>CM062810.1:241145675-241463680 GCA_031772625.1 Pinus tabuliformis | reverse complement strand
AAAATTGGTGAGAATGCTTTCCACCTAGATCTCCCAGCATACATGCACATCTATTCAGTGGTAAATGCAGAAAACTTAAGACTATTTGAACCTTCATTAATTGAATATCCCGAAGAGCAATGTCAATTGCCTTCCATTGATGATCTGTTGCCTGAATATCTCAATGAGCTACAGGATGATATAGTTCTTGATAGGAAGGTGAGAACCACATGCAGAGGGGATGTTGAGTAACTTAGGATCAGGCTCAAAGGTTCAAACCCAGTAGTGCAAAAATGGATAGAGATTGCGCAAGTGAGGATAGTGAGGCAGCTATATCCTCACTTGAGCGATGCTTGAAAACCAGCTTTTGGTGGTCCAAAATCCTTTTCAGTGGAAGGCTTGATCCAAATGGATCCTAGAATTCTCTCTAAGTCTTCGAAATCTCTTAAAATCGTGCCAAAGATGAAAAAAATCCCATGCGAAGAGCCCTTAGAATGGCAAAAAAAACACTATCGGGAGGCAAAAACACGTGAAAACAGTGAAAAACAGAGTATCAGAGGTCTGAACAGTGAATGCATAGTAGCCGTCAGATCTAACTCATCAACGGTCCAAATCTAATCGGTGAATTGCAATTTGTAGTGGCATTCAGCGAATATTGGCGCAGACCATATAAAACTTGTGACGATGATCGGTAGAGTCAACTAGGACCATCGATCAAGCACGCAAATCGACGACCCACATTGAATCGTAGGATCACTATTGGAAAACACAATAGAGTGGTTACAACGGCCAGGGTTATCGCGATATGTGATTGCGATCAATCGCATCGTGATATCACATTAGAGGAACACCATAGAGTGGGACCTATGCACATATATATATGTGATGTGAGCAGCTGGACCCGATAAAGAATATAAACATTGTTGCATAAGATTTGAGATCTGCGAAAGGCATTTGTTAATGTATTTTCGCATATTTTGTTATTTAACGAAATATAACAAGACAACACCGATGTGATAAAACCCAGAACCGAAGGGGTTCAAGAATGAAAATATATAATATTTCAGATTCGCCAAAGCCATTTTTACATTGTTTTCATGATTTTTAACATATTTTTAAAATACAAAGGAGCAAGGCCGAAGCAACCTGCGATAGCGATGAGGATGGACCTGATAGGGGAATAGACCATATTTAAGGACTTTTGAAGTCCAAAATGAACAGTGTTTTGGTGGATTTTCTCAGTTCAAACACATTTCTCTATGTTAATGGAGAGCCACTATTTCAGGGGTTCCAAAGGCCCGAGGCACTCTTACGTTGCAGAATAGGTGGCCACCTCCCCTTTAGGCATTATGCAATGATTGTGTAATGCTAGAAGAGGGATTTGAGCAGAAAAAGACCGAGAGACAGAAAGTCGAGAAGGAGAAATGAATAGGCAGCCCAGATTGGCTTTAAAGCCATAGATAGAGAGCAAACAGAAGCATGCAGTATTGCAGGTAGTGCCCAGACAGAGCTAAGACGGAGACAGAGAGTGATTAAGAGAGTCTGTGTACTCAGAGAGGCTTGAGAGGTTCAGTCAAACTCTTACTATTGTACCTGTTGTGTATTGAGTCTCAAATCGAGCTCATACTATTGTAAAACTCTGCTTGAGGACATAATAGAGAGGCCACCACTAAAAGCTAGACCAGGAGATATAGCCTAGGAGTATTGGGTGAACTCCTCATTAAATTTGTTGTTTTATGTGTTTTCTATTATGTTTTTGTTTCCTGCTTCATTGTCTATGTATTTCGCAATCTTATCGATCCATTTCATAAAATAACATAGGCAAATCCAAGCACATGAGTTTGTAATACCTTATTATTTGTCTTAGATCTCATTTTCAGATCATCAGTTACCCAGTTTATTTCTTGATCATGCTTTTAAGGTAGATTTGCAAAAGCTAACATTTCATTTCCATGAGTGTCCTTTTGTCCCATATGTACCACGATTGTGAATCACTTCTCTCCAATAGTCATTGTTACCATGGCACCAAAGGGAGTTGCTTCAAAAGAGACCACCGAAAGAAGTATCGGGGAAGCAGTTGAGAAAGCACCAGTAGACTTGTTAGTGTATGCAGATACTAACCTGTTTATAGAAAATGCGTCAACACTAGCATGTCAACAAGTTAATGAAGATATTTCAGCAAAGAGCCTTGAGGTAGATCTAGAGGACTGACAAGTTTATCTCAGTATATGGCAGTTAGGACTGCACAGGGTTGCATATAGATATCTAGCCTTCTCGTGTGAAGATTTCATCGGATGGATTGTTTCAAACATTGATGAGAAGAACACGATATTGAGAAGTGATAATAGACAAAATATTTATACCTTTATAGGAGAAGATTATCAGTGCATGTATCTCTTTCTCGAGCCAGTGAATCTCATGGACTAATTTTTCTATGCCACCAACAACTATGTGAATACAAGAGATATTGTGCAAGGTTGGGTGAAAGAGCCATCAAATTTTTGACAGACACCCACCCATTCATATAAGACAAAGTCCCTAAGGAAGGCCTAATAGCTCTTGGTTATCTTATCTTGTAGGGTCCATGGTTAGCAAAGAATAGATACCCTTCTTGAAGGGTGGGTAGTCTTGTTGAACTAGGTTGTAAACAAAGGGAAGTCATTCAACTGGGAATATTATTGGCTTGATGGTTGAGACCCCATGTAGCATAGGCCCGAAGTCCTCCCAAGGGTGAGCAAGCAAGGTTTTATATGTCTACATATTTACTAGATGCAATCTGTCTACAAAATCAGTTTCCTAGCATGAACTGGACATGGACACCACGAAAAACTATTTTACATATATATTGCAAGATGCTTTTAGATTGTAGTCATCGAGGAGTAATGAAACAATATCTCACCATTTCATCATCCCACTTTACAAGCTCATATTTGAAGAAGAACCACCTTGCATGTCATGAGAAGAAATGGAGGCAATAACATAGATCACAAATTGGTTTTCCTCATCGGGTGGCACCTTCCTTATAATTTTTGACAGAGAGAAGTCACCAAATGTTTTACCAAGGTATGCCACTGACAAGCTTGTAATGAAAAAAGTTCCATATCAACTCACCATAGTTTTGTCAGAAGCATAGGAAGAAGAAAGCACCTTGGCGAACTCTTCCTATGAAAATTGGATTATAAGAGATGAAGAACTTGAAATTCACAGATGTCGAGGGAAATGAAATAGTGAAGCTTGCATTCAATACTCAAGACTTTAATCCATATGATCCTTGTAGTATTTTCAAATACTACTATGTGATAATTCACTTTCAATGGCTCTACGAGGTTTTTCATTGGCCAAAGGAGGACCCATGGAGGAATTGCTACAATGCCTCCAAACTCCGTGAGCCACTAAGTTTACCAAGGACTTCGCATGTTACTCCATAGAGGGAAGCAACTCTAAAAGAAATAACAGTAAAAGGTAATAATCCGATGTAGGATAAGGGAAAGAGAAAGATTACTAATAGTCCTGGGGAGAACAAAGATGCAAGGTTAAAAGAGATCCGATTCTTATGAAAGAAAATTTAGGAGCTGAAACAAAGAGGAAGTAAAGGATGCAGAGAGTAGAGCAGAGGAATAGAGAAAAGAAGAGGTTGTAGGAATTATAATTGAAGGTGCAGGAAGCAGAATAGAAACTTGAAAGAAGAACAGGAGTAGAGGAGGAAAGAATAAGAAGAGAATCATAAGTAGGAAGAAGAAGAAAGGTAAGGTGCAATAGTAGAGAAGGAATTCCCATATAGGTTGAAGAGCAGGAACATAACCATCCAGCAGCTGAGGAGGAAGGTGAATAGATGGAAGATCAAGAGATTGCTCAATATATTGAGCAATTTGTTCAATTTATAGACATGGAGATGGAACAAGAGTTGCAAAATGAAGATGTTGATCTGATTTCAAGTGCACCCCAAGTCACCGTTCAATCTCCACCACCTCCAACAACATATCTAGCCTGAACGAGGAAGGGGATATTGTTCCTATTGATGATGATTCAGTAATGGATGTGCATAATCTGTCATTTTATGAGTTCCAAAATAATATTGTATAAACACAGAGAAATAATTTTCCAGATGATCACACATCACCTGCATTCGTTAGAGAAAGGGTGATAGTGGCAGACACCAAGAAGAATCCAAATGCAAGTCCCAAAGCCAACTTGGCCTTTACAGTTGCAACAAGATCAAACATTTAGTATTTGATGGCCGAGATTGAGCAATTGGCACATAACTTATTGGATGGTAGGCAAGAGGCAAAACATCTCCATGAAATAGCATAGAACTTAGTGCCCTCATAGGTCTAGTTGGAGGAGATGAGAAAAATGATACTTGGAGAAACCATTCAGAACCTCTATGAGGAGTTTTTGACCATACATAAAGAATTTGTAAGTTTTCATGGCCTATAACAACAAAGAAAATATTTTGTTAAAACTATACAGAACATACAAGATGCCATTACCTATGTGCGAGAATTGACAATGTGATACAAAGGGGCACCACTTGACTTAAAGAAGAAAATGAAGCCACAGGCGGGGCTAGAGAGAGTGAGAGTTTGTATTATAATTCAAAAAAACAAGAAAATTGCCTCATTTATTGGTAACATTCATGCATCATATGTAAAGTTATTTAGTAGTGTGGATGTCTTAGCGAAAACAAACCAAATCCCATCAGTTGGCTTGCTCACTAAAGCCAAACATAGGAACCAGGTCCAAGAGGACATCGAAGAGTACTTGGAGTAGCTGAGACAGATTGTCACCAAGGAAGATTTGGGGCTGAACAAATAGAACATGCATAACTACATTGGTGATCCTGTCCAAATTAGAAAAATGTTGCTCATACTTTAGTAGGAAGTTGAAACTGGTTCCAAGTCTTTGTACCCCGATGCCATGGAGGCTAGAGTTCACTTCCAGCCAGACACCATCACACATATTGGTGATGTCATCGCACAGTACCAAGATTGGCACCAATATGTTACCAAGAAGCATCAAGTGGAATTTTCTAATATAGAGTTTCCCTAAACTAAAGCATCATAGTATTTTGTCTTGTTAGGCCGTTAAGTTGTCTCTACTCTATTTTGTCTTATATGGGTATGAGTGTAAATGTAATATTATTTTTAATTATTTTTTAAAGTGAACTTCCAAGTCTCAATATTGGAATGTGAAGATTCATGATGTAATGTAATGAGTCATTTGAAAGAATTTGAAGAGTCGTGAGGGTAGTCCAAAGGTCACAAAGGGGAGTTGAAGGGTCATCCATCGCTTGTTATAAATAAAACCTCATAACTCATGTAATCAGGCTTTTGGGAGCCAAGAATTCAGCTAGGCTCAAGCTTAAGAAGAGCTTGGGAGTTTTGTGAGAGCCTTATATTCTCCATAACATAGAGAGAGTATAATTATTTGGAGGAGAAGGTGTTGCTGACTTTAATGTTCCACTATTGGGGCTAGTGGTCATCAATGGTGTATATATGATTGGAACTTTAACTTTTAATAAAACTTAGAGCCAACACACTTTCATGCATATGTTGTGAATATAGTAGGACTATTCTTGTTGTATTTCCAATGTATTTTATTTAACTTATGCTCATGCTTATGAACTATTTCGTTTGAAATTGTGCGAATCTTCTTGAACACATGTTGTATTAATTCATCACCTTAACTTGTGGAATATTCTTCATGTTATCTCGTGATGTCTTTATGCTCATGTGTTCCTTTTAAGTTGCATACTATTACAGGCTTCGAAGGGGATCACTCTCTTTTCCATTTGTGTGTTGGAACCATTCATGCCTCACACTTGATTATCCATAGGGTCACACACTTGTTCTCACCAAAGACACCATGCACCAGTATATGCATATTTGCAACAAAAGAAAATCATTAACACCCCAATGCTAGGAATCCTACTCAAAATGGGATGAGGTCTAGTTGGGGCTTCATATCAAATAGATCCATTGAATGTTGGAGGGTCCATCATAGTCAAAATTTCTAGCTCTAGAAGGATGGCAGATGACAAGTTGAACCCTTGAAGTCTATTTTGAATTTCTACACTCATTTAATGACTTCTCCCCAACTCATAACCTTGACATATTTTTCTAGAAAAAAAAATATGAAAGTGTCGATGAGAATTATTGATGAATTGTCAAATTTAAAATTTAATGGCGAGGGTGAAATAACCTTATTTGAACACATCACCTATTTTCCTGATTTCTGCATGAAGCACAATATCCACTCCAAGGATGTTGGTAGTTGGTTGTTGATTCTCATGTTCGAAGGGTCCATATGAGAATTGTGTAACACATTTCTTAATGACTCCATACACTCTTTCAAAAACCTTGTCAGAGAGTTGTTATCTATCTTTGATATGTATGATTGTAAAACTCTGTGCAAGAAAATTCTAAATTTGGGAAAAACACCTGATGAATCCATCTAGGATTTTCATGATCATTTTATTCATTTTTGCTTTGAATTTCCATAAGATGATGTTGATTGGTCTTTTTTGGTTGACATATTCCTATATCTTATTCATATTTTAGAAAATCGGCACGAGCTTGAATCATTCGAACCTCTCCTAACATGCCTCGGTATTAGAGCTTCTAAATCTGTGACAGATGAGGTTGTTGTTCCAGGTGTCCCTCCATCCCCTTCTCATAAAAAAATCCCAGTTCTGTAGGCTGAGGTGGGAGAATTTGAGAATACATCCACTGATC
The DNA here is from genome assembly GCA_031772625.1 of Pinus tabuliformis. Lineage (NCBI taxonomy): Eukaryota > Viridiplantae > Streptophyta > Pinopsida > Pinales > Pinaceae > Pinus > Pinus tabuliformis. The sequence continues at coordinate 241,456,967 of CM062810.1, read as the reverse complement.
TACCACCATCTTCGCCCACCCCGCATACTCATAATTTCAGTGCAGATTTGGACTGTGAATCTCATGGTTATGATGAAGTGTTTTCTCCTCGTCCTCCATCCTTTAGTTCCTTTGATCCTCTGGATTGTGAGTTTTTGTGTTCACCTGGTTTGAATCCTTCTTTTTATGTTCATGAGGATCAAATTTTGGATGGAGACAGTGCTAAGCAACCAACTAGTGATATCATTTATGATGATTATGTGTGGGAGCCCATAACTAAACAATAAACTATGATGAAGGATCATTCTTCTCCTTTCGCACCTTTCTCTGATTATCTTGACATGTTCCACGATCCTATCATCCTTGTTAAATATTGTGAAGAATCAATTTCAGATCATTCTTAGAATAGTGGAATGTCATTTTTCATCTGAATGCAAAGAGGACAAATTTGTTTTTCCTAATATTTCCAATCTATCATCTTATCTTTATAGAAATATAGGGGGTGAAATTTCTCATTCTCCATCACCCCCTCTTTATGATTCATCATATCATGAGGATGTCTCTATTTGTAATCTTGAACTTTTTTATCGTGGCTGTCATGATCATTTCATTGATTCATTTTATTGAGATTATTATTTTTCCACTGTTGATATTTCTAAGCCATCAGTCTTGATGATCCATATTATGGTGAATTAGAACTTCCCCAAGTTGTTGAGGCACTTCAGCCCAAGCTGATGGTTATGTCAGGTTCTTGTAGTATTGGGGCCATTTCCACTTCCAATAAGAAATGTGTTGAATCTTTCCAGGCTCCTCATCACTCTGTCGCATGAATTAAATATCAATTTGTTTTACAATTTTCGCATCCTCCATCTATATCATCCGATCCCATCACTTAGTCATTGGAGGAGTCATATGTGGTGAGCATGGTTGCAAAAAAAAAAAATTCTTATCTCTTTATGTTGAATCGTTCCTACAGTTCGAAAGTTTTTTCCTATATGTATTTAGCTCACGGTATGTCTAAATACCACAATGCACCTACAAAATGTCTTCCATGCACTTTTCATTCTTACTTTTCTTTGCGTACTTCAAAACTTTGAACATTTTGATTTGCACCATCCTATCTTTCTGGTTTATTTTTATTCTTCTATATCTTTCTTGACATTCATTCCCTCACCTGAACGGGCCAACTAATGCATCAGTGGCTACATTGGAAGTATCACTTCACGTGATTCTGGCCTATGCTCTGATTATGTTTGAAGTAGGAGTAGTTTTTCTTTGCTTAGTTGTTTTCTTTGAATTTATTTTCTTTAATTTTCTTACAATCCAGTTCTTTCCTTTTGTTTTTTTTCTTTTTAGTCACAGGGTAGCTTCCGCATGATACTGTGTTTGGCTTCTCAGATAAGCAAGGCGAAGTCCAAGAACATGTTTTATTTCTATCAACGATTATTTATCTCTCTATTCCCTCTCTTTATGTGAATATTGCATTTCTTTTAGTTGATGATACTTTGATGGAAAAGACATTCCTTTCAGAGAAAGTCACAGTGAAATCATGATACTTGTAATTTTAATTATCGCCTACTCTAATCAGTCTTCTATTTTTCTGTTAATCCTTGCTAAATAGGTTGAGTAGAGTAAGGAAGGTAGGAGAGCCCTAACAAGTATGTCAGAGGTGTATTTAAATATCATTCTCTAACGGGACAACCTCTTCTACTCTCAATAAGTCGGATCCCTCTTCTTCCCCCATGAAATAAATAAGTACCTATGCATAGTCCTTTAAACAAATAAAAATGAAAAATTAAATAAAGGGTGAAAGAAGAGAAAGGCTTCCTGCGTAGAGAGGTGAAGAAAGAAACTCCGTTAGGGTAGTGTCTAGGCTCTCTAGCAGTGGAGAGATGTTTGTGTTCCTAAAGTAACTCGACAAGTAACTCCACCAGGGTACTTTGTAGGCCTACTAGCAGTGGAGAAAAACTAGAGATGAAAACTAAGACTATGAAATTTTATTTTACTTGTGCATTTATATGCTCCTCATCCCCAATCGAAACAACTTAGTTTGACATGGATTGGTATGTGGGCTGACGATAAAGAGAATGGTACAGACTATAACTTGAACTCAAGCTAAGTGAAGAATTTGTGACAATCAATGAATTGAACAATACATCTGGAATAGTTAGACCTCTTTTACATGAGACAAGATCCATACAAATAGCTATATTTCTACCAGTGTGTCACAAATGTTGTAGCGGCTACTTCCAACCTCCAAAATATTTCCTATGCTTTGATTTTGGAGCCTTCCTTCCTATCCATAGGAGTTTATCTTGTATTGTTTTCAAGTACTCATGATTTAATTGAGACTTAAGTTTTTCATTTTAGCTTCTGTTTTCTCGTTTTTACACTTAGCTGGTCTTTCTAAGTCACAAGCTAATCTCCCAACTTGGTCTTACAACAATTCTGGGCTTGCCTCTAGAAATTATGCAATCCTTGAGGGAAAGTAGCCTTGATGATTAGAATCATGCAGTTCAGACTAGAAGTCAACCTTGAGCTCAAAAACTGTGTAGTCATGGAAGGCAGCCCACCATTGACCCCAAAGACAGTGTAATCGCTCACTGAGCTCATAAACTATGCAGTGCACTGAGTCAGGAAGTTGGCTAGTTCCCCAAAACTGCACAATATTTCCCAAAAACATTCATGCCAAGCTCCTCTAGAAAAGAAAAAAATAAAAAGCATCCCTAAAAAATACAGATCCATTATTAGTATCCTGAAGTAGGCACACTCGTTATTTTTAGAAACTTCCGCCAAGTGTCTCTTATTCTTTGATTTTAGGCATGCACATCATAAACCCTATTTCAATCAACTCTATTTAATTGATACCTATAGAGATCATTTACACATTTGATCTTGGAGCTCCATCATTCCCAAGGAGATCAACGAACCTTCGGTGTAGAAATCGTTGCTGGGTGAGTTTCACTTTTATCGTATATTGCAATTTTTTCTGTTGTTTTTGTCATTTCACTTGTGTGGGTCTTATTTTTCTTATTTCTCTTCATGTTTGTTCACATTTCAACTTATTTTAGATTGTATAATTTTTGTTCTAAGTTGTCATTTTCCTTGCACAAGTTTCACATCGGTTTTCTTGTTTTTGCACCGATGGTCACCATTATGGCGACTCTCCTCACATACTTGATTTTCCTTCTATTTGTTCAGTTTATGCACTTGATCTATATTGATTCATTCATAATTATATATATATGGACCCAAGCTCACATCGTCACTTATTTTTTCTCATTTATCACACTTCCACAAGGCAAATCTACACTTTCCTTGGCCAAGTTTTTCCTTGCCTAGTTGGGTACTATGCAATCCTAAGGCTCAAGCAAAGTGTTTAGCCTCTGAAACTATGTAGTGCATAGTAAACACTAGTGCAATAGCACATTTCATAGTTCTATGACTCAGCCTGTCACCTTGGCCACTAAGACTGGGTAATGTACAGTCTCTCCCTGTCTATGCCCAAGTTGAACTGTGCATTGTGTAGTCTCAAGCCTCATGTTGCATCCTCGATTGCTGGGACTACACAGTGGATAGTTCCTACAACCAGTCTCCCTTGCTTGTTGATAAAAGTTGCACAATCCCTCTCATCAGTTTCTTGATTTGCTTCTTGATTATGATTTGAATGTAGATTTGCAAATGCTAATGTTTGCTTGCCATAAGTGTCCTTTTGTCCCAAAGGTACCACAATTGTGAAGCACTTCTCTCCAGCAATCATTGTTACCATGGAACCAAAGAGAGATACCTCAAAAGAGACCACTAAAAGAAGTAATGGGGAAGAAGTTGAGAAAACACTAGTAGACTTTCGAGTGTATGAGGACACTCAATTGTTTATAGAAAAGGGGTCAACACTAACATGGTAGCAAGTTAATGAAGCTCTTTTATCAAAGAGGCTTGAGGAAGGTCTAGAGGAGTGGAAGGTTTATCTTAGTGTCCGACAGTCAAGACTACACAAGGTTGCATGTAGATATCCAACCTTCTCATGTGCATATTTCATCAACTGAATTGTTTCACACATTTACGAGAAGACCGTGACATTGAGCAGTGCACGTGGACAAAAGCTTGCTACCTTTCTGGCAAAAGATTATCAGTGCATGTATCACTTTCCCAATCCTGTGAAGCTCATTGACTTATTTTTCTATGCCACCAACATCTATGTGAATACAAGAGATATTGTTAAAGGCTAGGTGAAAGAGCCATAAAACTTTCAAAAAACACCCACCCATTCATATAGGACAAAGTCCCTCAGGAGGGCCTACTAGCTCTTGGTTATCTTAGCTTGCAAGATCCATGGTCAACAGAGCATAGAGACCTTTCCTAAAGGGTGGGAAGTCTTATTGAACCTGGTTGTGAATGAGGGGAAGTTGTTCAACTGGTCAGATTTGTTGGATTGATAGTTGAGAGCCCATGTAGCACAGGCCCAGAGTCCTCCCAAGGGTGAGTAAGCAAAGTTTTATATGTCTTCATGTTTACTGGATGAAATCTGCACACAACATCAGTTTCCTGGCATTAACTGGACATGGAAACCATGAGAAAATTTCATGCATATCTATTGTAAGCTACTTTTAGATTCTAGTCATCGAGGAGTAATGGAACAACTAACTGACCATTTCATCATCCTACTTTACAAGATCATATTTGAAGAAGAACCACCTTGCATGACATGAGGAGATATGGAGAGAATATTAGAGATCACAGATTGGTTTTCCCCAATGGGTGGCACCTTCCTTAGAGTGTTTGGTGGAGAGAAGTCGCCACATGTTTTACCAAGGTATGCCACCAACAATCTTATCATGTAAGAAGTGTCATATCATTTTGCCACACGGTTATCAACAACTTTACATAGGGAGAATAAAGCACCTTGGCCAACTCTTCCTATGCAAATTTGATTATATGATATTAAGAACTTGAAAGTCCTGGATATCGAGGGAAAGGATAAAAATTCAAATCATTCCAAATTAAATTAAAAATATCCATGATACAAGGGCTAAGGTAGATGATTTTCACCTAGAGGATCTGGTATTGAAATGGGATTCAAGGAATGAGGACAAAGGAATACATGGGAAATTTGATCATCTATGGAAGGGACCCTACAAAGTTGTAACCTTTTGAGGAAATAATGCATTTTTCTTGAAGGGCTTCATTGAAGAAGTACTTCCTGGTGGACCTGTCAATGGCAGACTTCTCAAACACTATGTTCCTCAAAGATAAATCAATTTTCATTTAGAATAATTTTATATATCATTTTACTATTCTAATGCAAGAGTGAAGGTGGCTAACATTAGAAATTTAAGCCCAAAGAGAAGGCCCTGAGCTTCTGGTGATTTGTTGCCCATATTTAAGAATAAAAACAAGTAATTTGTTTATCTACAAAATAAGGACTCCATGCCCAACGATAAAATCTACTGATCTACAACATTCTTGACATATGCCATCCCCATTGGAGCCACTCTTAGGGTCCTATAATCTATAGGATCATAAGCTTATTATCTGTGAATTTTTATGTATATGATTATTGTAAATAATCTTCCTTTCTGCAAAATATTTCCAAAAGAAAAGAAAAAAGAAAAATAGAATAAAAGAAAAGAAACAAAAGGGGATACAAAATAAAAAATATATATGTGAAGAACTGAAAAATAAAAAAATATGAGAAAATTGAAAAAAGAATCAAAATACTCCAAAAGTAAGTGAGCAAGTCCGGATGCCACTCAAAAAAAAAAATGCATTAGTAATACATTAGAAAGTTTGAATAATGTGATGCTAGTTAAAATGCCACATTGAAATTAGAAATATAGGGTTGGTTAGTTTAATCACACCATTTAAGCGTGATTAGGCTTGATTAAATATGATTAGTTAGGATAAGTGAATGTTTTAACCACATAGTGTAACTATCGTTAAATTACAGTAGTTAGAAAAAGTTGGTTAACCACACTATTTAATTGTGGTTTAACTTTTAGTTGATTAGATTAGCTAAAAATTGATTAATTAAACTACACCATTTAATCGTGGTTTAATTGATAATGAAATAAATTAATGTATTAAGCCATCTCTACATGGTATAGGGACAAATGTATATAATTTTGAATAAAGTTCAACGCGACAAAACATTTTGTCATTTGCTGAATAAACTTGTCCAAAATTGGATGGTGAATATCTCACCTGCACGGATCAATGACAGGTGATGATCTTCAGTCCCACCCCTCGTCCCTCTGATAGTTAACCGGGGGGTGGTCCAAAAAGAAATTCCCTCCTATACAGCCTTTGTGATGTGCCGCTCCACATCCATTTCACACCCCCCTTGCCAAATACCACAAATCTCCTCTCGTCCCCTTCAAAATCCACCATCCCGCTCTCTCTATTATGAATGTTGACTCCACTTCGCTTCCAATCCATTCGCCATCCACCAGGTGGGCCTCCCATTCCCACCTCAGACCAATACCATGCTGCTACATGTTATCCCCCTATTCACCTATTTCCCTTCTGCAAAATCAACCTCTCATCCCCATTTCTCCCCAATACACTGCTACCACCTGGAACCTTCACCACCTCATCATCAAACCATTGATAAATTAATATTTATCCATTCCTGTGACAACAAACCCACTCTTCCAACCGCTAAATTACAAAGGTAAGCCATTTTTCCTACATTATCAAACAAACCCATTATATCCACCCTTCTTTTGTTGTTTCAAGGTAACAATTGTATCAAAGCTATTAAAGTGTCCAACCTGGGAGCCAGAACCGGTCGCGACACCCAATTGATAGGTCTTGTCACTGCAACAGTAATCCAGACCACCACTGAGACCAATGAATTTGAAAAATTACTAGTTTGCACCTTAGGTACCAATTTGCGACCAATTTTCCCAGGTAATTTGAACCTCCTATTCATTTCTCCTATATCATGGTTGCTAAAGGAAAATCTAAAGTCACAAAGGACAACCCCCTACTACCCCCAATTTTAGATTTATACCACTAACCTCTAGTAGACCAAAAATACAATATTGTTGAAATGAGTTGTGAGTTCAACCTATATGAAATCAACTGTTATAGCCTAAATCTACCTCAGGTTAAAGGAAGGTAGGTCTAGGGTAACATCAAACCACACTTAACGTGGTAGCTAGCCCTACCAGGTCGAGAGAGGGCTCTCTCCATGTCAATCTCAAAGAAAATATGGCAAGTAAATCTAGAGATGACTGATATGAATACTAATTTTAGGCTAGATATATCCTCAAATGAATTTGATTTATTTTAATGGTTGTTTGCTGGATCAGATGAGAAAGGTAGCTTTGGGTCCAGGAAATCAACTCAAATTTGCAGAGGTTTCTATGGGGCGAGGTAGGCAATTGTTTTAGCACTTTGAAATGAATGTGATGGCAAGTCTAAATACTGGTGAGGAGTTGGAGAGGGCATGCAAGTTTCACGAGTCGTTTTCAAACAGCAGAAAACATTTAAAACTAAATAAACCCTAAGGTAGAGCACTGAAACACCAATGGATTCCACCCATTAACCTTGATTCATTTAGTTATTCAAAAAAATATAGATGATGGCACATATACACATAAGATAAACTAAATATACAAAGGAGAAGACAATGCCAATTCACATTACCACAATAATCCCACAAAATGCTATAAAACACTGGTTTGTTTCCTTGCCAAACTACAGAAGTGATTTACAAAGTAGCTCAATGCATCCACAAGAGTCCAACCTTTACAAATGACTAAGAAAGTACAAGATATAGGCATCAAACCACCTATGCTAGCCCTTAGGGGTTGAATCCATGAGTCAAGGAGTTGTTTCAACAAGATCTAAACTAGGAACTGAAAAATAGATAGTGGAACAACTTGCCTCTAAAACTATGGAAACTAATTCATTCATCCTCAAAAAACTCAAACTGATGTATCTACCTCCTTAAGTCATTTTTCATCATATTTACGTCATGGCACATAAAATTACATCATTAATTGACCAAGAGAGAAGAAAAAGTCAAACTGATAGCAAACTGGGCGAAATTTTGAACAAACAGGCAAAACTGGCAAATTTTTCTCCTACGCGCAGCGCCACTGATCCTATGTGTAGTGCTTTTTCCAGGCCAGTTTTGAAAGGCTTCGCAAAGTCCAAATCTAGTGTAGAATAGCTCATTGGAAAGCTTGGTGAGTCTACCTTTTGGGACAACTTGAATTTTTTTAATTTGGAGTCCATTTGCCCCTCCAAAAATGAAATCTCCCAAGACTGCGTCCTGTGTGGCAAAAAAGTGGCAGAGAAGGAACCTTTTGGGTATTTTTGACCCTTCTGGAGGTCCATAACTTGTCAACATTTCTCAGCCATTTCTAAGCATACATAACTTTTCATGCTGATTCCAAAAATGTAAACTTTTTTACAAATGGAGGCCACCATCAAAATCGTAGCGCCAGTGGCGCTATGCACCTACTGAAAAAACCTATTTTTTGCTTCAAAAAGTTGAAAAATGACAAAAACTTCCCCAAATTTCTTGAAATTTGACATAAGTGATCCTTTTTATGTGCTTTGTTGGGCCAATGATGCTTCGACCAAGATCTTGAGCTTATCTTGCTCCTTTTTGCTTCTCAAAACTCTTTTTAGCTTAGCCTTTAACCTCTTCACCCTTGTTTTGCAAATTTTATTCCCGGTTAAGTGGTGATAGGCCATATGGTGAAACATTTTCTTTTCCTTGTTGGCTTTCTCAAGAAATTTCTCTATATGAATGTTTTTCCTCTCTAACCATGATTCCTGGTCAGCCTCAATTTCTTGCTTAAGGGGTGTCATTTTGGTTTTTCTTCTTTTTGCCACTTGCATGTTTTCTCTATTTGTTTGTAGCTCCATAATAGTTTGTTTGTCCTCCAATTGTTTTTTTTCCTACTCAAGAAAGTTAATAATCCATTTATCCCTCTCAAGGTCAAGTGGTAAGGCCTGAATTTCAGCCTCCTTCTCTTTGATGATCATATCCTTGAGTCTTGAGCTTTGAGGGCCCAAATCAATGTCATCGTCCTCAAACAAGACAAAATATTTGTCTTGCCCTTCAGTAGGGTCTTCATCATGCACCTTTTGATTCCCTTTGTCTTTATCCTGTAGCCGTTCAACTGAAGAAGAAGGAAAATCCCCTTTCACCCCTGGTGAAGATAGCATTTTCTTGTGATCCGATGAAGAAAACGAGACCCCTTCCACCCTTTGTGAAGATAGTACTCGTTTGGCAGCAGAAAAAATCCTCCTGGTGCCTTTTTCATAAGTGAAAAACACTGACACCACTGTGGTTTTAGTTTCATGAACATTTGGCTGTCCTGAAGGCCCTCCTTTCTCTTGAAGCACCGATGGAATCACCTGAGGGCCTTTGAAAATCTCATGTGCAATGAAGGTATCCCATGGTATGTTCAACAAGCCTAGCTGATGCAAAACAATAGTTTTGATCAATCAGAAGCGGTAAATGCTATTGAACTGCTAAGGAGAAGGTTTCCTTTGCACATATAGAGCCATCTTCTCAATATTCCTGTAGATAAAATATGGGAGATTCATCATCCTCACTCTTGTGAAATGCATCAATCTGACATGGTAGGTATACAGAGGAGAAAACCTCCCTTCACAGGTGAAATACTTGATGATGAGTTTCATGAGAGGAGCATAAGTGTCCTGTAGGTATTTGAAAGGAAAAACCCTGCTAATTTTCCTCTGAAAACTAGCCTTGATGTAAGGCTCATAATGTTCTTTGTCCACATGCTGCCCCTTATTCCACTGTTCACCTACATTAGGGATGCCTGTTGCTGCTGCAATGGTTTTAGGTGTCAAGGTGAAAGAGACACCAGCTAGGTTCACCTGGTCATTGTGAAGATGAATAACAAACAACCTAGCCAGCTCATGATGCAACTTCACCCTTTCTACCATTTCACAAAACTGATAACAAGATTGATGTTTAAAATAGGCTACAGTAAGAGGACAAGCAAGTAATTTTGTGAGAGTGGTAGGCTCCTCCCAGATATGTTTTCCTCCTTCATGTGATTTCCTTGGCACATGGGCTTCTTGGGAAGAATCACTAACAGTTTCATCATCCCTCTCATATGTTGAGTTTGTCTACATGCTTGTGAATTTGGAGTGAAAACTGATAAGTATGAAGAGATTTTAAAAGTATGAGGGTGAATATTGTATTGTAGGAAATGACTACTATTTTTCTTTTGGGAAATGAGGGAATGACTGATATTATGACTATAGATGAGGGTTTTGATGATGGAATGGATGTAATGAGGGAATAGGAAATGGGAATTAGGATTTTGGGAATGTATGGGGTTAGGGTTTGGTAATAGGGAGTGGGATTTGGGAGGTGAGTGCTAATGATATTGGGAAAGGAAAAGGGAAAAGTGGTTTAGGGAAATTAGTTTAAGGGAAAAGGGTGTAGGGAAATAACTCAAGGGAATAGAAACAATAGAACACAATACCCTTTGCAAATTTTAGAAGGAAATTTAGAGACAGCTAGGGTTTAATGTTTTTGACATACAAATCACCACCACTGATGAAAAATTGCTTGCTAGATAGGACGAGAAACTTCACCTACTTGTTGAGAGGCCAATTATGAAATTTGAGGCAGAGGAAGGTGATAAAATTTGTTTTGAAGCTCAACAAACAGTTGCGTAGCGCTGCCTACCAAGTGCGCATCACAATTTATATGCGTAGCGCCCGAACAAAACTCAGTACAAAACCTGTGCCAGGTGCATAGCACTAGGTAGGTGTGTGGTGAAATTTCATGCTTTTGCTCTGTTTTTAGCCTCTTTCCTCCAAAATCATGATTTTTGCATCTAAACTCATTCACTCACAACAAATGAAGATTTCAAACCATAGATGAGCTTTTATATCTCCTTGCTTTAATTTTTCATTTACCAAACCCACTTTTCTAATGTCTTTGTCACTTTTCTTTAAAAACTCTATTTTTCCATTTGCAGTTTGACTCTTCTTGATCACTTGATGAACTAATGCATTGATTTTTTTGTTTCTTGCAGTGGCTGGAGTTGGCAAGGTGACCAAGGGCAGTAGTTGGAACTTATTACATATAGAAAACACTTTAAATTACATAAAATTTGTACATAGAAATAAAAAACTCTGTTTTCACCTCAAAACAGAGTTTTGAGGTAAAAACCATTTATTGAGCATATCATCAGTAAATTTATGATCTTATGAACTTATAAAACCTCCTCATGTGCTTGCTGACCTTTTATTGACTTTTGGATGACCATGGTGGCAAACCCTAGACCTAGTGAGACCTAAAACCCTAAAACTGGCTTTTGCAAATGAAATGACACAAAATGACAATAAATGACCTAAACATGTGAAAACAGGCCAACAGGTAAATGCCATGAGGGAAATTAACAATGAACCACTACCATTAGTTGATCCATGACCTAATGGAATGCAGCTAATCGGATGGGACACCTAATATGCATGCAAAAAGAGAAATTTGATCACTGATTGAAGGATGAAGATACCGACAATAACATTGGCACCAATGGGGATGGTAGCTCTTGGGAGGTGCCAAGAACCATAGATCTCTAGAAAAGTAGATAAGTGCCTTCATCCATTGGGCAATATGTAGTCAATAACTTCAAAAGACTAAAACAATTTTCTTGACTCAAAACTAACTTAATTATAAAGACTGAAAATTGACTGAAAATTGTCTTCATTATAAAGACTGAAAACTGACTCAAAATTGACTCAAACAACTAACACTAAATAACCAAATACTGAAGCCAGACATTCAGCTTTATAGCCTTCACTTCGGGCTTCAAAATGAATGAATGATGACAGTACAAACTTTGCAATGAAAGAAATAAAATGGTATATACAATGACAAAATGTGACAGCAAAAAATTCCTCAAAGATAATACCATTTCAGAAGCTGACATCAGCCCTCCTGGACAATCTTCCCCATTCATTTCTTTGAGTAGAAAATAATTTTGACCTCAATATGAAACAATTCTATATGGTCCCTTCCACATGTTCTCGAACTTTCCATTCTTGCCTTTATTCTCGTTTCTAGCATCCCACTTCAACACTATGTCTTCAATCTGGAATTTGTTCGCCTTTGCCTTCTGATCATAAATCTTCTTAATTCTCTCTTGAAGCCCGAAGATATTCTGGAAAACTCCCTCTCTCGTTTGCTGTAAATGGATCATTTGGCTTATTCTCCACTGAAAATGATCTTCCTCACTGCCAACTTCCTGTGGAAGTTTAACAACTGGGACTGCGAGAGGCATCGAGAACGCCATTTCAATACCATATACAATCTCAAAAGGAGACTTTCCGATTGACTTCTTTTGACTTATGCTATCTGCCCATAGCGCACATTAACCAATTTTTTATGCCAACTTTTCTTATTGGTTTCCAGCAGCTTTTTAATGATGTTGACCAATGATTTGTTTGAAGATGTTTCCAATCCATTACCTTGGAGATAATATGCAGTAGAATGTCCCAAGGTAATTTTTTATTTGCTACCAAATTCAATCATCCTTTTGGACTTGAAAGTTGTTGCATTATCTGTAATCAGTTTGTTAGGATAGCCAAAACATGACAAAATATTGTTTTCAAGAAACTGAATTATTACCGAGTCTGTAGCCTGCCAAGTGGGGATCACCTCATTCCACTTTGTGAAATAATATGTCACTGTTAAGATCCACTTGTGCTAAGCTGAAGAGGTGGGATGAATCTCTCCAATAAAATCTAGGCCCCATTGCTGAAGCAGTGCACTAACTTTGACTAGCTTGAGAGGTAGAGGCTGCAACTTTCTCCATCCCTGAAAAATCTGGCATTTGGGATAGCTTGTGACAGTTTTATAAACATAAGCAAAGAGGGTAGGCCAATAGTACCCTGCTCTCAAAATGTTTTTAGCCGTCGTCTTCCAAAATAAGTGACCTCCATAGTATCCTTTATGAAAATCACTCATGACCTGTTTTTCTTCCTCTTCAACCAAACGATTAAGCAAAATGACTCCAAGATCTTTCCAATAAAGTGCGTTGTTTGAAATACAAAATCTAGCAGCCTTCAGTTTCAGAGTTCTACCTTTATTTTTAGCCATCCCTGGTTGCGGTGAAAGGTGCTGGAGCACATATGCAATATCTGAATACCAAGGAGAATGGAGAGAAATTTCAGATACCTAAATTAGTGAACTATCTTCATCTTCTTCATACATGGCAACAATCAGGTTTATGTCCAATGCATCTAAATTAGACTCTGCCATCAACTTTGCTAGACCCTGCCCCTTGATTAGCTTTGGTGGCTTTATCTCCAAGTCATATTCTAGTAATGTTGTGATCCATTTGCCTCGCCTCCCTTCCGGATCTGTTTGTACCAAAACAACTTTGATTGCTGCGTCAGGGACATAAGAAAGAATATGAGAGTGCAGAATATATACCCAGAAATATTTCAAATCTTTCACCAAGGCAAGAGCTTGCTTCTAAATAATTTTATATTCTAAGGCTACATTTCTTATTGTCTTGCTGAAAAAGGCAATTGGTTTTTCAAGCTGATCTCTTTTTTGCATTAGAACTGTTGCCATAGTATGTTCATAAGAAAATGAAAATAATATGAAATCCTGTGAATAATCCAGGCGGATTAAAATCGGAGCTGAAGAAAGAGCCAACTTTACCGGGTTGAAAGACTTCATGGCCTCTTTGGTCCACTTGACCGCACTATCCTTCTTCAACATATTTGTAATTTCCCTTAAGTGTTTAGCTAGATTTGGCACAAAACGACATAATAAGTTAATCTTACCGTTAAATCCTTGGATCTCTTTATTACTAGGAGGAAAATCAATTTGCTGAATAGCTTCCACTCGAGCAGGATCAATGCAGATGCCTTCTTTTGATATTATGTGACTGATAAGCTATCCCTCATCCATGGAAAACAAGATCTTTTTAGGATTGACTGGTATTCCATATGTTCTGCAACACTAAAAACAATTTTCAGACGGTAAAGATGTTGAATTATACCTTTGTTGGACTCCTTCAAACCTGTATAGTCCCATGCAAATACATAAGAAAATGAAGACAATAAACTAATGTAGTTTGCTTTTACCTGAGGAGGTAATGCCTTTGTCAACTTCACCATCTTCGGATTTTCTGCTGTTCCGATATTCGCATCTTCAACTCCCTTCTCGATCGGCACTAAGCTTGGTTTTCGAGCTACATCATCTTGATCAAATAATTCCTCTAAAGGTATTAGACCTTTAGGGATGACATTGTCCTTCAACTGTAAGACTTCCATCTGATTTACCTCTATTTCTGGTTGGCCATCACCTTGCTCACCATCTATAGAAGTATCTTTATATTTGCATTCATTTTACAGAAAATCTTTAATTTCTTTGTCATCCTGAAACACCTGCCAATATGTTAGATTATCAGGGACAGCTGGGCGATGCTTCACATGAATTTAAAACTTATTATTTGAGTTCATTGGGATCTTTAAGTTGCTTGCAGCTGTAGCAAGGGAATTTGCAATAACATTTTGTGTATGAGGGACACATGTCAAAGTATGATCTGGAAACAACCTCAAGATATCTAGAACCACATTACGGTAAGCCTGCATTCGAGAATGTTTGGATTGGTATTCACCCTTGACTTGTTTGATTACTAATTCGGAGTTGCCATAAATTGAAATTCTCTTTGCAATCAACTTTTTTAGGATTTTCAAGCCTGCAATTAGTGCCTCATATTTGGCTTTGTTACTGGAACAATCAAAAGCCAATTTATATGAACAAACTCTTACATTACCCGGGACTTTATTTGGTAGGAAAACAGGGTTGTGTATCGAAATACCAATTCCTGCACCATCCTTACCTACTGCTCCATCAAAATCCATACTCCACAAACCAGTTTCTTCCTCCAAGTGTTGGAATTCTACCCGCTCTTCTATCTTTGGCTGTTGTCCATCAATTTTCTGCTATTGGTCGAATGTTCACTGTTCAGTGGTACTTTCAAGCCTTTGTCTCTCTTGATCAATCACTGTTCTAAAATTGTCGGTAATCTCTAGAATATCTTCGACTTCAACTAGTTGACTATTTACATCATTAAAACCACTGTCAAAATAAAGAACAAAAGATTCTAAATCTGTATGTACATAATTAATCGGATGATTCAAAGGTTTCTCCTTGCTCATGATCATATACTTCATGTTTTCTCCCTATATAATTTCCTCAACTGACCAAACACAGGAATAGTGGCATAGGCGAAATATAACTGCAATGTCCCTTTGAGTTTTGCACCCCACAACCTAGATAAAAGCATGCGAAATCTAGGGGGAATGTCGGCCACAACTACATCCATGAGGACATTCTTTAATGGAATCTGATCTAGAGTCACAACCAAATCTTTAATGAGACCAATACATCTAATCCTACTGGAATCAAAGGAATAAAGATCATGATACTTGTGAGTGATGTCCAAACCCAATTTTTCCATAATTGCATGTGGCATTAGGTTGTGAGATTCTCCTGAATCAAACATGTCATTGTGCAAGACAAAATCATGCACTCTAAGGCTAATGTAAAACGGGGCTACATCACTATCCTCAGATTGGCCTTCTAATGCCAGACTAAAAATAAGCTCGAGTTGGTTATCTTCCACATTAACCATATCAGACAGGGGATCTACATTCAAAATCTTTGACACCTAACTTTTATAACTGCTATTCTTCATTAATTCAGTCAAAGGGATCAACACTTTTAACTTAACAATCTCATTTTCTAAGCTAAAGGCTCTAGTTCTCTCTACCTCTTTGACCGGAGCATCTTTCTTTTCAGACTTCTCCTTTGGTGCACTTGGCTGATTTGACTTTTCATTTGTAGATTATACTTTGCTGGAAGTAGGGTCTGTTGGCTCCTTTGCTTTTTTCTTAAGATTTGGAGAATCATTCTTTGGTGGTGCTGCTTCCTTCCTCTTTTAAAGTGGATTAATTGGTACATCCCTACTTCTGAGTGAACATTGTCTTTTCCATGTTGTCAATGCATTCATATATCCCCTCTGATATTCATTTGATTCTTCTTCTATCACTGTTTCATTTGTTAATATAAAATCTTCATCTTTTTGTACAGTCAGGTTTTCTGAATATTCCTCATCCTCTGGGATATAAATTGGCAAACCATCTGGTGTGAAAAAGTGATTCTCCTCTCTTATTGGATTCTCATCATCATCTGATTCTAGGCCATGCACAAAATTCTGCTGTAATGGTGTTTTGACTTGATATTATGCTGATTGATCTTGCGCTCTTTGCTCACATTGTTTAATCCTGAACTGTGGTTGCTACTGACCACAGAAATTTGGATTTTTGATGTGTGTCTCGGGCTTATCTGCAATGGTTAAACTATCAAACATATTCTCAATTTTATGAAGCAAATGATTTGAGGAAGAAGCTTCTTCCTTTATGATCACCTTCTTCTCGGTCTTTGTCCTAGCTCTCTTAGCTAGCAGATTTGCCTCCACACTCACTGCAATTTTCTGCATATCCTCCAATGTGGCAGGATCTCTTTCTCTCAATTGATATTCCATGTCGCGATCAAAGCCATCAGGAAATTTTATCAAAGCCAGCCCCATTGGTGGCTTGATATCAGCTAGAATAGCATTATAAACAGTATTGAATCTCACACAATAATCCTAGACACTTTCACCAACATTCCTCTTTATATTTTCATACTCAAAGAAAATTTGGAGTGGATTTTTCTTTACCTCCCAAAGATCAAAAAATTGTCTATGAAGAACTGCCATTGTATTGATAGTCCCAACAGGCAATGCTCTGAACCACTTTCACACCTCACCTCTGAAACTTTGCATAAATAATCGCATAGTCACATTCTCTTCATCCACCTCATTAAGGTAAAATAAGTCGCTTATCCTATCAACATGCTACTGCGGTGTGATACCTTGGGTAGCATGGAACAATGGAATTTTACTTTGGTAATCACCAGGCATAGCATCTAAGTTCTGTGGCAATATGAGAGGTGCATATCGGGCAGCCATTGCTCATGGTGGATTGGAAACTGGCCTTGGGGATGTAGGAGGAGTTGGAATAACAATAGCAATCAATGTGATGGATGTGTGAGGTGTTGAAGGAGGTGAAGAAATGATAGATGTTTGAGGTGTTGAAGGGGGAGAAGAGACAACAGATCTCTGATCAGATATGGTGGGCTGAATAGGAATGGTGGGGATAAAAGGAGGTTCAATAGGAACTTTTGAACTAGACAAAACATCAGATGATCCAAGAGTAGCAGATGCAGATTCTAAGAGCTCGAGAATATTGGTAGCCAATATAGATGTTTGAAGTGAATTCAAGATGTAAGCATCAATTGATCTATGTGCTCTTTCATTTTCAAGATATTGGACAAATTTTGGATTTAAAATAGTATTACCAACTGGACTTTCAGATTTAGTTTCAAACAAAGATATATCAAAATGTTCATCAGATGGGAGATCTTCAAGATATTAAAATACAACTGGGCATGAATGAGATCTGAAAACCGGTAGCATAGAAATTTCTTGCTAGAGAATTCTTGGAATGAGATTTGGGTTTTCATACATGGGAGGAGGATTAGGATTAGGATTGGCCCTAGTGTATCATCTGGAAGCCAATGTGTTGAATTGTTCCCAAAATTCAAATGGACATTACAATCTTTTCAGCCTATTGAAATCTAAACTTATCATCCAAAAGTCTAGATTTGTTTAATGTACTGGGGTAATAGTTTTCATTTCTTCCCCAGTATGGTCACCACTATGTTATAGCCTAAATCTACCTCAGGCTTAAGGAAGGCAGGTCTAGGGTAACATCAAACCACGGTTAATGTGGTAGCTAGCCCTACGAGGCTAGGAGAGGGCTCTCTCCTTGTCAATCTCAAAGAAAATATGGCAAGTAAAGCCAGAGATGACTAATATGAATACTAATTTCAGGCTAGGTATATGCTTAGAGGAATTTGATTGATTTTAATGGTTGTTTGCTAGATCAGATGAGGAAGGCAGCTTTGGGTCCGGGAAATCAACTCAGATTTAAAGAGGTTTCTATGGGGCAAGGTAGTCAAGTGTTTTAGCACTTTGAAATGAATGTGATGGTGAGTCTAAAGACTGGTGAGGAGTTGGAGACGGCATGCAAGTTTCATGAGTCTTCTTCAAACAACAGAAAACATTTAAAACTAAATAAACCCCACGGCAGAGCACTGAAACACCAATGGATTCAACCCTTTAACCTTGATTCATTTAGTTATGCAGAAAAAGATAGATGATGGAACATACACAAATAAGATAAACTAAATATACAAAGGAGAAGACAATGCTAATTCACATTACCACAATAGTCCCACAAAATGCTGCAAAACCCTAGTTCATTTCCTTGCCAAACTACAGAAGTGATTTACAAAGTAGCTCAATGCATCCACAAGAGTCCAACCTTTACAAATGAATAAGAAAGTATAGGATATAGGCATAAAACCACGTATGCTGTCCATCAGGGGTCAAATCCATGAGTCAAGGAGCTATTTCAACAAGATCTAAACTAGGAATAGAAAAATAGGCAGTGGAACAGCTTGCCTCTAAAACTATGGAAACTAATTCATTCATCCTCAAACCAACTCAAACTGATGTATCTACCTCCTTAAGTCATTTTTCATCATATTTAGATCATGGTACATCAAGTTACATCAAGTTACATCATTAATTGATCAAGAGAGAAGAAAAAGTCAAACTGACAGCAAACTGGGCGAAATTCTGAACAAACAATCAAAACTGGCAAACTTTTCTCCTATGTGGAGCACCACTGATCCGATGCATAGCACTTTTTCCAGGCCAATTTTAGAAGGCTTTGTGAAGTCCAAATTAGGTGTAGAATAGCTCATTGGAAATCTTGATGAGTCTAGTTTCTGGGACAACTTGAATTTTTTGTTTTGGAGTCCACTTGCCACTTCAAAAATGAAATCTCCCAAGACTGCTTGCTGTGTGGCAAAAAAGTGGTAGAGAGGGCACTTTTTGGGCATTTTTGACCCTTTTTGGAAGTCCAGAACTTGTCAAAATTTCTCATCCATTTCTGAGCATACATAACTTTTCATGTTGATTCCAAAAATGTAAACTTTTTTACAAATGGAGGCCCCCATCAAAAGCGTAGCGCCAGTGGCGCTACGCACTTGTTGAAAAAACCTGTTTTTTGCTTCAAAAATTTTAAAAATGACAAAAGCTTCACCAAATTTCTTGAAATTTGGAATGAGTGATCCTTTTTATGTGCTTTGCTGGGAAAATGATGCTTCAACCAAGATCTTGAGCTTCTATTTCTCCTTTTTGCTTCTCAAAACTCTTTTTAGCTTAGCGTTTAACCTCTTCACCCTTGTTTTGCAAATTTTATTTCAGGTTAAGTAGTGATAGGCCATATGGCACAACATTTTCTTTTCCTTGTTGGCTTTCTCAAGAAATTTTTCTAGCTGAATGTTTGTCCTCTCTAACCATGATTCTCGATCAGCCTCAATTTTTTGCTCAAGGGGTGTCATTTTGGTTTTTCTTCTTTTTCTCACTTGCCTATTTTCTCTAATTGTTTGCAGCTCCATAATAGTTTGTTTGTCCTCCAGTTGTTTGTTTTCCTGTTCAAGAAAGTTGATAATCCATTTAGCTCTCTCAAGGCCAATTGGTAAGGCTCAAATTTCAACCTCCTTCTCTTTGATGATCATATCCTTGAGTCTTGAGCTTTGAGGGCCCAAATCAATGTCATCCTCCTCAACCAAGAAAAAAACTCTAAGCCCTTCAGTAGGGCCTTCATAATGAACCCTTTGCTTTCCCTTTTCTTTATCTTGTACCTGTTCAACTGAAGAAGAAGGCAAAGCCCCTTTCACCCCTGGTGAAGATAGCATTTTCCTATGATCTGGTGAAGAAAATGAGACCCCTTCCACCCTTGGTGAAGATAGTACTTGTTTGGCCGCAACAAAAATCCTCCTAGTGCCTTTTTCATAAGTGACAAACACTGGAACTGTTGTAGTTTCAGTTTCTTGAACATGTGGCTATCTTGAAGGCCCTCCTTCCTCTTGAAGCACCGATGGAATCACCTGAGGGCCTTTGAAAATCTCATGTGCAATGAAGGTATCCCATGGTATGTTCAGCAAGCTTAGCTAATGCAAAACAACAATTTTGATCAATGAGAAGTGGTAAATGTTGTTGAACTGCTGAGGAAAAGGTTTCCTTTGCACATATAGAGCCATCTTCTCAATATTCCTACAAATAAAATATGGGAGATTCATCATCCTCACTCTTGTGAAATGCATCAACAATCTGACATGGTAGGTATACAGACAGGAAAACCTTCCTTCACAGGTGAAATATTTGATGATGAGTTTCATGAGAGGAGCATAAGTGTCATATAGGTATTTGAAAGGAAAGACCCTACTGATTTGCCTCTGATAACCAGCCTTGATGTAAGGTTCATAATGCTCTTTGCCCACATGCTGCCCCTTATTCCATTGTTCACCTACATTAGGGATGCCTGTTGTTGTTGCAATGGTTTCAGGTGTCAAGTTGAAAGAGACACCAGCTAGGTTCACCTGGTCACTGTGAAGATGAAGAACAAACAACCTAGCCAGCTCATGATGATACTTCACCCTTTCTACCATTTCACAAAAATGATAACAAGATTGATGTTTAAAACAGGCTACAGCAAGAGGACAAGTAATTAATTATGTGAGAGTGGTAGGCTCCTCCCAGATATGTTTTCCTCCTTTATGTGATTTCCTTGGCACATGGGCTTCTTGGGAAGAATCACTAATAGTTTCATCATCCCTCTCATATGCTGAGTCTATCTCCATGCTTGTGAATTTGGAGTCAAAACTGATGAGTATGAAGAGATTTTAAAAGTATGAGGGTGAATACTATATTGTAGGGAATGACTGTTGTTTTTCTTTTGGGAAATGAAGGAATGACTTATATTATGACTGTAGATGAGGTTTTTGATGATGGAATGGATGTAATGTGAGAATACTAAATGGGAATTAGGGTTTTGGGAATGTATGGGGTTAGGGTTTGGTAATAGGGAGTAGGATTTGGGAGGTGAGTGTTAATGATATTGGGAAAGGAAAAGGGAAAAGTGGTTTAGGGAAATTATTTTATGGGAAAAGGGTGTAGGGAAATAACTCAAGGGAATAGAAACAATAGAACACAATACCCTTTGCAAATTTTATAAGGAAATTTAGAGACAGCTAGGGTTTAATGCTTTGGACATACAAATCACCACCACTGATGAAAAATTCCTCGCTAGACAGGATGAGAAGTTTCACCTACTTGTTGAGAGGCCAATTGTGAAATTTGAGGTGGAGGAAGGTGATAAAATTCATTTTGAAGCTCAACAAACAAGTGCGTAGCGCTGCCTCCCAGGTGTGCAGCACAATTTATATGTGTAGCGCCTGAACAAAACTCAGTGCAAAACTTGTGCCAGGGGCGTAGCGCCAGGTAGGTGCATAGTGCCGACGAAATTTCCAGCTTTTACTATGTTTTTTTCCTTTTTCCTCCAAAATCACGCTTTTTGCATCTAAACTCTTTCACTCACAAAAAATGTGGATTTGAAACCATAGATGAGCTTTTATATCTCCTTTGTTTAATTTTTCATTTACCAAACCCACTTTTCTAATGTCCTTGTCACTTTTCTTTAAAAACTCTATTTTTCCATTTGTAGTTTGACTCTTCTTGATCACTTGATGAACTAATGCATTGATGTTTTTTTTCTTGCAGTGTCTGGAGTTGGCCAGGTGACCAAGGGTAGTAGCTAGAACTTATTACATATAGAAAACACTTTAAATTACATAAAATTTGTACATAGAAATAAAAAACTCCGTTTTCACCTCAAAACAGAGTTTTGAGGTAAAAACCATTTATTGAGCATATCATCAGTAAATTTATGATCTTATGAACTTATAAAACCTCCCCATGTGCTTGTTGACCTTTTATTGACTTTTGGATAACTATGGTGGCAAACTCTAGACCTAGTGAGACCTAAAACCCTAAAACTGGCTTTTGCAAATGAAATGACACAAAATGACAAGAAATGACCTAAACATGTGAAAACAGGCCAGTAGGTAAATGCCATGAGGGAAATTAACAATGGACCATGTTGGGTCCCTATAATACTAGTGATTACCCCATTACTATTGTAGTTATACCCCTTATTTATATTGTTGTGCCCCTATCACCCCCATATTGTTATTTCTGTGCCCCATAGAATCCCTCTATTGTTATTTTTGTGGCTTTATATTATTATTGTTAGGTCGGCTGGATTACATGGTGACTCCTTAGACTCCTATATATAGAAAGGAGGTTTTGTCATTTGTATCATCCAAGAATTGTTCATTTATGTAATGTAAAGGAGGTTGCCCCCTCGAAGAGGCTGAATTCTAAGTCGTGGATCTCTCTTTTCTATCTTTTTGTGAGCTGGTTTCATAACATTTGGTATCAGAGCTTTGGATTCTAGGGTTTCGCTGCTCCAAATAGGTCATCGTGGCATTTTCGCTATAACTTTTTTTCTGTAACGTTTCAGAAGTCGCAAAAAAAACCCATTTGAGAAGAATTGGCTCTGAACTTTGGGTCCGAATTTCAGAGCTTTTAGCACGATAGTTTCGGAGATATGATCTGAGGAATTTGGCCTTTTTGCAGACTCCTGAATTACATTCAAAACAGGTGACCTGGGGAAAATCGTCATAACGCTCTCTCTGAGGATCGGATTGAAATTTCGTAAAAAGGTACAGAAAGAGGACGGACTGTAGTTTCTTGTGGATGAGTTTTAGATTCAAAGGTTGAAACAGTGACTCGTGGAACGTCGTACAAGTTCGCTCTACTGAACCAGTCTAAAAGCTAGTCACTGTGGGAGATTTCACATAACTCTTCCTTGGAGAATCCAATTTAGCTCAGACTTGTGGCATTGGAAAGAGGACGCAGAAGGCTACTACAGATAGCAATTTTAGAACTGGATGATCCGAAATTACAGAGATACATCAGATTCAATATCAGGCTTCTATAAAGTGAAAAAAAGGTGTGTAGTTTTTTTTTTAAATTTTTGTGTAAGCTTGGTTTAACGGAATTCAAAGGGAATAGTAAAGCATTATTATCGGTAACTGATGCCCCGAGGAAAGAAAATGCAAACACCTAGTAAGGAACCTGAAAGCTCTAGCATGACTCATGAAGAAGAGGAAGAAATGCTACATGATATATCAAAATTACAAGAACAAGTGCAACAAATGTCACGCTCACAAAAGCTAACAGAAGCTAAGATAAGTGGCGTGGAATCTAAGATAAATGGCGTGGAATCTAAGGTAAATGGCATGAAATCTAAGATAAAGGGCATGGAAGCTAAGATGGATGGCATGGAAGCTAAGATGGAAGCTAAGATGGATGGCATGGACGCTAAAATTGATGGCATGGATGATAAGATGGATGAATTAAAGAAGTTGCTACAAGAAAGGGTCACTAATGGTGAAAAGGTAGTAAAGGAAACTCATGATGAGAACAAAAGAAATGTTAATCATGATTCCATAGACTCTAATGTTGGATCGAAGACTCACCATGTTCCAAAAATCGATATGAGGAAGTTTGATGGCAAGGATCCAGCCACATGGATATTACAGATGGAGCAATTCTTCGATCTCAATAATGTGCAAAACCCACAAAAGGTACGTATGGCAACTTTATATTTGGAACCAAATCAGTTTGTATGGTATCAATGGCTTTGTTCTCGTAAACAATTTATCACTTGGGCAATTTTTACGGAAGAATTGATAGCACATTATGAGGATACAAAAAGCAACACTTTTTTTAGCCAATTGATAAGTCTCAAACAAAAGGGTTCAATAATGGAGCACATTGAGGAGTTCCAAAAATTGAACATAAGGGTAAAAGATATTCCAGAGGAGCATAGGATTGATGTGTTCATAGGGTCTTTAAAGGATAATATCCAACATGATGTGCGCCTTTGGGAACCTGATTCATTAGAGAAGGCATTCAGGTTAGCAAGAAAAATGGAAAGCAAAATTATGGCAACTAGGAAGCATACCGTTCACAACTATAAAGAGGGAAGTGTTGTTGCCCATAGTCTTCCACAACCTACAAGGTTGACACCACAACAATTGGAAGAAAAAAGAGCAAAAGGGCTTTGTTACAATTGTGATAGCAAATACACAAAAGGTCATAAGTGTGGTGAGAAGAAATTATTCTACATAGATTGTGAAGAGGAAGAAGAAAAGGAGCAAGAAAGGTCAAAAGAAGAGGATATATTCCAGGAACAAAGCCTAGATGAAGAACAAATAAATCCGACCATATCTTGTAATGCATTGGCGGGAATTACCACTCCTCAAACCATCAAGATAGAAGGACAAATCAAGAAAAAAAAGGTAATAGTGTTGATTGATTCAGGAAGCACCCACAATTTTATTCATTGTAGGGTAGCAAAAGAATTGAATTGCTTCCTATATCCAGCACCAGAGTGTCAAGTGATGATTGCAAATGGAGGAACAATAAATTGCTCTGGAAAGTGCCATAATATCAAGCTATCCATGGGAGAATATGTATTGACTAGCCCAATGCTTTCCATTCCAATGGGAGGTGCGGATGTTGTACTAGGAGTCCAATGGCTACAATCCTTGGGTACAATAGCTTTTAATTTTCAAGAACTTTTCATCAAATTTTCTTCGGAAGGAAAGGAAGTTGAATTAAGGGGTATTGCAGGGAAACCAGGAAAGATAATCAGCTCTAATGGTATGACAAAGCTTCTAAAAAAGGAGCAAAGAGGTGTAATTGCACAATTATGCTCGCTAGATGTTTCCACATTGGAATCATCTATTTCTCCAGATCTCCAAAAAGTCTTGGACAATCATTCCAAGGTATTTGAGACTCCCAAGGTCTCCCACCTATGCGTGATCATGATCATGCTATTCATCTGATTCCAGGAAGTGTTCCTCCAAACATCAGGCCGTACAGATATCCCTATGTCCAAAAAAGTGAAATTGAACGTATGGTTGCAGAAATGCTAGAGGCTGGTATAATTCAACCGAGTCAAAGTTCTTTCTCAGCTCCAGTAGTATTGGTGCACAAGAAGGATGGATCATGGCGCATGTGTCCAGATTATAGGGAGCTCAACAAGCTCACTATTAAAGATAAGTTCCCCATTCCTGTTATTGATGAATTACTGGATGAATTGCATGGATCAATTTACTTCACCAAGTTGGATCTTCGTTCGGGATATCATCAAATCAGAATGAAGGTTGAAGACATTCCAAAAACGGCATTTAGAACTCATGAGGGTCATTATGAATTTTTGGTCATGCCTTTTGGCCTTACCAATGCACCTTCAACATTTCAAGGTTTGATGAATTCAATTTTCAAACCATTCCTTAGAAAATTTGTGTTAGTATTTTTTGATGATATACTAATCTACAGCAAGTCTTGGAAGGATCATGTTGAACATGTTGACAGGGTGCTACAACTATTGGAGGAAAAACAATTATATGCAAAAAGATCCAAATGTTTCTTTGGAGTCCAGGAGGTGGAATATTTGGGTCATATTGTATCTCATGAAGGAGTTAAGGTAGACCCTAGCAAAATTAAAGCCATTAAGGAATGGAAAATCCCCACATCCATAAAGCATCTGCGAGGATTTCTTGGGTTGACAGGGTATTATCGCAAGTTTGTTAAGAATTATGGGAGAATAGCAGCACCTCTAACAACATTATTGAAGAAAGATTCATTTTCATGGACTCCAGAAGCAACAAAGGCCTTTGAAAATCTTAAAGAGGCAATGTGCCAAGCACCGGTCTTAGCTACACCGGACTTCACAAAAACCTTTATTGTGGAATGTGATGCTTCAGGAAATGGAATTGGTGCTGTTCTAATGCAAGATGAAAGACCCATTGCTTTTGAAAGTCGTCCAATCAAGGGAAAGTTTTTAAGCAAAGCTATTTATGAGAAGGAAATGTTGGCAATACTCCATGCACTTAAGAAATGGCGACCCTACCTAATGGGAAGACACTTCAAGGTAAAAACGGATCATGATAGCCTTAAATACTTTTTAGAACAAAGATTATCCTCTGAAGAGCAACAAAAGTGGGTCACAAAGATGTTGGGTTATGACTTTGAAATCATCTACAAAAAAGGGAAGCAAAATGTGGTGGCAGATGCACTCTCAAGAAAGGATGAGGATGTGGAAGCATTGTTGTGTGCCATTTCTATTATCCAACCAGATTGGATAAACGAAGCAAGGGAGGAATGGAAGAATGACGAAGAAGTGTGGGCACTTATTCAAAAGCTACAACAAGATTCCAGTACTTCTGATACATTTAGCTGGAAAAATGATTCGTTATGGTACAAAGATCGCTTATACCTCTGTAAGAATTCCCAGCTAAAACAAAAGATTCTTATGGAATTGCACACTTCTCCCTTAGGAGGGCACTCAGGATTTTTAAAAACTTACCACAGGGTTAAGAAGGAATTTTTTTGGGATGGCCTTAAATCAGATATTCAAAAGTTTGTGGCAGAATGTTTGGTTTGCCAGCAAAATAAAGTTGAAACAATTAAGACACCGGGTCTATTACAACCTTTATCCATTCCAAGCCAACGTTGGGAGGAGGTTTCAATGGATTTTATCACAGGTTTACCCAAGTCTGAGGGAAAGAGTGTCATCATGGTGGTAGTTGACAGACTTACCAAGTATGCACACTTTTGTGCATTATCACATCCATTTAAAGCCAGTACAGTTTCTACTGCATTTATGGAAACAGTTCAAAAGCTACATGGAAACCCAAAGATTATTGTAAGTGACAGAGATCCCATTTTCACTGGAAATTTTTGGACAGAATTATTTTCTTGTCTTGGTACTCAGTTAGCTCATAGCTCATCTTATCATCCTCAATCTGATGGGCAAACTGAGATAGTAAACAAATGTTTGGAAGGATATCTTCGTTGCTTTGTATCTGATAAACAGACACAATGGGTCAAATGGTTGCCTCTGGCTGAATGGTGGTATAACACTTCCTTCCATACAGCAACAAAAATGACCCCATTTATGGCACTTTATGGGTATCAACCACCATCCATCACATCATATTTAAGAGAAAATTCTAAGGTTCAGGCAGTGGAACATCACATCGAACATCAACAACAAGTCCTCCAACTCTTAAAGGATAACCTCGTGTTGGCACAAAATAGAATGAAACAACAGGCAGATCAACATCGCAGTGAAAGAAGTTTTGATGTAGGTGATTGGGTATTCCTACGGCTACAACCATATAAGCAAATGTCCCTAAAGCAAGCTAAGAAGGATAATAAATTATCACCAAAGTATTATGGTCCATACAAGGTGTTGCAAAAGATTGGTACTATGGCATACAAATTGGAGCTTCCTGCAGCTTCTCGATTGCACCCAGTTTTCCATGTTTCATGTTTAAAGAAGGTTATAGGTGACAAGCTTCCAATTCAAACAATATTGCCAGAACTTGATGAGGAAGGAAAAATTATATTGGAACCAGAAGCAGTCACAGAAACAAGAACTCGACAGCTACGAAATCGATCAATTTCAGAGTATCTTATCAAGTGGAAGAACTTATCCGCTGAAGATTCCACATGGGAGGATGAGAATTTTATGCAGAAGTATCCAGAACTACTCAAGCGTTGAGGACAACACTTTTTTGAAGGAGAGGGGCATGTTGGGTCCCTATAATACTAGTGATTACCCCATTACTATTGTAGTTATACCCCTTATTTATATTGTTGTGCCCCTATTACCCCCATATTGTTATTTCTGTGCCCCATAGAATCCCTCTATTGTTATTTTTGTGGCTTTATATTATTATTGTTAGGTCGGCTGGATTACATGGTGACTCCTTAGACTCCTATATATAGAAAGGAGGTTTTGTCATTTGTATCATCCAAGAATTGTTCATTTATGTAATGTAAAGGAGGTTGCCCCCTCGAAGAGGCTGAATTCTAAGTCGTGGATCTCTCTTTTCTATCTTTTTGTGAGCTAGTTTCATAACAGACCACTACCATCAGTTGATCCATGACCTAATGGAATGCAGCTGGTCGAATGGGACACCTAATATGCATGCAAAAAGAGAAATTTGATCACTGATGGAGGGATGAAGATACCGACACTAACATCAACAACTGGTTAAAAAAAAATTCATAGACCTCAACGATCAATTGGGTCCATGGGAATCCTCCCTACCCCAATTCATTTTTCCCCAGATCTATGACTTTCCTGAGTTTGTGTCATGGTGTCAATTTAGATATATTCCCAGTCAGAGGGAAATTGTGGCACAAAATAATGATATCCTTTTCACCATTATAGTTGAATCCATCTCCCAAATTCTCCAATTGCAAAATTCTAACTCTCTTAAACCATTTTCAGCAGATTCCCTCATGGAATTCTACAAAAACATGAAGTTCCCAAAGAGGGCTAAGGTTTTTGATACTTTTCTCCCTCAGGAAGCCCAATTACCCAAGAAAACTCCCCCGTATTCATCATCTACGTTCCCTGAGATGACTAAACATATTATTTCTATTGTTGCAAGTTTACTGGGCTACCAATCTGATAAGTTGGTTTATGAGGCCATTATTGGTTTTTTATCAATCTTCAGAATAGGTGAAAGACCCTCCATCTTGAATTACAGCCAATTTATATAAGATGCAATCCATGATCAGTTTCTCAAATTCTCCACAGAGGAAATTTTTAAATATGCTTCAGTACTTGTTTATTTGTTTCTTTACCATCAAGTAGATAGGTTTTAGTTTCCTTTGTTGGGTTGTGTTATATTCTTTCCACAACTAGGCCACGTAGTTAACCGGGGGGTTAGAGGGGGGACGGAGCACCCCCTTCGTTGCGGCGATTATGTAGCGAGGAGGGGTCACTACGGGTTTGAAGAGCACCTGTAACCCCACTTTATGGGGTCTGTGGCAGCGCCCCTGAAAATTTTGGTTTTGGACCCCATGTTATGTTGGGCGGACCCACCTATGGTTTTGTGCATGATTTTTGCACATGTTTTTTGGACGCAATGGTTTTTTGGTCCATGGTATTGGTGTTAGAAAATTATATATTACGGAGCAATGGAACACATACAATATTACAGAAATATAAACACACAAAACACACAAAACAAGAGATACACAGATATACGTGGTTCACCCAGTTTGGGCTACGTCCACCCCGAATAGCCAGTCCTTCCTTTCTATTATCCAGCAAAATGAAGAGACACAACCTACAGCAGATCCGTTGTAATATCCTCTATTTTCTCTCACAGTCTCACCTCTCTGTTTATCACTCAGAGAATACACATCTATTACACAGCCTCAAATACAATGCCCTCATATAAAGAGAGGGGTTTGCTTCTAGGGAAAAAAACCCTAAACTAAACATAAGTTCTACCGTCAGATCATCCGCCTAATGAATGGCCCAGATTGAGTAGAAATTACTATACGTTTACAAGGAAATTTTACAGCTTTTTTTAGCTTCGGGGGCACTGCCCTTGAAACCCCCCGCCATGGGGGGGCTCCCAAAGGTCGCAGCCACCCCCCCTGGACTGCCCTTGAAGCGAATATTTTACGGGCGGCGTTGCCGCCCCCATTTCGAACTGGGGTCCAATGTGGCGATACCTTTGAATATAGAAGATAATCAGGCTCCACACCCAACAATTGGACGCGATGGTTTTCGGTCCATGGTATTGGACGTGTCGGCCGGATAAGTCATTCTTGAGAACAAGACCGACCTCCCTAGTATCTATGGATATCTAGCGACAAGCAAACCAAACAAACTCTATCTTTCTCTAAATATGCAATTTATAAATAAATGCTAGTAGATGTTTTAGGCCTACCTTGGGTCTAGTGCTAGTTTGTGGAAGCCACGCTCCGTTGATCCAAATGAGCTCCCTTCTAAAGAATCTGCAAACACAAATAGGCACACACATCAAGTAGCATCTAAAAAGCCAATATAATAAAGCATATTTATCATGATGATCAAGGAGTTTATGAAACAAACCATATAAGACAATTTATTGAGGAAAATGTATCTGATTGTATTAACTTTAATCAAAGAAGAACTTTACAACCTTGGTGCCTTGATGTTGTACAAGCTCCTCCCAGGGTCCAGCGAGAATCTCCTCTACTTTGACAAGTTTCACTCTCTTCCCAAAGAAGCCGAAAGGTGTGTAATCTCTCCTCTCAAGCTTAATTAGGAAGTCTCAATTCCAACAGCATTTACCCTAAAAAATGTTCAGCTTCTAACCTCTCTAGCAACCAGCCCAATGCCTTAATTTATAGTGCAATGGAGGGAAGTTACTAGGTCCACCTTCAAAGGGATAAAGCCCTCCTTCAAAGGGATAAGCTCCTCTCATCAAGGGATTAGCTCCTTTAGTTATGGGATGCATGAACCACCTAGGAGTGAACCATCCACGTCAAGATTCCTTTTAGAAGCATCCAGAATTAACCACAAGTGAGTTTTTAAGAATAAACTTGCGCCTTTTTGACTTTCACAGGGGTCCGCACCCACTCGTTTAGAGACAGAGCGGGAAGGTCTGCAGGTAACATGACCAAGGGGTGCGGGACCACAGGTAATAGTAAGAGAAAGTGCGGAACCAGAGCTTTATTGATTTTCAAGGACTTTCTCTCATTTCTAAAGCTTGACATGAAGAGCTGAGGTTTGAGACTTGCTAAGGAGGACAGTATGAATGATGATAGACCCATACTGACTGCAAATAGTCATGGTGAGAATATTTTGTGTAACAGATTGCCCCCTAAAGTGCGAAGTCTGTAGTAGATGAGGATTTCATTTATTATCTAAGAAGAGTGAAGTACTTTATCATTTCGAGGATCATCTTGTGGAGAGCCTGGTTGGAACCTGTAAAAACATTCAATACAAAATATATATATGAGATCATATCATCGCTGAGGTAGGCATTCCCATACTCAGAACAAAACTGACTAGAAAACTAACTAAATTGCTCTGATATAGGAATGATCTTGTAATACATCACAAGTATAGACATATGTAGACACAGTATGGATGCAACCATCTGTTTATGAATAGTCTACTGTATAATGAATACAAAATTCCTTGCAGCCTAGATGGTGGAAACTAGATCCAGGGTCTTGATTTCTACTTCCCGAAATAGTACGATTCTATCCATGTGAATGAATGTGTCGAAGTCGAACATGGTAGAAACCACTTGATTACTAGTCAATGATGTAAACTGTTAACAAGTGTGAGAGAAACCACCATTAATGTCAATGGCTCTCAAAGTACTTAGTACAATCCATGAAATGTGAATAGATGTGTTGATGTCAAACATATCACGGAATCCTTTGATCGAAGGTCAATGATGCAACCTATCATCGAAGGCGAGAAACCTTCCATTGAGGCATGCAGATCCCAAGATACTGACGATTTCTAGATCATCTTTCTAGATAATGAGCTGAGGTCGATAGAAAGCGATCCGTTGTAGGCAAGCCCACAACAAAAAATCATAGATCAAGTTTGAAGAAATATAGTTGCAAGGACTGACTCAGGGATGGTCAAGATGGGTGACAGATATTTTGCAGATGAATGGTTTATTTGCATTGACCTCTTGAACAGATAACAACACAGTAAATGGCTTGGTGACAATTGACCCAAAGTTAATACCGAGAAACTGGCTGAAGACTTTCAATATGGTTTGATCAACTATTAGGCAAAGGATTTCCCGACCCAGGTGAATAAAAAGTGTCATGTTCAAGAGTGGTTAAATGTTTTTCTGAGACACAAAGTATGACAAACAGGCTCATTTTTCTCTCTTTTCCCCCACCATTTCTAGCAAGTACCTCTTTATTTTTGACAAGCTTGAGGAGGATAACATTTGCTTGATTATAAGCTCATTCTTTGGATGAGTCCAACTTAGTTTGAATTCGAACCCTAAGAAGGAGTGGTCCATTCCTGTTTGTAATTGAACAGGTCCTTTACTATTAAATTTTAACGAGTCCAGTATAGGAGAAACTCGACGTTTTTCAATTTTAGGGAGTCTGGAAAAACTTAAGAAAACTCCATGCTTGTCGTTTTTTGTAAATTTTTGTCTCCCAAGCCCGAAAGAGTATAAAATAATACTTGAGAGAACCGCTTGATCATTACGACCAAGGAGTACTTTTCATAATTAGTGTCTCTGATCCAAAAAAGTAAAAAAGCGATCAATGACACGTCGTTTTATAACCAATATCGAATTTGAAACGACAAAAATCCGGCAATCTTTTCATGTTTTTACGGTCAGAAAAGGGTTGTAAGTGGACCGTCTTTTTAGTTCCGTTTTAACGAGCTTAAAAATAAAAACTCGAAAATCTTTTCATATTTAGGAGTTAGAAAAGAGCTTAAAGGTGACTCTAATGTTTTTCGTCAAAAATGACCAATTTTGCCTGAAAAATCCGTTATCCTGCACAAAAACTCAAAATAAACATGCTTCAAAAGTTACCTCTTTAAAGTGAAAAATAAACAAATTAAAAATTCATTTATTCAAAAAAGCTTATAAAAAGAGTTTTTGTAAATTCATTTTTACCGTTTGACTTCAGAGTGAGAAAAAAGAGTTTTTGGTCAGAAACTTCCCGTGAAGATTGCGGAAAATCCATCCGTTGGAATCGAACACCGTCACCTCCAGGTAATCCACATCATCTTACTCTTTCATTTCGTCCATTAGAAATTTGTTTTTAGGGTTTTATTTTGTTTTTTAGGAAATTTTTAGGTTAAAAACCCACGCGCGGAGGTCCGCAGGTGCAGTATAGGAAACCTGTGGACCCCGACTTTTTCGTAAAAGGAAAAAACTCAGGGGCCCGCACCTGCCATTAAGGCAGAGTGCGGACCTACGCATTGTCTCTAACATAGAGGGTGCGGTCCTCATAACAAAGGTTTTTAAACTTAAATTTTTCAAATTCCACCCAAAAATTTTGATTTTAAATATTCTAATCCGCCTTTCTATTGAATGTAGAGTATACATCATGCTTGAATGGCGGGAACGGGAGCACGAGGATGTGGATCTCACCGCGATTAATCATCAACCTTCGATTGATGCATTGAGGGCATGCGGTTTATTCAAATTCTGGGCCATACCTGGCATGAAGGCCCAAGAGGACTTTTTTCAGTGGCTGGTAGACAGGTGGAATGTACAGGACCAATGTTTCTTTATTGGTAGACACTAGCTCGAAATGGAGCCGGAAGACATTTACTTCTTGACTAGTTTGCCTAAGAGAGGTGAACATTTGACTCTATTCGGGACTAGGCCAGGTGGCCAGTCTGTCGATAGCCTCTGGCTAGAGTTTTGTAACGACCAAACTAGAGACAAAGGGATTGATATCAAAATCATCTCCTGTCCTGAACTCAAAGTGATTGCATTTACTATTACCAGGCTCTGTGGAAGCGCAGTACTACATGTGGCCACTGGATCCCAAATGCGGATGGCAGTAGACTGCTTTCGAGGCACCATCTTCAACTGGTGCGAGGCTGTGTTGGCTAATGTAAAAGGCCATCTGACTAGAGCAAAGAATGGACAACTGAAGAACTTTGGATACGGTGCTTTAGTTGTGGGATTTGGTCTAGACAGGGTCCCAATGTTGGTCCCATAGCATCTTTCTGTTGGAGCTGAACTTCCCCGAGAGCCCAAACTGATGCATTGGGTTGCAGTTATGGCCCGTCATCCTGAGGAGGGAACAAAAGTCGTTCGATTTCCTCCTGAGTATTTTCATTGGTCGGAGAACCAAGTATTTTCTATTTAGGATTTTCCTTATGCTGGGATGGATTATCGTGGTGACCCAGACATGGCTCTTCCACCAGGAGAGCAATGGGATGACTCAGGTAAAATCATTTTCAACATTTTCTAATTTAATTTTTTTTTTTTTTTTTAAATCATCCCAAAATTCATAGTAAAAGTTTCAAATGTATATGTACGTCCACGACGACCGGCCACTCTCCAGCCCTATGAGAGGAAACAGCCAGTTGCAGCAGCACCAGCCCCACAGGATGAATCTACAGAGACCCTGGCCGAATTAGAAAACCATCTAGAGCCTTTGACAACAAACATTCCAGAGACCAGTATAGATGACATTCCTCTTAGGCTATAGTGCTATATGATTGGGGTCCCGGGACCTTTCAGGAGGTTCCTTTGTAGGGTGGCCGGTAAAGTGGTTTCTTATCGTGATCATCATCAGTGATTGGATGATCGCTTGTTGTAGACTCATATGACATTTTTGCTTTTTGTACCATCATTTTTGCTGATCATAAGGTGTTTTTCAACCTATGATCGAAGACGATGTATATATGACACACTTCTATGCTATTCTATATCACTATTACCGGCTTATATTGTAAAACATGTTATGGAATGTTTTTAAATTTACTTGTATGATTATTGCAAATGTCTACTTAACATTCGAGAAGCAATTGCATCTGCTAATGTATTTAAATATCTTGGAATATGCTGATATTCAATATAGTCAAATCCACGTTCCAAGAGACGAACTCTCAAAAAAATCTCAATAATACTGGATTTCTAATGGCATACACTCTATTAAGCTGCAATACAACGAGTTCAGAATCTAACCTCACAATCAAACTCCGAATCCCAAATGAGATGGATTCAGACAATAACTCAATCACTGCACTATACTCTGCAATGTTGTTCGTTGTTTGACCGAGGCTTACCCCATGCATAGATACCAACGCATTAGAGGGCGAATAGATGACCCAAGCTATGGAAGAAATGTTCCATGTATTACGACAAGCACCATCAGCAAAACCAATGTATGTTTGGAGAGACGTCGACATCTCCAATATCAAGAGTAAAAGAAATATAAGCAGGAATAATGACAAAAGCACTCTCTATGCTAAGCACACTTTTTAATCTAAAACACACTAGCTAGAAAGAAAACTAACCTGACTAAAAATCTCCACACCCAGATTTAAGCATAATATCTCTTCAGGTAAAGACCATTTCTGGGATTACCTAAAGAGACCCCGTCAAAGTCTACCAGTTCATAGGCCCCTTTTTCTAGCTTTCGCTTAACAACATAAAGACCATGCCACATGGGTACGAATTTTCCAGCACCTAATTTATCATTTGCTTGATCGTACAGTAAGACTAGGTCTCCTTCCGAAAAATTACGAGGTGTAACATTTCGATCATACTGAGCTTTAATACGTTTGGCATGAGCTTCAATTGCTAGTGCAGCATCACGTCGATTCTCATCTAGCTGAGCCAAGTACAACAAACGTTTTTCCTCCTCAGAAGTGGCTAGAAGTAATTCTATGGCCATTTGCAATGACGGGATTTCACATTCAATGGGTAACACAGCTTCCAAACCGTAAACTAGTTGGAAAGGAGTGAAACCAGTTGATGTTTTTACTGAGGTTCGATATGCCCAAAGCACTGAAAATAGTATGCTATGCCAATTTGACCTATGAATCCCAATGATTCGTCGGATCATGATGACTAGAACTTTGTTGATGGCTTCAACCAGACCATTAGCCTGTGGATAATATGGAGTTGAACTATCGTGACGCAAGTCAAGTTGGTCTGTAAGTTCAGTCATCATAATATTTCGAAAATGACACCCATGATCAGTGATAATCGCTTGTGGAACACCGAACCTAGCAATTATATGATTGAAAACGAAAATCGCAGCAGTTTTTCCGTCTGCCTAAAATGTAGGCATCGCCTCGGCCCACTTGCTAAAATAATCTACCGCAAGGATGATATACGCATGCCCCCCGGCCGAGTGAGGGTTACATGTAATAAAATTGATACCCCATTTCACAAAAGGACCGACGACAATTATAGGGTGGAGAGGAGCAGGTGGAGCACACATCTTTCGATAAAAAATTTCGTAGTTGTGGCATTTTTGGACCGTGTTAATACAGTCTTTAAACAAAGACGGCCAGAAATAGCCAATGCGCAATATCTTTTGGGCTGTGGCAAACCCAGAAATATGATCGCCACATGCTCCAGAGTGACAGTCATTTAGAACCCTTTCAGCTTCCTCATGAGTTAAACAACGTCGGAAAATAGAGTCCGCCCCACGACGATAAAGTGTATCTCCAATAATTTTGTATTGTTGGGATTGGAATCGTATTTTTCGAGGCTCTGATCTTGAAATTTCAGGCCGAAAGGATTGGTTTTGGAGATAAACTATGATATCCCCATACCATGGATCTAAAGTGCTGATTAGAAACAAAGATTCATCTGCAATGGGCTCTTCTGCCATAGTTTCAGTATCAGCACGCGGGAAGTTAGACATCAACTCCGCAAAAACTAAAGATTTCTTTGCCTTATAATTTTCAAATTCCAAGTCAAACTCCTATAGGATCACAATCCATTTGGAGTACTTGCCCCCTAGCAATTTTTTGGTCAAAATATAGATCATAGGGTTGCAATCGGAAATTACTATAGTTTTGTGTAGTAAAATGTAATGACGAAAATGT
This sequence comes from Pinus tabuliformis, assembly GCA_031772625.1. Taxonomy (NCBI): domain Eukaryota; kingdom Viridiplantae; phylum Streptophyta; class Pinopsida; order Pinales; family Pinaceae; genus Pinus; species Pinus tabuliformis. Next base: position 241,420,487 of record CM062810.1, on the reverse strand, counting down.
TGGACAGCTTGAACAGCTGCCAAAGCCAATTTATCGACATGTGAATATTTTAGCTCAGTTGGATTTAAAGTTCGACTAAGGTAATATATCACATGTTCGTTACCAAATTCATCTTCTTGAACTAACACCATTCCAATGGTGAAATGCGAGGCGGCGAGATATAAGAAGTAGTCCTGGTTGTAGTTGGGAGGATGCAATAACGGTGCATGGGTCAACGCGTGTTTTAGTGCATCAAAAGATTTGTCAGCTATCTCATCCCAAAGGAATGGAGTATTCTGTTTCAACAAACTGGTAAAACCCTTTGTGATCTCGGCATAGTTAGGAATGAATCGACGTAAAATGTTTGCTTTCCCTTGCAAACTTTGGAGTTGGTGAAGACTCGAAGGAGGAGGCAATTTGAGAATAGCTTCAACCTTTGAGGGATCGACGTGAATGCCAACTTTCGAAATAAAAAACTCCAGTAACCGACTCGTTTCTATACAGAAAACATACTTGTGTGGATTCAACCTAATTCAATAATGCCTACACCTCATAAAGATTGCTCGTAAATGGATGAGATGATCGACTCGATGTAATGAATGAGCAGGTAAATCATCGAGATAGGGTTGCACAATGTGCTTGATGTCATGAAACGCGTAATACATGGCTCTTTGAAAAGTTGCACCAGCGTTCTTGAGCCCAAAAGGTAATTTGCAATAAGAAAATGTCCCCCATGGACAAATGAAGGCCGTTTTTGGTTGATCAGCAGGTAGAATATTTATTTGATTATATCTGGAAAAACCATCCATGAAGGAGAATATTTCACTGCCGGCACAATCATCAATGATTTGATCGATATAGGGAGTTGGGTAATTGTCTTTTGGACAGGCTCAATTAATATCCCTATAATCGATACATATTCTTATTGTTCCTTGCTTTTTGTTAACAAGAACAATGTTCGATACCCAATCCGTTAAGGGAATTAGATAAATGAAACCTGCTTTAAGTAATTTTTCAACTTCTGCTTTAATAGTAGCAGCTTTTCGCGGGTGGATCTGACGCAAACGTTGCTGGACGAGTTTAGCATCTGGGTATGTTTTGATTTCATGAACAAAAATTGCTGGGTCAATTCCTGGCATTTCGTCATATGACCAGGCAAACACGTCGCAGACTTCTTGAAATAGGGCCTTATATGTTTGAATTTCATCTTCCATACAAGAGGCACCTATATGAATGTTTTCAACAATTACAGGTCTAACCGAAATGTCAATAGGAATATTTCGAGAAATATTTCCCAAATTTAACTCAAAATCAGGATTTTTCATTGGATTCTGAGGTTCCTTGACATAATTAGTTGTAAAAATAGATGAAAAATTATTTTCAAAGCCATCAATCTCAGGTAAAAATGAAGATCTATGATGAAGATCTTCCCATGGTAAATCATCAACATACAAAATTTCATGAATTTGCTCATCAGTGTGAACAAGTTCCAAAAAAGTTGTTGAATCTGAATTTGATGTTGAAATTGATTCTTCATGGACTACATTCATTAAGTCAATTTCGGTTGAAGAAGGGTCAGAAAATGACTGTACGGCCTGATACGCAATTTCATATGGAATCAAAGGCATAAGATCACCAAATGAATCTATCTCAGATTCAGAAGGTATGGTCCAAGGATCATCATAAAAAATAGTGTCTGATGAAATCATATGAATGGTTGTAGTAGAGGGCGATACATTGGGAGAAGGAAAGGAAAATGTTCCTAGTAAACCAGAATCTTTAACTAATCCTACTCCAACATCGTGCTTGACTCCTATAAGAGGAGCTTCCCAGAGCATAGATGTAACAATTGGAATTTATCTCCTACCGCAAGATACAACTACTTGTTTGTTTTACTATCTTGGAGAGTTAATTACTCCCTACTCCAAGATAGTAGCCTAAGGTATGTTGGTGATAAAGAGCCCTAGAAATAAAAAGATTACTAGATAGATTTTACTTTAAGCATTATTTTTATTGGTTTTTTCTTAAGTCAAAAGGTGCGGAGATGAAACTTTATGGTGTGAAGACTTGACTCTAAATCACTAAAAATGCACTTAAGATGAAAAACAATCCTTTTTCTTCAATGAATTTCTAGCTAAAGAAAGAGTTGAGAATGCAAATGCTTGTAAAAACAAATCTTTCCTTAACAAACAAATCAAAAGAAGTAGCTTTTTGTCTTTTCCAATGAACTCAAAAACGAGACAACTAGTTATGCTCACGAAAATTTCCCTCTCTTTTCAAACACTCAAATACTACTAAACAAACTTTTTCAAAAGAGATTTTTTTTTAATTTTATAAAACACTCAAAACTATTGAAAAATCTAATCTTGAGATCTATAAATTCTAAAAAACTAATTGAAGTAAAAGCTTACAAGTTTTCTTTTCAAGGATGTTTTACTTAGTTATGAGCAAACTAAGGACTAATTTGTCCAGAATCACAAATTAATCAAAAAGCAACCAGCTTTTGTTTTCTTTTCTAAAATGAAATCCAAAACTTTCAACACAAGTTCTTTTGAAGTTTCGCAAAGAGAAAAACAAGATGGATTCCTCAACAACGGCAGATTTTACAAATCAGTCAGACTAATAAGAAGGCCAGCGAAAACCAAGGTGATCTGAGGTTTCTAAGACTTCTAAGCTCTGAGTTACTACAAAGACCAAAACGAAAACCAAGCCTAACGCATAAAACTTCTAGGAAATTCACCTAAAACACTAATTCCAATGGAATTAACCTACGAAAAGTTTCTGACAAGTCACGTGCAAATCTGGGTAGAGGCTAAAAACACATAAACAAATCCTAAGTTGACTGAATGAGAAAATTTCATGTTTTTCAAAATTTTGACAGGGTCCGCAGGCCCCTAGTATACCCAAGTGCGGTACCGCTCTGTGTGTAAAGAAAAAGTGCAGGGATGTCCACATTGTGTTACAAGCACAGGGTGCAGTCCTCTTCCAAAAGCATGAAAAACAAAAAATAATCCAAGATCTACTGAACCTACCCAATCCCACACAACAAGCAAAAAACCGGAAACAGAGAAACAGTTTCTCAAGTCAAAGTAAAAGCAAAGGAAAAAAATCAAAAATTCAAGTCCCTAGTGGAGTCGCCATTTTGTCAGCCGAATAAGTCGTTCTTGCGGACAAGACCGACCTCCCTAGTATCTATGGATATCTAGCGACAAGCAAACCAAACAAATTCTATCTTTCTCTAAATATGCAATTTATAAATAAAGGCTAGTAGATGTTTTAGGCCTACCTCAGGTCCAGTGCTAGTTTGTGGAAGCCACGGTCCATTGATCCAAATGAGCTCCCTTCTAAAGAATCTGCAAATAAAAACATGCACACACATCAAATAGCATCTGAAAAGCCAATATAATAAAGCATATTTATCATGATGATTAAGGAGTTCATGAAACAAACCATATAAGACAATTTATTGAGAAAAATGAATCTGATTGTATTAACTTTAATCAAAGAAGAACTTTACAACCTTGGTGCCTTGATGTTGTACAAGCTCCTCCCAGGGTCCAGCGAGAATCTCCTCTACTTTGACAAGTTTCACTCTCTTCCCAAATAAGCCAAAAGGTATGTAATCTCTCCTCTTAAGCTTAACTAGGAAGTCTCAATTCCAATAGCATTTACCCTCAAAAATGTTTAGCTTCTAGCCTCTCTAGCAACCAGCCCAATGCCTTAATTTATAGTGCAATGGAGGGAAGTTACTAGGTCCACCTTCAAAGGGATAAAACCCTCCTTCAAAGGGATAAGCTCCTCTCATCAAGGGATTAGCTCCTTTAGTTATGGGATGCATGAACCACCTAGGAGCGAACCATCCATGTCAAGATTCCTTCTAGAAGCATCCAGAATTAACCACAAGTGAGTTTTTAAGAATAAACTTGCGCCTTTTTGACTTTCACAGGGGTCCGCACCCACTCCTTTAGAGACAGATCGGGAAGGTCTGTAGGTAACATGAGCAAGGGGTGCGGGACCGCAGGTAATAGTAAGAGAAAGTGTGGAACCAGAGCTTTATTGATTTTCAAAGACTTTCTCTCATTTTTTAAGCTTGACATGAAGAGCTGGGGTTTGAGACTTGCTAAGGAGGACAGTATCAATGATGATAGACCCATACTGACTGCAAATAGTCATGGTGGCAATATTTTGTGTAACAGGACGCGATGGTTTTCAGTCCATGGTATTGGATGCTTCGGCATGTATAAATATGTATTGTAACATTGAAAGGAACATAATGAAAAATCAAGCTAGTAGTTGCGGTTTTGTGATCCAGGGGAAAATCTTTGTGTATATGTGTTTTATGTGTTTTACTCTCGCATTATTTATTTTCTGTGCTTTAGAATTCATATGCAGGCAATTTTTGTATTGCGTTAAAGAACCTACATCCTTTATAGAAATTGGATGAGTAGGGTAATCCCTAATCAGTAATTCATTTGAATTCCTTAGTAAGGAAGCACTCCAATGAATTTACTTTCATAGAGTATGTTGATTAGTTTTTATACATAGTCTCCTGTTTGTTAAACAATGATATTGAGCCAAGAATACATCCAAAAATTAAAATATTTCTTCATATAAGTGAGCATATTAAAATAACTGACTGGTACCTTTACCAAAACTACACAAATATCAAGGTTTATGGTTGTGAATTTCCACCTTAAAAAGTTCCAAAGTTTGTCCCAATGAGGATTTTCTCATTGGAGTACATAAGACAGATGATCAATATGGATGAACTGCATTTTTTGGCAGCAAATAAGAAATCATAATTCAAGATAAAAACACAGGTGGACCCATTCATTTGCAATAGTAGAGCAGTGGCCAAATAAGAAGACATCCTCCTAAAGAAAATGAATTTCACACTGAGCTTCACCTGGCCCTATGACCCCCTTGGTAATCATTTGAAGGTTAATAGTAGAACATAAGACTACTCCCTACTCACACACCCCCAAGCCAAATATCGAGAAGTATGTGAACCAGGATGAGTGGTAGGAAAACACTCTGAAGGAGGCAAAAGAATAGGTACTCTCTACCACAACATCACAGATTCCTACCCCACGGGAAAACCATGACAAGAGACCAAGGGAAGAGGCTTCCCCTACACTGACGAAAATTCCTGAAAAGGAGTTTCAAATCTACAAGAAAAGGTAGAAGGCTACTCCAACAACAGAAGGATCCTTTTAAGAGGAAAAGGTACAAAGAATAGTTTTGATAGGCATTCATGCTTCAAGGAGGATCGAGGCTATTTTTTGGTATCTCCATCCTCTTCGGCCTCCCAAGATCTAGTGGACACTTATCACAAATGAGAATTGGTTCATGACCAAGATGAACCGAACATATTTTCTAAGTATAGAGAAACGAAGAATTAAAATGAGTAACTAAAAGGAAAAACTTACACATAGTTTTTGAAGCAGGCAACCTCCTCAAAACAGGCTACTATCTTCTTTAGATAGACAAAAAGGGAAAATGTAGATAGCCTTTCTGCAAGCTCAAATTCTTTTCCCAAAGACCCCTCAAGAATATAAGACATCTATTTTTTCATTCAGCACTGATCAAATTAATCCAATTGATCAAATAAACCTAAACAAGAAAACATGGGGGATGGTGTACTCTACATTGACTACATCAGCAATGACAACTTCTAAGCTACAAGCATCTTTGAATAATATTCAATCTCATCTTAAGTTTTAAAAAATCTCCTCTCTCGACAAAGATACAAAGAACAAATCATTAGAACACCTTGTAATCAAGCTGGGATATGACCCCAAAGTAGAAGAGATTTTTGAAAGGAATAATGTCGATATTGTAGCACTCAAGAAGCATCTCAAGCTTCCATCCATAGAAGACTCACAAACTAAGGAAGTTGGGGAGCTAGAGAAGGAAAAGGAGGATATGTTCAGGATCCTAATTGACAAGAGTGGATAGATCAAGGTTATGAATGTTTAAATGGAGAGGTTGCTAAAAGAGAGAGAACAAACAACACAATTAGCACCAGTTCCATTGACAGTAGTCCCTATTACATCTACATCGGTAGCAGGGGCATCTACTTTAGTGACCATTACAATTGAGGGGCGGACAAAAATTCTTCACATGAACTTATTAAGGCAATGTATGACCTATAAATTAGAGGAAAAGAAATTGAGAAGATGAAAACTCAGTTGAGGAACCTTCAAGGGTAGAAACTAAAGGTTGACAGTGTATACTTGACAGAATTGCATAAAACACATAGGTTAACATAGTAGATTAAGCAATTGCAAAGTGAATCAGTAATGGCATAGACACTGGCACAGACTAAATAGAGTATATGGATAAAAATAAATGAGGCCATGACTGAAATATGGCCCTCAATATATATTATCTTTGAGTAGGAATAATTAATACATAGGTCAAAAGAGGTTGTTGAAGAAGAAGAAACAAATCTAGGGCACATGCGTGGTGAAGCTACTTCTCTCATCATACTTCTGAACTCTAAAACATGGGAAGAATTAGAGATTCCAGATAGGATAGAGACAATTTTGGAGGTAAGGAAGGTCCTTACAAAAAGGAACCTTATGCTGCAATTGGAGAATAAATGTCACAATATGGAGTCCAACGTTCAAAAAATTCACAAGAAATTTAATGTGCTTAATCAGAATAGACTTCTTGGATTAATAGGAATTAGAGACAAGATTATTAGTTTTGAAGAATATCACCAACAATTGTACTACATAACAAGGGATAAATCAAAGTTTGTTGGCATCAAAGAAAGCATAACAGCAAGATCTTTCATGGAAGCTTTGGATCTTGATTTGTCTATCAAACATGGTATAAAGCAGTTATTTGTCCTCAAGCCTACTTTTCAAAAGTATACTAATGTGGATGAAACTTTTAGAAAGTTAGTAAAATTCTCCACTCCAAGTGAAAAAAGATGGGATGAATTGTGTGAATTACTTGATTAAGGAAGCTTTTACCCCAACAACAAGGCCGCACTTCTTTAGGCTGAGTCATCAACATTAGACCTCGAAAATAGTGCCAAAACATTATAACTACTTTAGTTATCTATATTTTTGTGCTATTTTTTCAAACAGTTTGGGATATTTTGTAAAATATCTTGATGTTTTCACTCAAGATATTTTTTGATATTAATTTTGTATAATTACTTGATAAATCAAAGTATGAATGTTGGACATTGGATGAAGAAAGCATGATATTGATGTAAAATTGTTCATTGAGCTAAAAGTGATCATTTCTTTAATACATAAATCTGTTCCAAGATTCTTGTGTTAGGTGAACTGGTCATGTTTTTCTTTTTGTAAACTTGTTGTATCTCTGTTTTCCATATGTTATTCTGATCTATATTGTTTAAAGAAAATGAAAGACTAAATTTGTTTAATTACACTCTGTCTTGGCTTATAATTAATATATATGTTTTCAAACTAAAATTAATATAGAATTCTTAATTGCTTTATGTTTAATCGAACCTTAAGAATTTCTTCTCTATCACTCCATCAAGCTACGAATATCCAATAACCTGCCTACCTTGCCTATTACATATGTTCTAATATTCCTCCATCTGATTGCCTGAAGGCCTTTGACTGCATTTTCACAATGGCATTTCTTTGTAATTTCAACCGAACAATTAAAAAAACCAAACTTTGAACCTTACATCCATCCTATAATCCTAAAGCAACAAAGATAAATCTGACAGAGAGATCCCTCTCTATGTTTGGAAGGACTTAAAAGTGGTTTTGTGGTTACCTCTGCAATTCCTTTACAGCCTGGGAAGTTACCGAGTGATAAAATCCTGGCGACCATTCCGGAGAAGAACATATTTTATATAAATTTAAGTTTCCTTGGTAAAATTTTCATTAGACTCCAAATCTATTTCAATTTCTTGGCTTTGAAATAGATCTATTTTAGGTTGTTTTCCACTTTAAGAGTTGTATATATTTTATCTGTGAATACTTAATAATAGATCTGGCTCCTAAAATAATATATACTAGAGTTAATCCAGATCCAAATCCACTGAAAATTGTAGATAATCCAAAAAAAATAATTAGAAATAAAAGTGTAGTTGAGAGTGAATGAAGTGAAGGTCCTTTACCGAGGGTTAATTCCCTTCCTGAGAACTTTTGGAAGTTAGAAGATATTGAATTTTATTTAGCTTTTGAACATAGTCTTTTTAGAAGTAAATCTGACATCTTTGTTCTTAAAACTGTGACTATTGAAAGCCTTCTAAAACCTTATACCTCCAAACCTCAAACTGTTAAATCAGATTCTATTGATGATGAACTAAAAATATTTTGCAATATTGAAGCTTTGGTAAGCTATTCATATCAATCTATGCATAAATCCTTGATCCATCAGTCACCTAAATCCTCATCTTCTTCTTCTACTGCTTCATCCCCAACCCCACCAAAAATTACACCTAGTATTTCTATCCCACTAGAAATTCCTCCAATTTCTACAGCTCCTTTAACAACTTCTCCCATTACCAAAATACCTACCTCCACTAATACTAAACCAACTCAACATATTTCTGCTCCACGACCTTTAATACCTCCCACATACACACCTATTATATTTTCATCATCTTCTCATTTTGATTTACCAATCATGGAAGCTTGTTATGCCCCCTTGGTCTTACCTGCACAACTCAATGCAATGTATCAAGATTACCAGAGTAGGATTCCTCAATTTGATAGCACTGGGTCCATAACTTCTCAGCAACATATTGATAAAATCAATGACTACTTAGACCTCCAAGAGATAGATGACGATGATGTAAAAATGAGATTTTTTTCTCAAAGTCTCACTGGTCAAGTTCAAAAATGGTTTAAAGGATTACTAGCTCATTCTATCCCAGGCCTTACTCAATTTCATGAAACCTTCCTTAGAGGCTGGAAAGTGAAAAAGAACCCTCTAAAAATCTTAGTAGAGTGTGAAAGTATCAATAGAGCCCCTGGTGAAATAGTCCAGGACTATTGTATCAGATTTGACAATATCTATAACTCCATCCCTACAACAATACAACCTCCTCCAGGGCTAGCCCTGATTAAATTCCCACATTGTTTTGACCCTGATATGTCTTACCAAATAAGAGAAACAAATTTTGTAACCCTTGAGGAAATGCAGAGAAATGCACTTAGTGTTAAAGACTGAAGGCTGAAAGGAGAGTTACCATAAAAGAGGAACATGCTTCTTCTTCCTCTAATGTTAAGTTAGAAACTTTAGAAAAAACAGTGGAGAAAATTGTTGGGACGACAAAAAGATATGATTTCTCTTCATTTAATGCTTCATTTATCATTCATCCTTATAATATTATCTCCGTTTATAAAATAAAATGAGGAAAATATCAGTTAAAGTTGCAAGAAACTATTTGGTGATAGAATAAGCAAGTATAGTACGAAAAAATAATTTCTTTTCTATCTTTGTATTCAGAGATGCGATTGGGAAAAAGTTCTTTGGTTGGTAGGACAACACAAGGCCATAAAGGGGAAAAGCCATGGCGTCTGGAGTAGACAAGGAAGTAGAAGATAAATTAGAATACTCCTATTTTATCATATGATCATATTTTATATTGCGAAATCCTCAGGATCTCCTCATCCTGAGGATTCGCTTCTATCCAAGTTTCTCTTTTATGTTATATAAGGCCAAAAGGAAACTAGATACAAGTTCAAAATTTTTATATGTAATTATTTTTTTCAATGCAAAAACATTATTAATTCAATGACTTTGTCAACTGTTATTTTGAATTTAGTGAAAGAAGGTTGCACTTGATACATTTTCGTATTCTGAGTTTTTATTAAGCAGATGCTTCTGGAAACTCTGGGCCCAGTCACAAGAAGTTCTATTGCTCCCTTTTGTTATAGTTTACATTCAGTCTTTTTAATTGGTTTAATGTTTAGTTCTTTTATTTATCTTGAAGATTTGTGACATTGATTTATACTGATGTTCACTTAGGTTTATATTGAAGCTGTGAGAGAGAATTAAGTAAGTGCTTTGATTAGAATGTGTGAATGTGTGTTTGATTGCTGTTAAAATTGAATAGATGTTATCATAGATACTGAGAGACAAGATTGTAACGTCTATGGATTGAAATATAGAATATTTACCATTTAGAAATATTTTATAGCTATTGATGTTCACTTACTGGTTATTGTTCAATTACTGGTTGTTGATTGTTGTTCATTTATTCTTGTTGTTCAATTAAGTAATGCAGATTGATTTGGATTGGTAGTGTTGTTCGATAATCATAGTTTCTTTACTTGATTAAGTGTGATTAGTCTCAAGCTTATTTGAATAATTCTCCATGTAATTCTCAATTGCATTAAGTTCCAATTGGTTTCAGAACAAGTTGTATAGTATTACATAGGGTGTTGCGAGCATTCCTTTCATAAATAGTTCTTTGTAGAATTGTGCGAATTGAATTGAAGAATTGGACTTTAATGATTGCAACGATTCATCATTAGATAACGTCTAGCTTCACTGCACATACTGTGTTGGCACTCTTGAAATAGAAAGACTTACCTTGGGTTGACAACTAATGTAGGGATTATGATTGCCTGTAAAAAAAGACATCTTAGTGAGCCAACATTTTGGGGTCGTTGCAGGGGAGAGGTTTAAAGTGATTGATTCTATTCCTTTGCTGTAGGAGAACTGTGTTTTGAAAATGGAAGGTAAGAACCTATGTACCTATCAAGTAAAGTGCTTGCTTACCTGCTTGCTTTACAGCAAAATTTTAGAGGTTAAATAGGAATTTATTTTATGAATGACTACAAATAAAAAGATAGAGAAAGAACATAATCCTCTACCAAAACCCACAAAATCCAAAGGATCGGTGAACCTTGGGAGAATGACCTTTATATATGAAATCATAAGAAGAGCAGAGTCTCAAGCATTAGTAGGATTCCAGGCTATACCTAGAAAAAGTTATACTGCAATCCCTCAAGCAGTAGGCTCACCATCTGCAGCTAATGCTGAGATTCAAAGCCAAGTAAGAGGATCAGAACAGAGTTTTCAAGCTACAATAAGCCTACCCTATGATCCTCTACAAGCAGGAAAATATTGTAACTTACGAGATGGAAACGGAGAAACTAATGGGGCTGCTAAAGAAGAACCACAACTTTCTGAACAAGGATCTCCTGAGATTCCAAACCTAGGGAGTGTTGTAAAGTCAGCTTGGGTTTCTAACTCTCTATTTATTACAAAAGAACCCCTTGAAATCCCTGAAGATTATTGACATATCTTTGATCAAATGGGATAAAAACCACCCCAAGGTCAAACCTCGACATTAGAATACCCTATAGTCGACCAGGTGGCCAATGCCCCTATGAAGGCTATTCTTCTGTAGAACATCCCAACCTTCCATGGGATGATCATAGAGGATCCTGAAGCTTTCCTATTTCAGTTTGATGTCCTCTGTAGAGGGTACGACTATACCACTGACCCCCAAAAACTAATTATTCCCTTGCACATTGAAAGGGGCAGCTTTAAGATGGTTTATGGGTCTAGGTGGGCAAACCATCAATTCTTGAGACGAAATAAAAACATCCTTCCTTAAAATATATCAGGACTTTTGTAAAACTAGGGAACTGAAAGCTAAGATTTTCAAGATGACTGCAAAAGATAATGAAACATTAGAAGAATATGAAAAATGATTTAATTATAATTTGTAGAGATATCCACACAGTACCCTACCAAAACAAGTCATAAGAGCTATATTGATTAAAGGAATGAAAGAGGAATGGGTAGAAACTCTAAACTTAATGGGAAAAGGGGAAATTTCTCAGGAAAAGTATGATGAAATCATTCTTTTGTGTATCAGGTGTTCGCAAGGAAGCACACGTACAGGAGTGGCTAGCTGAGATCCAATGAGAAAAGGAAGAAAACGACATAGTGGAGGTATAACACGGATGGAGATCGGTAGCCTCCTAGAAGATTTTAAGATGGATATCCTAGGCACTATTACAACACAGTTCAATGTTCTACAAGCCAAGCAAAAGCAAGCTTTAGCATAAAAAAAATTGGCCATCCTCTGCCCACATTGTCGAAAGAAGCATAGCCAATGGGAATGCCTATTAGAGATGGTTCAGACATGCACCATTTGCACTAAAGATCACGACACTGAACAATGTCCATCATTACCTAGGCTAAAAGAAGTATTCAAAGAAGTAGAGGAGGAAACAGAACCGATATATTTGATGAACCAGCATCGACAATGGCAAGCTAAACCTACAGGTATGTCACAAGACGCATCCCAATTTTTTCCTTCATCGCAGTTTAATCAACAACAGAACCTTGGGGTAGCCTGGCAAGGCCAATCACCCTACCCAAACTAGCAAAGTCCGCCATTCCCTATGACATCATGGCTAGCGCAATCTTTTCCAGGAAATGGCTGGCCGAATTCTCCTCTTACTCCTTTCTGGCAAGGCAATCCCTATCAATCCCGGTGGCCTGCCTCCACCTCTCAAAATCCGAATTGGTCTACAAACTGTCAGTGACCTCTAGAGATATCCAATGTACCTACAAGAGTAGGCCCCCAGTCTCAAACCACACTGTCAGCTCCTTATACATTACAGCAGAATTCCCAAACTCTTCTACGGCCACAGTTACCAACTTAGCCGAACCCGAATCCTAATAATATGCTAGTCTAGTTGGTACATGTTATTGAAAATCTAGAATATGAGATTGAGCAAAAAGAATGTAATGAGCTTAGATTGAAGTCAATTCGTGTCATTACCTTGAGGAAAATAGGAACCAACCTTCAATTGAAAATGTAACTCCACCTATACATATTCCATCATTTGTACATGTTCCACTACTTGTAAATAACATTGAATCAAAGCAAGGGGAAGAAACAGATCAACATGATGACCCTGAAAAACTTATAGTCACTTATCCTCCATTCCCTGAAAGGCTAGTGATACCTAAACCGATCACTTATCCTGATTTTTATCTTGTAGGGGAACTAAAAAATTTGTGTATTAAGATTCCTCCCCTCCAGGCTATTCAAGACATCCCCATCTATGCCAAAACCATCAAATAATTATGTCTAAAAAGGCTTGTGAGGAAGGTAAAAAAGGTCACCCACTATCCATGTTGTAGGAACCTTATCTAATTTACTCCTGGGAGAGGAAACTCCAATAAAGTACGGAGATCCTGGAAACCCCATAGTAAGATTCCAGATATATGACCACTCTTTTCCAAATACACTAGTTGATCTGGGAGCTACCATTAACATATTAATAATAGAAACTTGTCAAGCACTTGGTATTGCAGCCTTAGAACCAACCACCACTTTATTAGAACTTGTTGCTCGATCGGTGGTAAGACCAGAAGGGACTTTACAAGATATTACAGTTTCTGTTAACTCATAGGAGTATCCAGTATATTTCCTGACTATAAGCCTGAAGAATAGGTTGGATGGGAATCCTTTGATTTTAGGTCGACCTTGGCTAGCAATATCTGATGCATATATTGGCTGCCGAGAAGGAAACATGGCTATCACAAAGGGAGATGTTGTAAAAAATCTGGTGTTATACCCTCCTACCAGGCCAAGTTTTGCCATTGTAAAAATATGTAAGCAACCACCAATGTACCTCGAAGAGAGCATCCATTCACCACTCACGGTAGCGGAACCGCTAGAATTTAAGAATCAAACTGAAGATGAAATTATCAACAATTTTATAAATCAGCCAACCAATGTGGAGTGTCATATGTTGAAAGAAATTCTAGATAATGAAGCCATGGAAGATCCCCTAAAGGATACAGACGACCAACATATTCAAACAACTATTGTTCAGAACAACAAACCAGCTGAGATTGAACAAGGTAAAGTTCTAAATATCAATGCTAATGTAGAGACTGCACATCAGAAAAATCTTATCCAGGTATTTCAGAAAAATAAAGGGGCTTTTGCCTGGGATTATCCTGATATGAAAGGGATAGGTCCACATCAATGTACACACCACATTTATATAGATAAGGATGTGCGACCATCCAGCAGCCTCAATGGAGGTTGAACCCTCACCTCAAGGATATCGTGAAAGAGGAATTATAGAAGCTATTGGATGTAAACTTTATTTATCCTATCTCAAACTGTAAATGGGTCTCCCCCTTGGTGGTTGTCCCCAAAAAAAATAGGAAATGTTGTATTTGTGTAGACTATCAAGAGCTAAATAAGGCAACACAGAAAGACCACTTTCTCCCTCCCATTCATTGATCAGGTGCTTGATACATTGGTAGGGAAGCAGTTCTTCTCCTTTCTACACGGCTTCAGTGGGTAAAATCAAATTTAGATTACCCCTTAAGACCAGCACAAAATGACCTTCACCTGTCCCTTGGGCACATTCGCATACAGGGTATTACCATTTGGCTTGTGCAATGCTGTAGAAAATATGTGATAGGTTAACCCAATAATTCAATATAAATCAAAGCAGAATATTATAGCCTACTTCTACTATCAATTTACGAAAGCTTAAATATTGAGCTGAAAAATATAACTAGAAGTAGAAGAATCAATGGCACAATACACATGAAAATACTTTGGGGAAAGCCTCGGCTAAAAACTCCACACTATTGTATTATCATACATGGTAGAAATACATAGGAATTATAGAAAGCCTTAGCTCTCACAGCTAGCCAGCTCTCAGTATAATCCTCACAGATGCTCACAAGAAATCATGGTTTCTCTCTAGCCTTCCTCTCTACCCTCCAAGCCCCTATTTCCTTGCGTTGTTCCTTGTAGATGATTCCCTATTACCAAGTGGAAAACCCTCCTCCAAAACTACGCAATCCTCAAGGATAAATCCTTGACTACATGCATGAGTTTTCTCCATGAGAAAACACATGCAACTGATAGTACACTATCCTTGAACATTAATCTCAACTTGGTATTTCTCAGAATAGACATGCATGAGTTTTTGATAAGGGAATCTTCAGTTAACTGGAGTAGCATTAGTTGAGTGCATTAATGCATCAACTGACTGTTAACTCACTATTAGTTCCTCAAATAGTTTGGAACTAATTTAACTGGACTTAACTCAGTAAACTGAGTTAACTAATTACAACTCAAATATAGCTCAATCTTATCTCCCTAATTTAAGGGATAACTCTTGCATGACTTCGAAAATAATTCTAACTTGAATTTCTCCAACTAATTATTTTAAAATAAATTAATTAATTATTTCCAAGTAGCTGTTAAGACTAAATTTGATTTTAATTCGCAATTTAATTCAAGGACAAATTAAATTGGAATATTCTTGTTGCCATATTTCAACACTCCCTCTCAACAATAAAGGGAATATCTGCCACCCCGATCCTATCTCTATGGAACTCAAATTTACACTTTGACAATAACTTTGTCAAAATGTTAGCATCTTGCTCCTCTGTTGAAATATACTGTAGCAACATGATCCTGTTGACTTGTGAAAAACCACGAGAAACAAATCTTGCCTTATGCTTCTCCACACTACCATTAGCAGCTTGCTTTACCTTGTAAAGCCAACGGGAACTCACAGTTGACTTGTTCTCTGGTGTTGGAACCACATCCCAAACACTGTTACGAACTATGGAGTCATACTCCTCCACCATAGCATCAACCCAAATCGGTTGTTGCACTACTTCCTCAAAGGAAGATGGCTTGGTCTCAACACATTCCCCAATAAGGGCCATGTATCCAATGTACCTCTCAGGTGACCTCCTCTGTCTACACTGAGAAGATGGTGCTCCCACATTCTCTCTCACATCCTCCAACAATCTGTTAGCATCTCTTGTGCACTTTCGTCCATCTCTGGAAGACTCTGCTTGAGTGGATGTCTCCACTCCTGGAACCTCTGCATGCGGCTGCTCCGCATCAGTCTGAGGCTCCTCCTCCTTAGGAACCAACATTTCCTCCACAGCCTGTAGTTGGAGCTCCCTCTCAAGGGAAACTCGCATGGCCTTCTGCTCACCAAACTTGAGATCTTTGCCAACCACTATCCTCCAACTGGTAGGTAAGTAGACCCGATAGTTGTGAGGTGTATCAGTGTACCCCACAAATATCCTCAACTTTGCTGTCAGCTCAAGCTTCTTCTATGCATCCTTTGTCAAATGGAAATATAATGATGAGCCAAAGATCCTGAAGTGACCTACACCTAATCTCTTACTGGAGAAAACCTCCTCTGGTGTCTTCATCCCAAGTATGTGATGTGGGCTTCTATTATGCAAATAGACCACTGTGTTGCATGCCTCGGCCCACAAGTGAAGTGGTAGGCCTTGGTCATGCAGCATTGCCTGCGCTTCCCCTACAATAGTTTTGTTCTTCTTCTCAGCCACCCCATTCTGTTGTGGGTTATGAGGTGTCGTCAACTCTCGTTTAATTCTTTCCATTGCACAGAAGTCCTTAAACTCCTGAGAGACATATTCTCACCCGTTGTTGCTTCTGAAGGACTTGATCTTCTTCCCTGACTCTTTCTCGACCAAAGCTTTGAACTCACAAAACTTTGTGAAAGTTTGGTCCTTCTTCTACATGAAATAAATCTAGCATTTACGAGAATAGTCATCAATGAAAATCACATAATACCTTTGCTTCACTTTGGATGTCATTGAGAATGGTCCACTCAAATCAGTATGAACTCGCTCTAAGATAGCCTCTACTTGACTGTCTTGATCATGAAAGGAAGACTTGATGTACTTCTGCAAGGTACAACCTTTGCATGTGTCAACTTGCTCAAGTTTACCTTTGGGAAGTCCTATAGATATCTATTGCACTATCTTCAAAGCCCCATGATGCAAAAGGCCCAACCACTATGCCACAACTCGCCAATGTCTTGGTTCTACACCAATTCTTCTTTCGTACTCAATGTTGCACAATCATCTACCTCTAGTTTATAGAGATTCTTCACTCGAATCCATATCCTCTTGGTCTGACCCATGTCTATGTGTCTTAGCAACGCCTTTCCTTTACTGAAGACAACATTGTAGCCTCTGCCCTCCAACATCGCGACCGATACCAAGTTCTCCTTCAGTCCAGGCACATACATCACATTTGTCAAGGTGAGAGGAGCTCCATGCTCCCTCTAAAAAGAAACCGTGCCCACTCCTGAAACACTATACCTTTCGTCCTTACACATCTCTATGCGCATCTTGAGGTCTTTCTCCTCCAAGGCATTGAATAGATTTTTATCACCGGTCATGTGGAATGAGGCTCCACTGTCAAGATACCAGATACAACCCATCATTGATGACACCATGCATGCTATGAGGGTAAAGTCCATTTCGAACTGAAAGGCTAATGCCTCACCTTGTGATCCTTTCGAGGATCCCTTATTGGACTTCTTTGATGGGAAGTTAGTTGCATAATGTCCCATATTGTGACAATTAAAGCATCTTACTTTAGACATGTCACTCTTCTTCCCTCCATGAGAAGAATTCGATTTGAAATTGGGATCTTTCCCCTTCCCTTTCCTTTCCTTACTTGCTAAGGCCAGATTTTCTTCATCATCATTCTTGGATGAAGAACAATCTCATGTTCTCCTCCTGATCTTCTCCTGGATAAGATCTGACCATAGTTGTTCCTAATCCGAGAGTTTCTCCCTTCCATTCACAGAGTCCTCGTAGCTATTCTAGCTCTTTGGAAGGCCAAGGAGAGCGAGGCTCACCATATTATCATCAGAAGTAGTTATTCCCACACTGCCAAGCTCATCTCTACAGGTGGTGAGCTTGTTCAAATATGTGGAAATAGTATCACTCTTCTCCATCTTGATTCTTCAAAGCTTATCCTTGAGCACCAATTTCCTCTGGTCGATACTGTTCTAGTAGAGGTCCTACAATGTCTTCCACATTGAAAATGGAGTATCCTTCCCATGGGGACTCAAGACAATATGGTCTCGAACTCCCTCAAGGATGATCTATCTCACCTTCGCCACACACTTATTCCACTTAGCCAACTCTTGTGCATTAGTTGAAGATGGCTTTGGGTTTTCTTGATCAATGAATTCGTTCAAGCCATTGTCTTCTAATACAACCTCCATTCTATCTTTCCAAGCTATGTAATTCGAGCTACCTTCCAAGGCATACTCAAGTCTCAAGCCATAGACTTCCATTGGCCAAACTTGAAGTATGATATGAATTCGATTTGCACCCGCAACCTCGAACTTCAAACTTTGAATTCTCTTCTCAGTATACTGTTCAAAGATCTGATACCATGTAGAGATTTCTACAAATCTAGCTCCGATACCATGTAGAAAATCTGTGATAGGTTAACCCGATAATGCAATATAAATCAAAGTAGAATACTATGTTGGAATATGATCGTAACATCTACATTTATTTTTTATCCTAAGTATCCTTGACTTAGCCACATGGGCTAAAAATCATCTTCACACTTGGTTTTTGGTAAACTAGCTCAATGGACCAACTTTACCTTCTTTTTTGCCTTTAAAGGCTTAATGTTATGGAAATATTGGTCCAACCACTTTCCTAAACCATTTATACATCTAAGTTCATGTTCACACCTAACCACACCTCATCCACTTGAGTTATTTGAGGATTGTCGCCCCACATGAAGATTCCCCCTTAAATCAAAAGATTTGGTCCCCCGAACCATTTTAGCATGTTTTAAAGTTGCCTATCTTGGGAAATGTGCCCCTCTTCATGCATTCCTCAAGGCTGATAGTTGGCATAGGTTTTCTTGAGTCGTTGTTGCTATTTTAGGCCTCCCTTTAGCTTTTCTTAGCCTTTTCTAGTTTTTTACTAGTTTTTTCCTAGTTTTCTAGATTCGGCAATTTCTATATAACCACCTCCCTTTGGGATTAGAGGTTTGGTTTCTCATGTATTACTATTGTTCATTAATTTAGTACATTGATTTTATGGAGCAAATGCTTTCTCTCCTCTCTTGAATATCATCAAATTACTTGTTTTTAATTTAACTAGAATTTTAGATCTATTGGAGTTTCTACAGGAATTCTACATTGTATCAGAGCTAGTTCGAATCTAATGGATTGTGCATGGTATCAGAGCAATCTTCATGTGTGGAACCAATCCTTAAATAACTCAAGTGGATGAGGTCTGGTTAGGTGTGAACATGCACTTAGATGAATAAATGGTTTAGGAGAGTGGTTGGACATATATTTCCATAATATTATGCCTTTAAAGGCAAAAAACAAGGGAAAGTTGGTCCACCGAGCTAGTTTACCATAAACCAAGTGTGAACATGATTTTTAGTGCATGTGGCTAAGTCAATGATACTTAGGCTAAAAAATAAATGTAGATGTTAGGATTATATTCCAACACCCCCTTTTCATCCTAACTCACTTATCTAAACTGAGTCCCGGTCAAGATGCCATGTTAGGTACTCATGTACAATAAATAAAAGATCCTCATAAAATGAGGAAAGACGGAAAACCTTGTGGGAACCCCCCCCCCCCCCCCCCCCCAAAAAAAAAAAAAAAAGAGCAAAAAAGGGCTAAGTGGCCAGAAGGGCCTACTTAGCTATCTCCACCACTCCAAGCATAGCTCTCAGTTCTAAAAATTTCTTTTCAATGAAAGACTTAGTGAAGATTTCTGCAACCTGCTGCTCAATGGGACAATATTGCAGTGATATGACTCAGTCACGGATCAGCTTGCAAATTTAATGCATGTGAATCTCGATGTGCTTGGTCCTCTGCCTTAGAACTGGATCAATCGATATCTAAATGGACCCCTGATTGTCAAAAAATATGACAGTCGAAAGTGGATACTGAATACCAAACTTAGAGAGAAGCCCCTACAACCAAACAACCTGTGTAGTTTCATTCACTGCACCTCTATACTCTGCCTTGACTGTAGATAAAGCAATCGTGGTTTTCTTCTTGCTAGACAAGAAAAAAGGCCTTGAACCAAAGCTGAAAACATAACCAGAGGTTGATTTGTGGTCTGTACCATCACTAGCCCAATCAGAATCTGTGTACCCAATCAGTGAAAGTGGTCAATCTGCAGCATAAAAGATACCAAAACTAGAAGTACCTTTCACATATCTAAGGATTCTCTTTGCAGCTTTCCAGCGAAGCTCATGGGGCTCTTGCATATATTTGGAACAAACTCTTACTACAAAACATATATCAGGTCGGGTGTGAGTAAGATACAACAAACTCCCAACCAACTATCGATACAGTGTATTTTTCACCAAAGGTGTAGTACCTACATCCTCAAATCTAATCCCTGAAAGAAAGGGAGATGTTGCTGGATTGCATTCTATCACCTGAAAGTAGACACATAGATTTGATGCATACTTAGACTGTGCCATATTGATCCCTGAAGTAGAATGAGAAACTTCAAGATCAAGAAAGTAATGAAATATTCCCAAATATGTCATGGAAAATTGATTGTGCAATGTTGATTTTGTCAAATCAATCGCTGAGGTAAGGTTCCCTGTCATCAGTAAATCATTTACATAAAGTACTATCAGAAAAAGGGAATCATCATGTTGCACCAAATAAACATTCAGATCAGATTTGCATCGAATGAATCCAATGGAAAGCAGGGAAGAATCCATATTTGCATACCAGGCTTTGGGAGCTTGTTTTAGGCCATACAAATATTTCTTTAATTTGCAAACGAGGTAGAGTATAGAGGTGCAGTGAATGCAACTACATAGGTTGTTTGGTTGCAGGGGCTTCTCTCTGAGTTTGGTATTCAATATCCACTTCTGACTGTCACATTTTGTGACAATCAGGGGTCCATTCAGATATCAATTGATCCATTTCAGAGGCAGAGGATAAAGCACATCGAGATTCACATGGATTACATCCGCGAGCTGATCCGTGACCGAGTCATATCACTATAGTACTACCCCACTGAGCAATAGGTTGTAGACATCTTCAACAAGTCCTTCACTGAAAAGAAATTTTCAGAACTGAGAGTTATGCTTGGAGTGGTGGAGATAGCCAAGTAGGCCTTCCATCCACTTAGCCCTTTCTTCCTCTTTTTCTTTGGGGGGGTGTTTCCCACGAGGTTTTCCCTCTTTCTTCATTTTATGAGGATCTTTTATTTATTGTACCTGAGTACCTAACATGGAATCTTGGCCGGGACTTAGTTTAGATAAGTGAGTTAGGATGAAGGGGGGGTGCTGGAATATAATCCTAACATCTACATTTATTTTTTAGCCTAAGTATCCTTGAATTAGCCACATGCACTAAAAATCATGTTCACACTTGGTTTTTGGTAAACTAGCTCGATGGACCAAATTTCCCTTGTTTTTTGCCTTTAAAGGCTTAATATTATGGAAATATTGGTACAAAAACTTTCCTAAACCATTTAGGCATCTAAATGCATTTTCACACCTAACCACACCTCATCCACTTGAGTTATTTGAGGATTGTCTCCCCACATGAAGATTCCCCCTTAAATCAAGGGATTTGGTCCCCCGGACCATTTTAGCATGTTTTAAAGTTGCCTTCCTTTGGAAATGCACTCCTCCTCATGATTTCCTCATGGATAATAGTTGGGATAGGTTTTCTTGAGTCGTTGTTGCTATTTTAGGCCTCCCTTTAGCTTTTCTTAGCCTTTCTAGTTTTTTACTAGTTTTTTCCTAGTTTTCTAGATTCAACAATTTCTATATAACCACCTCCCTTTGGATTAGAGGTTTGGTTGCTCATGTATTACTATTGTTCATTAAGTTAATACATTGATTTTATGGAGAAAATTCTTTCTCTCCTCTCTTGAATATCAGCAAATTACTTGTGTTTAATTTAATTGGACTTCTAGATCTAATGGAGTTTCTGCAGGAATTCTACATACTATAACCTACTTCTACTATCAATTTGTTGAAGCTTAAATATTGATCTAAAAAATATAACTAGAAGAAGAAGAATCAATGGCACAATACACATGAAAATACTTTGGGGAAATCCTCAGCTAAAAATCCCACACTATTGTATTATGATACAATGTGGAAATACATAGGAATTATACAAAGCCTTAGCTCTCACAGCTAGCCAGCTCTCAGTACAATCCTCACAGATGCTCACAGGCAATATTGGCTTCTCTCCAGCCTTCCTCTCTGCCCTCCAAGCCCCTATTTCCTTGCATTGTTCCTCGTGGATGATTCCCTGTTACCAAGTGGAAAACCCTCCTCCAAAACTACGCAATCCTCAAGGATAAATCCTTAACTGCATGCATGAGTTTACTCCATGAGAAAACACATGCAACTGATAGTACACTATCCTTGAACATTGATCTCAACTGGTTCTTTCTTAGAATAGACATGCATGAGTTTCTGATGAGGGAATCTTCAGTTAATTGGAGTAGCCCTAGTTGAGTACATTAATGCATCAACTGACTGTTAACTCACTATTAGTTCCTCAAACAGTTTGGAACTAATTTAACTAGACTTAACTCAATAAACTATGTTAATTAATTACAACTCAAATATAACTCAATCTTATCTCCTTAATTTAAGGGATAACTCTTGCATGACTTCAGAGAGACTTCTAATTTGAACTTCTCCAACCAAATAATTTAAAATACATTAACTAATTATTTCCAAGTAGCTGTTAAGACTAAATTCGATTTTAATTCACAATTTAATTAAAAGAAAAATTAAATTGGAATATTCTTGTTGTCATATTTCAACAAACGCCACAACCACGTTTCAGAGAGCTATACTAGGCATCTTTGCTGATCTAATAAATGAAGGACTAGAGGTATATATGGATGATTTTACTCCATATGGGGATGATTTTGATCAAGCATTACGAACTCTAGAAAAGGTCTTAGAATGATGCATCATTACCAGGTTATGTTTAAGCAATATTAAGTGCCACATGATGATGACCGAGGGCGTGATACTAGGACATTACATCTCTGCAGTAGGAATACAGGTAGACCCAACAAAAATACACGTAATTATTTTACTCCTTACCCCGTGCACCCAAAAAGAGGTACATAGTGTCCTAGGATATGCAGGTTATTATCGCAGATTTATCAAGAATTTTTCACATATTGTGGCACCCTTATATGCTCTAACTGGAAACATTGATTTCATTTGGTCTGATAAGTGTGACATAGCTTTTGCGGGATTAAAGAAAATAGTCTCAACAACACTAGTATTACGTGAACCCAACTGGGAGCTGCCTTTCCATATTTCCATGGACGCATCAGATGTATCCATAGGTGCTATCCTCGGTGAGGAGCAGGACAAGAAACCTTATGCTATATATTACATTAGCAAAAATCTCACCCCTGTAGATCTCAATTACACAGTGTCAGAAAAAGAATTCTTAGCAATTATTTATGCAATAAACTAATATAGACACTATATAACTGGCTACCAAGTCTTTTTGTACACTTATCACTCTGCCATTAGATATCTAGCTAATAAACCAATCACAAATGGTCAAGTAACACGATGGTTATTTCTTTTGTAGGATTTCGACATTACCATTAAAGATCGCCCAGGAAAGGAGAATCTCGTTGCGGATTTTCTATCTCAAATTCCGAAGGTTAATGATCCACTGGTGGTAGATGACCAATTCCCAGATGAGCACCTATTTTTTGTGGTGGTTAAGACACCATGGTATGCAAATGTGGCAAATTATCTGGCAGTAGGGAAGCTACCTAAACATTTAACAACAAGGGAAAGAAAACTGACTGTTCAACGCAATGCCTAGTTCTCTTGGATAGGTGGATATCTCTTTCATATAGGGGTCTACATGTGTATGCGCAGATGTATCCATGAGGATGAGACCCATGACATCTTGATGTCTTGCCATGATGAACCTTGTGGAGGACATTTCGCAAATCGAAGAATAGGACACAAGGTATACAAATGGGCTATTATTGGCCCACTATCTTTAAGGATGTTAAAAAATATGCCCAGGCCTCCGACAGTTGCCAAAGGATAGGCCGACCTGGTCAATCTGATGAAATGCCTGTACGACCACAATTTGTCATAGAACCCTTCGAGTGTTGGGCATTAGACTTCATAGGTCCATTCCATCCACCTTCCTGTTAGAAAATTATATATTACGGAGCAATGGAACACATAAAATATTGCAGAAATATAAACACAAAAAATGCATAAAACAAGAGAGACACAGATATACGTGGTTCACACAGTTTGGGCTATCTCCACGAAGAAACAGCCAGTCCTTCTTTTATTATATTATCTAACAAACTGAAGAGATACAACCTATAACAGATCCACTGTAACACCCCTTCGCTCTCAATCTCCTCTTTCTTCCTCACTCAGAATACAGATATACATAGACGCAATACAATTCCCTCATATATAGTGAGGGGTTGCCTTCTGGGGAAAAAAATCCTAAATTAAACATAACTTCTACCGTCAGATCATCCACCTAATGAACGGCCCAGATAGACTAGAAATTATAAGACTTTTACAAGGCAATTTTACATCTACTTTTATCTTCGGGGGTGCTACACCCAGACCCCCTAGCTGGGGGGGATTAGCCCCCCCGGAGCCCTACGGTGGGGACAAGTCCCCCCCACACCTCCCCGTGTGGAGGGATGTATAGTCTTCCTGGGGTATACATCCGGCTGAAACCTTTGAATACAGAATATAATCAGGCTCCACACCTAACAATCTCCCACTTGGAGACTGATTATATCAACTCTACCCTTGCTTCATTTGCTAGACAATGACTCCATTTTGGACCTGGTTGTTGCTCATCTTCTTCATCATACTTGAAGACCAATTGAAACTAAGAAGATTCTCAGTTTCTCCCTGGTTACAACTTTTATTAGCATATCTGCAGGATTCTGGCTAGTGTGTATCTTTTCCAGCTTCAACTATCCGTCTTCCAATGCTGACCATATGAAATGGTACTTGAGCTGTATATGTTTAGTCCTGGAATGAAATGTAGAGTTCTTTGCAAGATGTATGGCACTCTCGCTATCACTATATAACCTGCCCAACTCCTGCTTCTTACCCAATTGATCCAGAAACCTTTGTAACCAAATCATTTCTTTACTAGCCTCTATAGCAGCAACATACTCTGCTTCTGTTGTTGAAAATGCAACAACACTTTGGATTTTTGAAACCCAACTGACAGTTGTTCCACCTACAGTAAATACATATCATGTAGTGTTCCTCCTGTTATCTCTGTCACCTGCCATATCTTCATCAACATATCCCTGTAGAGCAATGTTTGAACCACCAAAGCATAATGCTTGATTTGTGGTACCTCTCAAATACTTGAGAATCCACTTCACTGCCATCCAATGTTCTTTTCCTAGATTTTTCATGTACCTGCTTACAACTCCCACTGCATGTGCAATATCAGGCCTTGTGTAGACCATTGCATACATTAAGCTTCCAACTGCTGATGCATATGAAACTTTAGACATATGAGCCATTTCTTCCTGAGTCTTGGGACAGGCCTCCTTACTTAATTTGAAATGGCTAGCCAGAGATATACCAACTGGTTTTACATTTTGCATATTAAACCTTTTCAACACCTTTTCTACGTACTCACTTTGAGACAATGTTAATTTGCAATTCTTCCTGTCTCTAGTTATTCTCATACCAAGGATTTGTTTTGCGGCACCCAAATCCTTCATTGCAAATCAATTTGCCAATTTTCTTTTGAGCACATTTATCTCCTGCATGTTAGAACCTGCAACAAGCATGTCATCTACATACAATAACAATATAATATAGCTGCCATCATTTTGCCTTTTGAGATAAACACAATGATCAGATTGACACCTAGTATAACCTTGTTCAGACATAAACCTGTCAAATTTTAGATACCACTGCCTTGGAGCTTGTTTTAAGCCATACAAGCTCTTCTTCAACCTGCACACTAGTTTCTCCTTCCCTTTTACCTCATATCCTTGTGGTTGCTGCATATATATCTCTTCCTCCAAATCCCCATGGAGAAAGGTTGTCTGTACATCTAACTAGTCAAGATGTAAATCTTCAGCAGCTACTAGACTTAGAATAGTTCTGATTGAAGTCATTTTCACAACAGGAGAAAATATCTCATCAAAGTCTATACCCTTTTTCTGTGCAAACCATTTCACCACAAGTCTAGCTTTATACCTCTATTTTCCTCCATCTTCTTCCTTCAGCCTATAAACCCATTTATTCTGCAATGTTGTTTTACCTATAGGCAACCTGACTAAGTCCCAAGTCTAGTTATGTGCTAAGGAGTCCATCTCTTCTTTCATGGCTTGCTCCCACTTCTTCCTGGTTTCTACTTGCACTGCTTTTTCATAACATTTTGGTTCACCAGAATCAGTCAACAATACATAATATAATGAAGGAGAGTATCGTTCAAGGGGTCTACTTATCCTGGTAGATCTTCTAACACCATTTTCAGGTGTTTGAAGTGCTTGTTGCTGTTGTGGTTGTTGTTATGTCTATTGATCATTATGATTTTCAAGCACCATCACTTTTCCTATGATATCGTCAAGCACTGTGTATTCTTTGTTTTCTTTTTCTTGTTTCTTTTCCTGCAACTAATTCTTATACAAGACCTTTTCATTGAATATTACATCTCTTCTCCTAATGATTTTGTGATTTTCATAATCATATAAGCGATAACCAAAATCATTAACACCATATCCAATAAAGGTACATTTCTTTGATTCTTCCTCAAGCTTTGTTCTATTTTCTTTGTTAATGTGGACAAAAGCTTCACAACCAAAAGTCTTTAAAAATGGGTGGTTTACCTTTTTACCTATCCATGCCTCCTCTGGAATACCGCCATCCAAGGAACTTGAAGGCCCTCTATTTATTAGATGAACAGTAGTATCTACAACATCTACCCAAAATTATAAAGGCAATCCTACATGCAATCTCATGCACCTTACACGCTCCATGATTGTCCTGTTCATCCTTTCTAACACACCATTTTCTTGTGGTGTTCCTGGAACTCTCTTCTCTCTCTGAATTCCATTCTCTAAGCAGTACCTATCAAACTCTTTGCTGCAATATTCACCTCCATTATCTAATCTGAGAGACTTCAACCTTTTCCCTGTCTCAGTTTCAACCAAAGCTTTCCATTTCTTGAAAGAATCAAATACATCAGATTTATTTCGAATACAATAAATCCAGGTTTTTTTTGTTGCATCATCAATAAAAGTAACATAATAATGAGAGCCACCAAGATATGATACCTGAGCAGGTCCCCATACATCTGTATGCACAAGCTCTAATTTTTCAATGTTCTTTTCTTTCCCAACTCTAAGGAATTTGACTCTCTTCTGTTTTCAATAAACATAATTCTCACAGAATTTTAAATCGACATGCTTCAAACCTGGCAACAAATTTCTTAAGTGAAGAATTTGCATCCCCTTCTCACTCATGTGCCCAAGCCTATGATGCCACAATGCCGTATTTTCTCCTGAAGAGGTTAAAGCATTAACAAAATTAGAAATACCATTGCATAAATACAATGTACCAGCCTTTTCTCCTTTCGCTATTACCAGGGATCCTTTAGTGACATTCCAGGTTTTATCTGTGAAGGTAGTTACACAACCTTCACCTCCCAATTACCCTGTTGAAATCAGATTTTTCTTCAGATCTGGAACATGCCTTACCTTCTTCAATAACCACTGATTTCGATTTTGTTGTTTTATGAAAATTGTACCCATTCCAACAATTTTACAGGTTTTATCATCACCCAATCGAACTTGTCCACAATCTCCTTAAACATAATCATGAAAATGTTTCTTATCAGGTGTGGCATGGAATGAGGTCCCTGAATCTACCACCTAGGCATCAATAATATTTTATAATGAAAGAATAAAAGCATCTTGCAACACATCACCTGTTACATTCACTTCATGATTAGTTTCTTGCTGTGCATCTCCTTCTTTTCCCTTCCGAGACTTGCAGTCTTTCTTCAGGTGTCCTTTATTCCCGCATTTCCAGCACACTATCCCCGATCTAGACTTGGATCTGCCTTTGCTTGACTTATTGCGATATCCTGGGCTCTTTCCTCTTTCCATTTTTCTTCCCCTAGTCCCTGCAGTCAAAGCATTACCTAATGTCTCACCGGAGCTTTTCTGTCACATTTGCTTGCTAAGGAGTGCACCAACAACATCATAAAACTTTAAAGTACTAGATCCAGAGATAGAGTTACTAATGGCCATAACTAAACCATTTCAACTTTCTGACAATGAGCAAAGAAATAACAGAGCCCTAACTTCATCATCAAAATTTGCCCCTACAGAACTTAACTGACTTGTAACTGTATTAAAAGCATTTAAATGATCTGCAACAGATCCACCTTCTAACATCTTCATATTAAATAAACGCTTCATAAGAAATACCTTATTTGAGGCCGAGGGTTTTTCATATAGTTTGGTCAATGCCGTCATTAAACCCTGTGTTATCGTTTCCTTTGAAATATTAAATGCTACCGACGCCACTAGGCACAACCGTATTGTTCCAAGTGCCTTTCTATCCAGAATATCCCATTCTGTGTCTGTCATACTCGTTAGCTTCTTTGTATTTCTGCTCAATGGTAGGTACAGATCTCTCTGATATAGATAATCTTCCATCTGCATCTTCCACAGCTGGTAGTTTTGGCCGTTGAATTTTTCGACCCTAGACCTACTATCTTCGGCCATTACTCCCACTCGAACCAGGAACCCTTCTCTCCGATGAGTTTATCATCCAAATAGACCTTCGGCTCTGATACCAGTTGTTAGAAAATTATATATTACGGAGAAATGGAACACATAAAATATTGCAGAAATATAAACACAGAAAACACACAAAACAAGAGAGACACAGATATACGTGGTTCACCCAGTTTGGGTTACATCCACGGAGAAACAGCCAGTCCTTCTTTTATTATATTATCCAGCAAACTGAAGAGATACAACCTACAGTAGATTCATTGTAACACCCTCTTCGCTCTCAATCTCCTCTCTCTTCCTCACTCAAAATACAGATATACATAGAGGCAATACAATTCCCTCATATATAGTGAGGGGTTGCCTTCTAGGGAAAGAAACCCTAAATTAAACATAATTTCTACCGTTAGATCATCCACCTAATGAACGACCCAGATTGACTAGAAATTACTACTAACTTTTACAAGGCAATTTTACATCTATTTTTAGCTTTCGGGGCGCTGCCCCCGAACCCCTGCTAGGGGACTGCTGGCCCTTGGACACCCCAGCCGGGGGGGATCGGACCCCCTGAACCCCTGTGGGGGGGACAAGTCCCCCCTGCATGGAGGGGTGTATAGTCTTCCTGGGGTATACATCCGGCTAAAACCTTTGACTACAGAAGATAATCAAGCTCCACACCTAACACTTCCAATCAAAAGGCCTACATATTGGTAGCCATAGATTATGTGACAAAATGGGTGGAAACAGTAGATTTACCAAGAGCCATAGAGGAAGCAGTGATTCACTTCCTTTTTGGGTTATTTGTGCATGGATTACTGTGAGAAGTGGTCACAGATGGGGGAAAGCAATTCACAGGTAACAAGATTGCTACCACCCTTAGAAACCATCATATCACGCATAGGATCACTTCTCTCTATCACCCATAGGCGAATGGGTAGGTAGAAAGCACCAACAAGGTTATAGAAGAAATTCTGACCAAGATAGTCTCAACGCACCGATGAGATTGGACTACTAGACTGCTAGAGGCCTTGTGGGCCTATCGTACGACTTGGAGGAATACTACTGGATCTCTCCCTACCAGCTTGTGTTCGGTATAAAACCAATTTTTCTAATCGAATTTGAAAAAAAGACTCTAAGGATGGCCCATGAAGTGGGTCTGGATTTAACAGAAGCTCAAACCAAGTGTCTTCAGTAGATTAATGAATTAGATGAAGCTCGATTGCTTGCTTTGCAAAGCACTGCAATAATACAGTAGCAAAGGACAAAATGGCATGAGATCCTTATCAAGAAGAAAATGTTTCAAAAAGGGGATTGGGCACTTCTGTATGATTCTAGGTTCCAGGACTTCCTAGGCAAGTCGCAAACAAGATGGCTCAGCCCTTATGAGATTCAAGAAGTACATAACAATGGTACTCTTACCTTGACTACCATAGATGGATCCGTCCATTCCTTTAAGGTAAATGGGCATTGAGTGTGCCTCTATCATCAACCACTTACCAAAGAATCTTTTTGCAAGTAGGTACGCGAGGACCCCTCCATGCAAATTCTAATGGCGGGGAATGATAACCCAACAACTTTCTCTTTAAAAAATTTAAATTGCTTGAAAAATTGTAAATAATGTACATACCTTTGTAGGCATTACCATGTAAATATGGATTTTTTTTTTATATTTTTCTTGTTTTCGCTATTCACACAATTGAACAACTGTCGTTCAATTGATTAAACAACATACCTATTTTTCTTCTGTAACTCATCATTCAAACAACTGAACTTTTGCCGTTCAATTAATTGAACAACACACTTTTCTTTATTATTTTGTTGTTCAAACAATTGAATGCTTTTCCATTCAATTGATTGAAGAACACATTTTTCTTTATTATTTTCATCGTTCACACAATTGAACGTTTGTTGTTCAGTTGATTGAACACCACATTTTTATTTTTTGTTTTCGTTGTTCACACAATTGAACGTTTTCTTTTCAATTGATTAAACAACACATTTTTTTCTTTTTTGTTTTTTGCTGTTCAAACAAGTGAACGTTTGTCATTCAATTGATTGAACAACACATTTTTCTTTGTTGTTTTCATTGTTCACACAATTGAACATTCATCGTTCAATTGATTGAATAGCACATTTTTTTCTTTTTCTTTCTTCACTGTTAAAAAAAGCGAACGTTTTTCGTTCAATTGATTGAACAACACATTTTTCTTTGTTGATTTCGCTGTTCACACAATTGAACATTTTCCATTAAATTGATTGAACAACACTTTTTTTCTTTTTTGTTTTTCACTATTCAAACAAGCGAACGTTTGCCGTTCAATTGATTGAATAAAACATTCTTGTTGTTTTCACTGTTCACACAATTGAACGACTATAGTTCAATTGATTGAAAAACACATTTTCTTTTACGTTCTCACGACTATTGTTCAATTGATTGAATGACATATTTTCCGTTCATTGGTTTTCGATGTTCAAGTTATTGAACAATTGCTGTTCACTTGATTGAACAACACTATTTTTCTTATTTGTTTTTGTTGTTCAAACTATTGAATGATTGTCATTCAATTGATTGTACAACATATTTGTTTTTCAATTATTTTCACTATTCAAACTATTGAACGATTGCTATTAAATTGATTGAACAACGCATTTCTCCTTATTTGTTTTTTTACTGTTCAAACCATTGCACGACTATCGTTCAATTGATTGAAAATCATATTTCGTTTTTATTTCGACTACGTTGTTCAAACAACTGGACAACTACGATTCAATTGATTGAACAACAATTTCGCTTTTGATTGATTTTTGTTGTGCAAATGATTGACCGATTATTGTTCAATCAATTGAACAACACCTTGTTTTTATTTGTATTTATTTTATTTTTTGATTTTGTTGATTGACCTGCAACTTTTACGAGCTAAATTTTGAATTTTTATCATTTTTCTCTTGATCATTATACCATAATCTTCTTCTTTTGTATTGAAAATTAGCCCCATGTGCATTTGTGCCTCTTCTAAAGATACATGGTAATAACAATTTCATTATAACTTCTAAAACCCTTTTGTTGGTTATCTTTATTCATCAAGCTAATATGGTGTACCTTCATAATGATTGTTTGAACATTTTTTCTTTTGGGACACATTAGGAAATGATTCATTACCTTTAATCCATGATGGCTTATGTTTATACTTCCAAACAGATAAAACTCATTGATATAATGAACAAGTTAAGGGACTTACTCATTGAATAGTCAACTTTATGGGAGCTGGGGGAGGATTGCTTTGGAAAAACGCAGGAGAGTCGAAGCGACAAGGGTTAGAGTAAACATCCGAGTTGTCTCTAATGGAGAGTGGCAGGGGAGGGAGCTTGGCTCCCTCCTACAAAGACGTTGTGGCCAACAGAAGTAAATCATCAATTGAAAATAGTAAAGGCGATACGGATGACAGGAACAGGGTTAATGAAAAAGAAACAGATGGGACTAGAACCAAGGAAAATAGCAGCACCAAGGACAAAGAGGAAGAAGATAAAAATTTGGGTTCAAGAGAAAAAAAACAAAAAGGACCTTGCAAACCGAAATCGGAAATCACTCCTAGAGTTATATTAAAGGATCCTGCTCTGCAGGCGCATAGGGAACACATGGGGACCTACGCTATTATCTGTAAATTTATGGGACTATGGCCCACTAAAAAGGCTTTACAGATGTGGATCAAGTATCACTGGAAACCCAAAGGAAGCATTGGCCTACATCTTGGGTCAAAAGGATTCTTCGCAGTGGTGTTCTCTAACATATAAGATAAAGATAGAATATTCGAAGGAGGAACCTACTTTTTTGCAGCAACTAGTCTCTATATGAGGCCTTGGAGGTTGAACTTTGTTCCAGAGCGAGAAACTTTCTCTTCGGTTCCAGTATGGGTAAGGCTCCATTCTCTACCTCCAGATTATTGGCAATCTCAATCACTTGCTGCCATTGGCAATAAACTAGGATGCTTTGTTAAAGCTTCGGAAGCCACAAGAAGGGGAAAATATACCTCCTTTGCAAGGATATGTGTGGAAATGGATCTATCAGGAGTGCTTTCAGATGAAGTAATCCTGGAAGTTTTTGATGAGGAATGGGTACAGACAGTGGACTAGATCATATCCTTTTCAGATGTCGAAGATGCCATGAACACGGACATATGTTAAGAGACTTCCCTCTCAGTAAAGCAGATAACAAAGAAAAACTTAATACAATGAAGGACACACAAAGCTTTCAAAAAGTGGCAAGTAGAGGAAAGGGAGGAAAAAAGGGGTCAAAGAAACAACAGAATGAGGAGCAAAAGGGCAGTCAGAACAAGTTTCAAGTGCTAGAAGAGAAAGAAGAAACTACACGAGAGAACCAATATCAGGAGGAAGGTACTAGGGAAAAATAAAAAGAAGAGGAAAAATACCAATATCAACATATGGATTCTCAAAAAGAGTCGATTAGAAGTGAGACAGAAAAGGAGATGGACCAGGAAATTACCCAAAGTGAAACAGATCTAGAAGATCTTGAACTACAAGAAATTCTCGACAAGGAAAACCTAGATCTGGAAGGATTCTTGATGCAGGGAACCAAAGGAGGAATAGCTTCACTGCCTCAAGAAGAATGAAATAGAATATAACCGTTATTTTTATGGAAAACTCGTGAATGAAGGCTAGAAAAAGGTAAAAACATCCACATACAGGAGCACAGAGGGGTGAAAACAATGAAATCAGCTTCAGGATTAGCTACAAGAAACCCAGGGAAGAAGAGGGGCAGAAAAAGGCAAAATGAGCTCTTGATGGAGTGTGGAAAGCTAATGATAGATTCAGGTAAGATGAAAGATCTAACCAGTTACTCCTTTACAAATCTTTAATCATGAAGTTCATATCTTGGAATATCACAGGTCTAGGTCGTAAAAGAAAACAGAGAATGCTAAGTAACAAAACGAAATTAGCAAAGCCGGACATAATCTTCATTCAAGAAACAAAATGCTCCATTTAGAAATTAAAACAAATCCATAGCAAATGGCTTAGTGAATTTGAGTTTCTAGAAGTTAAAGCAGAGAACACAGCTGGGGGCATTCTCACTCTATGGAACCCCCAAAAAGTTAGCATAATAGATGCGGAGGCATCAAGAAATTATTTATCAGTTATCATTCAACCAGTGGGGGTATTGGACACCTTCCTGGTTACAAATGTTTATGGTCCTCAAAGAATAAATGAGAAACTTAGATTTCTTGACTCCCTGGTAGATCTCAGAAGCAGACATAGAGAAATCCCTTGGGTCATTGGAGGAGATTTTAACATGATAAAATCTCTTACGGAAAAAAAGGACGAACCAAAATTCTAAGTAAAGATTCAGTAGCATTCCAATCCTTCACAGAAGATATGAAAATGGTTGACTCTAAAATGCACAACGGCCTTTTTACTTGGAATAAAAAAAGAGGTGATGATGCCCAGGTCGCATCCAAGTTAGACATATTTTTAATCTCTAAAGAGTTGATGCTCACAAAAAAAGAAATATCTGCAAGTGTTCTCCCCTTTGGTGGTTTTGATCATTGACCGATACAGTTAGAAATCAAGGGGCTCGATCCTCCCAGGAACAAACCCTTCAGATTTGAGAATATCTGGCTCTTCCACCCAGATTTCATCAGCAACATTGAAAAATGGTGGTCTAAAGATCTGCAAATTCAGGGCACCAAAATGTTCCTCCTTCATAAAAGACTAAAGCACATAAAACTCAAACTCAAAGAATGGAACAAGAAGGATTTTGGTAACATTTTCGTAGACAAAAAATCAGTGGAAATTAAAGTACAGGAACTAAACCAAGCATTGATCAAAGATGGTTTTGATAAAATCAAAAGCGAGCAAGCTGAAAAATACAACCAAGAATTGGAGAATTTATGCAAACAAGAGGAAATCTTTTGGAGACAAAAGTATAGAGTTCAATGGCTCAAAGGAGGTGAACTAAACACCAGATTTTTCCACAGATCCACCATAGCCAATAGAGCGAACAACAGAATCTTTGCGATAGTGAATGAGAATGGGGAGCTTCAGAACTCTCATAAGAATATTGAAGTTGTGATGGTTAAGCATTTCATAGGCATTACAAAGGAAAATAATCTAAACAGAGAGCAATACATTAAGGAAACTACAAAAAAGATCCCCAGAATGGTGTCTAGAGAAGATAGTTTTAACATGAACAAACCAATAACCAAAGAAGAAGTCAATGAGGTAATCAAAGATATGCTGAATGGAAAAGCTCCAGGTCCAGATGGTTTTAATGTAAACTTTTTCAAAGCCTGCTAGAATGCTGTCAAACAAGATATTTCGGATGTTGTAGAGGACTGCAGAAGAAGTAGGACCATTCTGAAAGCCCTCAACACCTACTTCATCTCCCTGATCCCAAAACAGGATTCAGCCCTGACTCCTGAGAAGTTTAGACGCATTGCTTTATGCAATGTGGTGTACAAAATTATTTCCATGATTTTGGCTAGCAGGCTCAAACCTCTTCTCCATTATTTAATTTCAGGGGAACAGTCTGGTTATGTAGAAGGTCGGCAAATCCTGGACAACATTATTCAGGCCCACGAGGTAGTTCATATGCTTACCAGCAAAAGGTAGGCTAGTATGATCATGCAATTAGACATTGCAAAAGTGTATGACAAGGTGAACTAGATTTACATCAAGAAGGTCCTTACTACTTTTGGGTTTGATCACAACCAGGTTAGATGGGTTATGGCTATGGTTACTTCTTCTAGCTTTTCAATTCTGGTGAATGGCTCGCCCTCTGAGATCTTTACTCCTTCCAGAGGCCTCAGGCAAGGAGATCCACTCTCTCCCTTTCTCTTCATCCTCATGATGGAAGGACTGGGTCGATCCATTAAACATGCCAAAGTCCTAGGAAAGATCAAAGGCCTCCAATTAACAGAGAATGGTCAAGCTATGACCCATCAACAATTTGTGGATGACACCATGCTACAGGATATCCCCACAGTCAAAGAAGCTTCTGCGTACAAACAAATCCTAAATGACTTTGCCTTGGCTTTGGGTATGGAAGTTAATCTCTCTAAATCAAATTTTTTTCTTAAAAATACTAACATAGCTATTCAAAGGAATATTTCCAGAATTCTAGGCTTCTAAAGGGATTCCCTCCCTTCAAAGTATTTGGGAATTCCCCTTACAGTATTTGGGAATTCCTTTGCACAGAAGTATCTGGCAACTGGTGCTTAACAAGATGCAAGACAAGGTCAAAAAATGGACGTTCAGATCACTGAACCTTGTTGGCATGTTGATTTTGACAAAAGTCGTTATGCAAGCTATCCCTGTTTTCTTTTTATCAGCTCTTCCAACTCCCAAGGGGGTCTTGCAGCAATTTAGGAATATCCAAAGGGATTTCCTTTGGGGTAAGGAGGAAACTACGAAGAAATGGGCCCTAGTTTCTTGGGATAAAATCTGTAAACCCAAAAGTCATGGAGGCCTTGGCTTAGATGATTAGGAGATTCTGAGAAAAGTTTTAGGAGCCAAGCTCTAGTGGAGATGGGTTAAAGTACCAGGGGCTCAATGGGCTAAAACTTGCAAAGGAAAATATGCAGGATCTTGGCAAACAAGTGATCTTATAAGAATTTCTAGAAACATAAAAGGCTCTTACATCTAGAATAAAGCCTGGGAAAATGGAAGCCTAGTACAAAACAACAGTTTCTAGGAAATCAGAGTAGAAGACATAGCTCTCTTCTGGGAAGACAAATGGCAACAAGAACCAATGATGTTAAGAGAAGACTTTATAAGCCTCAAGCAGGAAATTGATTCCCAAGGTTTAATAAAAGTAAAAGATTTCTGAAATCTTCCTCATGACTCTGGAAAGTGGAGAAATTGGAGAAAAATAGACTGCAGAGGGGATAGAACCATAAAAGAAAAATAGAAGAACTCTTGAGCATGTTAAAACAAAGGAAGATCTTGGTAATATATGGGCATGATCAACAAAGATGGGGCCAGAAAAAAGAAGGTATCTTCAATATTAAGGAAGAAAAAAGAATTATTCTAAACCTA
The DNA here is from genome assembly GCA_031772625.1 of Pinus tabuliformis. Lineage (NCBI taxonomy): Eukaryota > Viridiplantae > Streptophyta > Pinopsida > Pinales > Pinaceae > Pinus > Pinus tabuliformis. The sequence goes on along the minus strand of CM062810.1, from coordinate 241,383,875 downwards.
GATCCATGTGTTTCAGCAAAGTCCTGGCAAAAAATTTGGAGAAACCAAGGATGGATGAAAATCAAGCTTTTTATGTGGTTAGTTCACCACAAGAAAATATTAACTTGGGAAAACATTCAGAAGAGGGGGGTTATGGGGCCCTCTAAATGTCAGTTATGCGAAGCTCAAGAGGAGACAATGGAGCATATTCTCAATAGCTACACCTACACCACCTGGCTGTGGGATTCTTTTGACATCATTTTACAACAGACAGACAAAGATAAGGGCAATATCATTAATACCCTAAACAAGTGGAGAAAAAAAAATTCGGAGTATGAATTTCTTAATTTGGCCTGGACCTTTGTGCCAAGCTTCATTATCTGGAATGTTCAGAAAGAAAGGACAAAAGAATATTCAAGGAAGAAAAAAATACTCCTAGTCGCCTGATGGATTTGATCTTGAAGCAGAGTAAGGAGACAGTTTCAACCACAGTGCATAGTCTTCCCAAGAATCCACCCAGAGCGAATGAATTGAGAATTCTCAAGCATCTGGGTATGCATGAGATCATTCACTATGGTCTTAAGAGAAAGGAAAGAGGGTGGGAAGTGGAAAAGGAGTTCTAGCATCCTCCACCGAAAGGTTATCTGAAATGCAATATTGATGGAGCTTCAAAAAGCAACCTGGGGATAGCAAGTTATGGAGGCATGTTAAGAGATGAAGAAGGTAACATTATCTTTACATTCCACTGTCATTTAGGCATAGCCACCAACAACATGGTTGAATTAATGGCATTGGAACAATGTCTAGAGCTTCTTAAACAAAATCACAGCTCAAATGTCATTATCGAAGCAGACTCAGAGATCTCTATAAATGCAGTCAAGAAGATCAATTGTGGAATAGCGCCAGAAAAGGTCTCAAAACATTGGAGACTAATTCAAGTGTACTAGAGAATTCAAAATCATCTCCTAAGTCTTCGAACTGTTAGCTTCAATCATGTTCGAAGAAAATCCAATAAACTTGCGGATTTATTGGCCAACCAAGGAGTGATTAATTTAGAAAGAAGGATTGAGGTGAAGTGGCAAGGGATGCCTCTAAGCAGGTTAACAACTCTTTACATTGAGCAAGCGGTAGAGGATAGAGAAATTTTTAATTTTTGGACTAAAAGGGTGTAATGAACAATCATCAAATGTTTCTGATGCGAGTTCCACTGTCAGCTTTCGCGGGACGAATGAATGGAACGATCCCACGTGGGAATTTCTTCGGCGTTCCTCCTTTAGAACGGAAAATCAAACTTTGAGCAGTATTCAGGCATTTGCAAGGCATTCGAGTGGTAAGTGGTATAAGATGATCGAGAGCGATTCCACTAAGCTCTCACACGTGGCATGGAAGGGGTTCGTAATACCACCCTCCATCGCGCCTTATAGATCGTGCATATCAGCCTTCCAATTTCTTTCCGAGCCATTCTTTTTGGTAGCGGGTTTCGACAGTCAGATTGGACCATGCATTTTTGTGGGGCCACTTGTATTCTCAAACTTTGTGAGTTTATTATGGAAGGGATCGTGAAGTGCAACTTTGGGTTAGCGTTTACCCGTGGGAACCATTTAAAGGGTTAGCTTGTCCTTTAGTTTGTTCTTAGGGTCACTTCTATGGTAGTATGCCCTTGACATTACCACAGTCCATGAAAAATTCCAGTGTTATTGTATATATTGTAACATTACCTTTGGTTTAATGGAATAGAAGGACAATCTCTTGCTTCAGCAAAAAGAAAAAACTCATTGATATAATGTTAAGGGGTAACAGTATGATACTTTGATTTGGCATCTTCTTACTTCTTACACCATCCTTGACTCTTAAGGAGCAAATGAGCCTCCCTTTTTACAAGAAAAATTGCAAAAGAAAAATAAAATAGCAAAATGCTTACAACATTGTCGAAATAGGATAGGGGGTCTCATCATGAGCCAACCTACCATGATCATAAGAATGTAACAGGAGACATTCCAATTTGGCTACCAAACCAAGGTAATGATCTTCTTGATAATTAATTTGTCAGAAGAACAGGGGGTCTCATCACGAGCTAGCCTGATCATCTCTGTTTCACCCTGGTGAGTGGCACTATAGATATCTAGTCACCATGCCAGCATAATGGTCTCTTTGTGACAAAAGAAAGAAAAAAATTAAATTGTAGAAAGGACTTTGGCTCATTTGGAGGGTTAAAATGGAACCCTGCTGAGGCTATGAATGCTTGCTAGCCGCAATGGCTTTGTTGTGGTATTGAAGTATTGAAATCTACCTCTTATTCCCTACGACTCTATTTCCAAACGAAAATCTCCGTTTGGTAGCACTTTTACAAGCTACAAAGCATGGTAATTTTTATTTATATTTATCATATTCCATATGTCCGCATATTAAAAGATGACCATTAAACATAAACCAATGATTATGCTGATGTGATTAATTCTTCTAACGGTAAAACCTTTGACATAATGACTTGATATTGTTGTTTTCATTTTGGCCAATTCACGTCTGACAGTGCATGTCGCTTAAATGCTTTATTGATTTGTGTGCTGTGCTTTTTAGATTGTTTACTGACATTTATTTTGCATTAGTTATTTGCATGTTTTCCACGTGCTGAAAGGATGTGGGCACTCTTTTCTCATCAGTGGGGGTGGATGGCCTACGTATGGATGGCACATATTCCAGTAATGAATAAATGTGTGATAATCATTCGGATTACCTCCGGAGTACGAATTGCATGATGTGTAGGAATATGTAATAATTAGCAGGAAATTCTGATTGGTTGAAGAATGGAAACCATTATGGTGGGCATGTGAGCATATGATTTTGCATTAAGTATGGCTGACAAGATGGACGAACTAACTAAAAATGATAATACTTATCCAAGTAGTGTCATTTCCTTTATAATTGATGTGATATACATTGTTGTTGTGTTGCATTATAGAGGTAAAACACAGTTGTATATAGAAGACCTAGACTCAATTGCAATAGCTATGAGAGGAAGAGAAATTCAAAGTGAACCTCTAGTACTAATGGTGTCAGATTAGGCCCAATAAATCCTTGAATGCATTGGCTGGTTGCAGTACTTAAACAAATTGCAAGGATTCCATGAAGAGCTAACACTAGAGTTTCTGCAAAATCTGCAGAACAGTAGTACAATGGTCAAAGGCATAAGCATGGTAGCTTTAGACGAAGTCCTAGCCAAAGTCACTCGACTTCCGGTGGAAGGGGCGAAATGGGCAAAGAAACGTGTGCTTTTATACATCGTAATTGAAGCCTTCTAGGACCCTAGCGAGTGGCTGGTACGAACGGGGAAAGGAATTCATCCTTCAGCGTTGCAGCAACCATGGCAAGAGCTGGTGGTCATCATCCAAAGATATATCACCTGCAATGGTCAACATGACATGGTAAAGCCTCGAAAACTAGAACTCCTAGCCATTTTAAAGCAAAGAAAATCAGTTAATTTACCATTTTATTTAAATTCCTTGTTACACGATGTTGCCCGACGGGTAGGGACAGCCAAGGAACCACATAGTGTACTCAGCCATCATGGGTTAATTAAGTTAATCATCACAAATAGATTGGCACAACAACAATTAACATCGGACAGTATCATAAATCCTACCTTGGCTCCACCTCTGAAAAATGAGGAAACAGAGCAATAAGTGCCAGGAACCCCAAGCCCAAAGAAAATATTAAAATGAAAGAGCCCCACTTCACCCCTAGAATCTGCTAAGCGTAGATGCTCGGTGAGAGTAAAAACCCAGCGGCACATTCCAATCCAAGTAGAAGAAGTTGGACCATCCCACACACCTCCTCCTAGTCCTCAAGACCATCCTTTGCAAGACTATGAGGAGGAAGTGGCAAGGGTTTTGGGAAGAATGGGAATGTTTACCGAGGGTAGGGAACAACCAGGGAACTATGAAGAACAGAACTGTACCCCTAATCGGTTGGTCCTTGGCGACAATTCTAGTCATAAACAAACCCAACCATGCACTGATGCCATGGAAGAGTAGAGAGAGTTACTTCCTGATATGGATACACCCCTCGAAGCCGAGGAGCACAAAGAAACCCCAGTAGAAAGAAACCCTGAAGGTGAAAACTTGAAGGGTGTCAATCAACCAAGTGATATTCCCTTTTCAAAGTCCTCCATGGACGAAGCCTACCAAGAAGAAGACCATGAGAATGATGATTTTTTAGGAGATACCACTACATTGGGATCTCTTAAACATGAAAGGAATAATAATTATGAGTTGGAAGGAGAAATCCCGCTAGAAAATACAACTCCAATTGGGAACATTCTTGATGATAACATAACGCAGCCTGTGCAAGTAGTAGAAGGTAATGCAGTTCAATATGGGAACCCTAGAGTAGAAGAGCCCTACAAAGCTAAACATAAAAAGGTTCTTCAAAAATATAGAAATCAAAAGCAGGTAAACAAGTAGTTGAAATACTGGCTAAGAGATGAAACCAGGACAAGGAAAATTAAAGAAGAAATGGAGAATGTAGGAACAAAAATAGAACAATTTTTTGCGAAGGATGATGAAACTTAGATAGAGTTTCTTAAGGGTTGCCCAAGAGAAACCTACACTGAGCTTGCCATTAGAGAAGATATTTCCATACAAACAGAGGAGCCCTATATCTTTTCACAGGGAACTCAAATGGACTACCTCACTACGGACATTTCTATCCAGACCAATATTGAAGAAAATGTTCAAGTTGTAATTCTGGAAGTAGTTGAAGTTGATATGTAGACTGGCCCTGAGGAGACTGAAGATATAGAAGTCCAAACAGATGAAACACCTCTTTACACCCCCTTGGTTAGAGAATTCGTTATTAGAAAATTAGACAATGAGATTTTAACAGTTCACCAAGAGGTAGCTCAGCACAAGGAAAAGGTGGTTCCTTTTCACGAACACCAAGGGCTAAAGAAGAATTTCGAGGCACTTACTAGGATGGAGGATGAGAACTTTTCTGAATACAAGGCTGAGCAAAAGAAGGTTGGAAATTTAAAGGGTCAATTGCAGAAAGCAAGAGAACAAATGGAGACTGTCTATTCTCTCTATTGAGACACTCTATCTTGTCGAGCTCTTCCTACTAATTATGCTTTATTTCTTATGGAGAGATATCTCCTGTTAAAAGTTAAGGGCGTTAAGGCTGGTAAATAGGTAGAAACTAAAACCACTCTTGATTTTATTAAGTGTTTCAGAGAACATGATGAGAAGATTCAGTGCCTCCTTTGCGAGCTCTATATGCATAATTTTGTTTTAGAGGATGACAGGGATAGCCACCCTGCCCCTTTCCTAGGAGACATTAAATTTCAGGCATTCCTTTCCTTTGTTGATAATCAGCTAAAATTACTGAAGGCTTACAACACATTCAAAAGGCATGAATATGGCATTGACCTATGGGTTAGAGGAGAACCTACACAGCCACTGCTCCTATCTGTCCGGCATAAGAGGTTTATGAAGAAAAATAGTGTTGTGGGCAAATTGGGGCAAATCCATACCAATATCATTCAGTCTAGAAAGGAATACTTCCATGATATTAAAGAAGAAGCCTTGGCTACATCAAAGCAAAGATGAGAAGTTTCTAGTAACACTATGAGGGGCCAGGAGCCATTTAGATACCGTAACTTCCAAGCTGCCTCTTCCCATTTTTTCAAATATAGCAATATGATTTTAACGTTGGGACCAGACTGGATATGATGCCTCTATACAACCCCAATCATATGGTACCCTCCTTATCAATATCGTGGTGATTATAACTTAAAAGATCATGAGGTAACCCAGGCTTTCCCTGTCCTTAAGCAAAAGAATGGTTTAAGGAATTACAGGGAAGAAGTATACCCTTCTTATTCCATCACACAGTTGCATCTGAACTATACTCTTGCATGAGGATGTGAAACAAGGTAAGCTTGGGAGTATGTTGGGACGAGAAAAAGGTATGATTTATCTTCATTTAATGCTTCATTTATAATTCATCCTTATAATATTATCTCCGTTTATAGAATAAAATGAGGAAAATATTAGTCAAAGTTGGAAGAAACTATTTGGTGATAGAATAGGTGAATTTAGTACAAAAAACTGATTCTTTGCTATCTTTGTATCAAGAGATGTGATTAGGAAAAAGTTGTTTAGTTGGCAGGACAACACAAGGCGATAAAGGGGAAAAGCCATGGCGTTTGGGGAAGACAAGGAAGCGGAAGATCAGTTCGATGAATCCTATTTTATCATATGATTAGACTTTATATTGTGAAATCCTTAGGATCTCCTGATCCTGAGGATTTAATTCTATCCAAGTTTCTCTTTTATCTTATATAAGGCTGAAAGGCAACTATATACGAGTTCAGACTTGTTATATGTAATTATTCCTTTCGAAGCAAAAACGTTGTTAATCCAGTGACTCTGTCAACTGTTACTTCGAAGTTAATGAAAGAGGGTTGCACTTGATACATCTTCGTATTCTATGTTTTTATTAAGTAGAGGCTTCAGGCAACTCTGGGCCCAGTCACAAGAAGTTCCACTGCTACTTTGTGTTATAGTTTACATTCAGTCTTTGTAATTGGTTTAATGTTTAGTTTGTTTATTTATCTTGAAGATTTGTGACATTGATTTATACTGCTATTCACCTAGGTTTATATTGAAGCTATGAGAGAGACTTAAGTAAGCGATTTGATTAGAATGAGTGAATGTGTGTTTGATTATTGTTCAAATTGAATAGATGTTATCATAGATCTTGAGAGACAAGACCGAGTAACTTCTAGGGATTGCAATATAGAATGTTCACCATTTATGAATCTTTTATAGCTATTGTTGTTCACTTAATGATTGTTGTTCACTTACTGATTGTTGATTGTTGTTCATTTATTATTGTTGTCCAATTGCGTAATGCAGAATGATTTGGATTGCTAGTGTTGTGCAATAATCATAGTTGCTTTACTTTATTAAGTGTGATTAGTCTCAAGCTTATTTGAATAATTCTCTATGTAATTCTCAATTGCATTCAGTGCCAATTGGTATCAGAACAAGTTGTATAGAATTACATAGGGTGTTGCGAGAATTCCTTTCATAAATAATTCTTTGTAGAATTGTGTGAATTGAATTGAAGAATTGGACTTTAATGATTGTAATGATTCATCATTTGATAACCTCTAGCTTCACTGCACATACTATGTTGGCACTCTTGAAATAGAAATACTTACCTCGGGTTGACTACTAATGTAGGGATTAAGATTGCCTACAAAAAAAGAAATCTTAGTGAGCCAACAAAAATGATGGAGAGAATTAGAGCCCCTCCAAGGGAAAACCAAGGTGGTCCCCAAATTAGAAATCCAAATTACAGGAAAAATCAGCCTCAGATTAAACAAAGAGAGTAGAGAGGCCAAAATGATCAGAACCATATTAGACCTCCATTCCAAGAAAACTATGCAGATGAAGCAGCTAACATACTTGAAGATCCAAAAGAAAATCAAATAAACTTGTTTGAGGAAACTGAAGTTGACCAAATTTTACTGACTAAGGAAGAGCAAGACATTTTCATACTCTCACAACCAGAAGCCATTCCTTTAGAGTTTGAAGACTACAAACAAGGATATCATAATGAAATTATGGAAGTAAATAGACAATATAACTTGAGGAGTAAAAAGACTGCTGAAACTCCTCCTAAGAAGACCCAAACGGATACCCCTTCTACTAGCCAACCTAAAGATGATTCTCAGAAGGAAACTTCTAAAAACCGGGATCTAACTTCTACAGAAATACAAAAACTTCCTACATCATTTAGAATTGAAAATGAACTGGCTAAAGTAAAAATTTATATTCCTGTCACTGAATTAATCAATAAAAATGCATATATATCACAAGTAGTAAAATCCTTGAAGATAGGGGAAGGGACTGACACAGTCAATTTTATTGATGACCACCCTGAGTTATTGTTTGGGCCTAAGGTTGAAGGAAAATCTCAGGATGGTAGTGTGCCCCATTTCTACATTATCTTGAATATTCATGATAAAACAATGCACAATGATATGCTTGATTCTAGAGCCTCAGACAGTCTAATTCCTAGGGCTTAGACATAATCAGGCCATACAAAGATTTATATTCATTTCATTTAAGCAGGGTAAGAAGCTTAGGATTAATCAAGGATTTATGTGTTACTCTAGTCCAAATAGTAGCAAAGTGCTTGGCGATGGACATTGTAGTAGCAAACATACCGCCTAAGTATGGAACGTTTCTCTCTAGATCCTAGGGAGAAAAATTACAAGGCACTTTACAACTGGACATGACTTCTGCTACCATTCTAGTGTTTGGTCAGCAAAGAAGATTATACAGGGAGACGCTAATGAAGTACATGGTTAGTAGTCAAGACAAATGCAACAATTTTCCCCTATATTCAGTACACTCACACTTGGATTCATTTATCTTATATAATAATGAATGTGTAGAAAATGAAGATTCACACATAGAGGCTGAAGTCAATGATACAAAAGTAACAAAATTGGATACCGAAGAAAAGGATATAGATGGATAAGCTCTTTGGAATATGAATTTCAATGGCATTGTGAGTAAGGATGGAGTAGTGGTAGGTGTTTTCATTATAAAATCATCAACAAATATGGCAAAGGGACATGGTTACAAACTTAATTTTCAGTGTACCAATAATATAGCTGAATATGAGGCATTGATCTTAGAGCCTCAAATTTTAAAGAGATTATGAGAAAAAATAATTTATGTGAATGGGGATTCTGAGTTAATTATGAATCAAATTAAGGGTGAACATTTTGCTAAACACCCTAGATTGAGAGCCTATAGGAATGCAGTCTTAGATTTTTTGCAATGATTTTCTGAATATGATTTGTCTATTATCCCTCGAAGCCAAAATATTTTAGCTGATGCCTTCGTCTTTTTAGCCAGTACTTGAAAAATTACTTTCCATCCCAATAGGAAATATGTGGTGGAAGTGAAACACAGGCAAGATGTCCTTGATAATATAATATATTGGCAAGTTTTAGGTAATGATGAGTGTTAGGCCCCTATACTACTAGTGTAACCCCTTATGGTTATTAGTACAACCCACTTATTATATTGATGTACCCATGTAGTGCCCATATTATTACTATTGTTCCCCATAGAAGCCCACTATTGTTATTATTGTGCCCTTACATTATTATTGTTATGTCGGCTATGATTATGTTATGACCCCTTAGACTCCTATATATAGAAAGGAGGTATTTTCATTCGTATCATCCAATAATTGTTCATTTATGTAATGTAAAGGAGGTTGCCCCCTCGAAGAGGCTGAATTCTAAGGCGTTGATCTATCTTTTCTATCTTTTCTTGAGCTGGTTTCATAACATTTGGTATCAGAGCTTTGGATTCTAGGCTTTCGCTGCTCCAAACAGGTCATCGTGGCATTTTCGCTATAACTTTTTTTCTGTGACGTTTCAGAAGTCGAAAAAAAAACTCATTTGAGAATAAATCGCGTTGAACCTTGGGTCTGAATTTCAGATCTTTTAGCACGATATTTGCGGAGATATGATCTGAGGAAGTTGGTCTTTTTGCAGACTCCTGAATTACATTCAAAACAGATGACCTGGGGAAAATCGTCATAACTTTCTCTCTGGGAATCAGATTGAAATTTAGTAAGAAGGTACAGAAAGAGGACGGACTTTAGTTTCTTGTATATCTTTTTCAGAACCAAAGATCGAAAATTGTACACGTGGCACTTCATAAAAGTTCGCTCTTCTGGAAAGGTCTATAATCAGGTCATCTTGGGAGATTGTGCATAACTTTTTCTTGGAGAATCCAATTTGGATCAGACTGGTGGCATTGGAAAAAGGACACCGAGAGCTACTACAGGTCAAAAATTCAGAACTAGATGACTGGAAAGTACAGAGATACATCAGAGGCAATATCAAGCTCCTACAAAGTGAAAAAAGGTGTCTAGATTTTTTTAAATTTTTGCTTAAGCTTGGTTTGAAAATTTATTTTGAAGGAATTCAAAGGGCATAGTAGAGCATTATTATCGGTAACTGATGTCCTGAGGAAAGAAAATGCAAACACCTAGTAAGGAACCTGAAATCTCTAGCATGACTCATGAAGAAGAGGAAGAAATGCTACATGATATATCAAAATTACAAGAACAAGTGCAACAAATGTCACACTCACAAAAGTTAACAGAAGCTAAGATAAATGGCGTGGAAGCTAAGATGAATGGCATGGAATCTAAGATGGAAAATTTGAAGATAGATTTGAACACAAATTTGAAGACAGGCATGGTAGATTTGAAGACAGATTTGACAAATTTTCTACAAGAAATACTTACCAATGGTGAAAAGGTAGTAAAGGAAACTCATGATGAGAACAAAAGAAATGTTAATCATGATTCCATAGACGCTAATGTTGGATCGAAGAATCACCATATTCCAAAAATCGATATGAGGAAGTTTGATGGCAAGGATCCGGTAAATTGGATACTTCAGATGGAGCAATATTTTGATCTACATGGTGTACCACTATTACAAAAGGTATGTATTGCATCTTCATATTTAGAACCGGATCAATTTTTATGGTATAAAGGGATTTGTTCTCGTAAACAACTTGTTACGTGGTCAATTCTCACGGAGGAAATGATAGCACATTATGAGGATACAAGGAGCAACACCTTCTTTAGAGCAACACCACAACAATTGGAAAGAGTAAAAGGGCCTTGTGACATATTTGAAAGTAAAATTGTGGCAACAAGGAAGTCTACCCCTCACAACTATAAAGATGGACGTGTTGTTTCTCCAAGCCTTCCACAACCTACAAGGGTTACACCACAACAATTGGAAGAAAAAAGAGAAAAAGGGCTTTGTTACAATTGTGATAGCAAATGCACTAAAGGTCATAAGTGTGCTGAGAAGAAATTATTTTACATAGAGTATGAAGAGGAGGAAGAAAAGGATCAAGAAACATCAAAAGAAGAGGATATATGCCAGGACCCAACCCCAGAGAAAGAAGAAATGAATCAGAACATATCTTGTAAACTATTGGCAAGAATGACCACTCCTCAAACTCTCAAGATAGAAGGAAATATCAAGAAGAAAAAGGTGCAAGAAGTGAAAGATCACATCAAGAAAGAAGAAATGAATCCAACCATATCTTGTAATTCACTGGTCGGAATTACCACTCCTCAAACTATCAAGATAGAAGAACATATGAAGAAGAAAAATGTTCAAGAAGTGAAAGATCACTTCGAGCGTCAAGAAATGAATCCGACCATATCTTGTAAAGGATTGGAAGAAATTACCACTCCTCAAACTCTAAAGATAGGACATATCAAGAAGAAAAAGGTTCAATTAGTGAAAGATCACATCGAGCATCAACAACAAGTTCTGCAACTTTTAAAGGATAGTGCCACTTCGGTGCAAAATCAAATCAAACAATAGGTAGATCAACATCATAGTGGAAAATGTTTTGATGTAGGTGATTGGGTATTTTTACTGCTACATCTAAAGCAAGCTATTTATGAGAAGGAAATGTTGGCAATACTACATGCACTTAAAAAATGGTGACCTTACCGAATGGGAAGACTCTTCAAGGATGAGGATGTGGAAGCATTGTTTTGTGCTATTTCTATTATCCAACCAGATTGGATAAATGAAGCAAGGGATGAATGGAAGAAGGACGAAGAAGTATGGCCACTTATTCAAAAGTTGCAAAAGATCCCAATTCAAACAATATTTCTAGAAATTGAAGAGGAAGGAAAAATCATATTGGAACCTGGAGCAGTCACAGAAGAAAGAACCCAACAGCTACGAAATCGATCAATTTCAGAGTTTCTCATCAAGTGGAAGAACTTACCCACTGAAGATTCCACAAGGGAGGACAAGAATTTTAAACAAAAGCATCAAGAACTACTCAAGCGTTGAGGACAACGCTTTTTGAAGGAGAGGGGCATGTTAGGCCCCTATACTACTAGTGTAACCCCTTATGGTTATTAGTACAACCCACTTATTATATTGATGTACCCATGTAGTGCCCATATTATTACTATTGTGCCCCATAGAAGCCCACTATTGTTATTATTGTGCCCTTACATTATTATTGTTATGTCGGCTATGATTATGTTATGATCTCTTAGACTCCTATATATAGAAAGGAGGTCTTTTCATTTGTATCATCCAATAATTGTTCATTTATGTAATGTAAAGGAGGTTGCCCCCTCGAAGAGGATGAATTCTAAGGCGTTGATCTATCTTTTCTATCTTTTCTTGAGCTGGTTTCATAACAATGAGCAAATAGAGAATGTTTTACAAATGAAAGATGAGTTTTAGTGTTTGAATATTGATGTAGATAATTATATTGATAATGATTTAAATAATAATGAAAAATAAACAGTGTTAAACGAAACTGATGACAGTCAAGAAGAACTTGAGGTTTTGTAATTAAAAGACAATGTGCTGCCAAGAGGATTGGTGTCATTGGAAGAGCTTTTTGAATGCAATGATGTGTACAAAAATCCAAATATTGAACCTATAGGAGATGAGGTATAAGACTGTAACATAGGAACATAAGAAAATCCTAAAATTGTAAAACTGTCTAAATCCTTGCCTCCTAAAGAAAAGAAAAAATACATTGAACTGTTTAAAGAATTCTCTGATGTGTTTGCTTGGAGTTATGAGGACTTAAAATCTTATGATACTAGTATCATAAAGCATAACATCTCCATAAAACAAGAACAAAAACCCTTCAAACATAAATTAAGAAGGGTAAATCCAGTGTTATTACCTCTGATATAGAAATAAGTGAAGAAATTGTCTGATGCTAAAATCAGTGTACCCTTGCGGTTTTTGAAATGGGTCTATAATCCAATTCCAACTAGGAAGAAAACATGAGAAATTAAACTTTGTGTAGATTTTAGGAATTTAAACAAGGTCTCTCTTAAAGACAACTATCCTCTCCCTAAAATGGACCATATTTTACAAAGAGTTGTTGGTTCTAGTAGAATTTCTCTGCTGGATGGTTTCTAAGGGTACAACCAAGTTCTGGTTCACCCTGATGATCAACATAAGACAACTATTACTACACCTTTGGGGACATTTATGTATGTCAAGATGCCCTTTGGCCTCATGAATGCATGGGCCACCTTTCAGATAGCTATGGACTATGAATTTGCTAATGAAATTAACAGGTTCATAGTAATTTACCTAGATGATATAATTGTGTTTTCAAAAACTGACGAAGACCATCTGCCACATTTAAGAAGGGTTTTTGAAAAATGAAGAAAGTATGGAATACCCTTAAACCCTAAGAAAACTATTTTTGGTTTAAAGGAGTGAAAAATTCTAGGTCATATTATTTCTAAAGAGGGTATCAGGATAGATCCTAACAGAGTCAAAGCCAATGCAGAAAATTGACACTCCCACAAACAAGAAATAAATCCAATATTTTATATGCCAGATAAACTTCCTCAAAAGATTTATTCCAAACATGTCCGAGATCTTAAAAGCCATCAGTGATATGTTAAAAAAATAAGTTGAGATAAAATGGAACACTAAAGCCAAAAAATCTTTTAATGAAGTAAAGTTAGTTTTAACAACCCTCGTGTTTTAATTAGCCCTGACTTTACAAATGATTTTATGATTTTTTTTTTTGCATCTGAACATACTATTGCAACTGTTCTTTTACATAAAAATAACGAAGGATGTGAGCAACCTATTGTTTTGTTTAGGAGGGCCTTGAGAGATGCATCCCTAAAATATAACATCATGGAGAAACAAGCCTTTTCATTGGTAAAAACAATAAAAGATTTCAGAGTTTAAATTTTACATTCCCACATAATTTCTTATGTTTCAAGTGTTGTGGTAAAATACATTCTTACATAGATAGATCCCGATGGAAAATGGGGCAATTGGATAGCAGTCATCCTAGAGTATGATATTGAAATAAAACTTACCAAGCTTATTTAAGGGCGGGGATTCGCTAAGCTAATGGCTGAGTCAAATTTCCATGCTCTTGACATAAATTTCAAGTTGTTCTTAATGAACAAGAAGAGCAGGTGACTCCACAAGTTTTAGAAAAAAAAATTACATCTCCTTGGTATGCAAATATCATTTTTGTTTTACAAAAACTACAAGCTTCTCTTGGTTTAACTAAAACGAAAGCTAGATTTCTTAAGTTAAAATCTATGAAATTTTGCAATTTAGATTAGAATATGTATTGGAAAGACGTGGGAGGTATTTTTTTAATTGTTTATTGAAGGGTGAGGTAGATAAGACCATGCAAGAATTTCATCAAGGAGACTGTGGAGGACACTTATATTGGAAAACCAAAGCCAATAAAATCCTCAAAGCGGGTTTCTACTGGCCCACTTTATTTGTATATGTGTACAACAAGGTCTCAATATGCCATCAATGCCAAATTTTTGAAGGTAAAAGAAAGTTGTTTCCCTTACCCCTAAAGCTTATTTCAATGGAGGTCCCCTTCCAACAGTGGGTCCTAGATTTCATTAGAGAAATCCATCTAAGCTCCTCAGCTTAACATAGATGGATGTTGACAACCACTGATTATTTTACCAAGTGGGATGAGGCTATCCCAACTAAGAAGGCTACAAACATGGTCATCATACAATTTTTTGAAGGTGACATCTTGTCTAGGTTTGGATGCCCAGACAAGATCATAACAGACAATAGTGCAACCTTTAAATCAAAGAAAATGATAGAGTTTTTTCATAACTATAACATAAAATTAGGGCACTCAGTAGCCTATTACCCATATGGAAATGGGTTAGTTGAGTCCTCCAACAAGATTTTAGTCGACATCATCAAGAAGCTACTACATGAGAATAAAAATTACTGGCATAAAAAGTTGATTAATTCCCTTTGGGCTAACCGAATTGGCACCAAAAAGTCTATTGGGATGTCTCCATTCCAAATAGTATATGGAGTTGATGTTGTTTTTCCCACTTCTCTCAGAGTTCCTATGTTAAAAATTTTATAGGAATCTCATGTAGAAACAAATGATTTATGGAGAAAAATTAATCAGTCCATTCAATTGCAGCAATCTAGGGAGGAAGTATATAATAAAACTCAAATTATTTAGGATAAAATTAAAAAGATCTATGATAGAATGCTTAAGGAAAATGATTTTCAACTAGAGGATCTGGTATTGAAATGTGATTCAAGGAATGAGGACAAATAAAAACATGGGAAATTTGATCATTTGTGGAAGGGACCCTACAAAGTTGCAACCTTCCAAGGAAATAATTCATTTTCTTAAAGGACTTGAATGACGAAGTACTGCCTGGTGGACATGTCAATGGAAGAATTATCAAACACTACTTTCCTCAAAGTTAAATCAGTTTTCATTTAGAATCATTGTATATATCATTTTACTATTCTACTCCAAGAGTGAAGGTGGCTAACATCAAAAATTGAAGCCCAAAGAGAAGGCCCTAGACTTCTGGTGATTTGTTACCCATATTTAAGAATAACAACAGGTAATTAGTTTATCTATAGAATAAGGACTCCATGCCCAATGGATAAAGGCTATGGATCTACAACATTCTTTACATCTCACAAGGAGCATGCCATCCCCATTAGAACCAGTGTTAGGGTCCTATAATCTATAGGGTCATAAGTTAATTATCTGTGGATTTTCATGTATATGATTATTGAAAATATTATTCCTTTTTGCAAATTATTTCCGAAAGAAAAGAAAAATAAAAAAGAGAATAAAAGAAAATAAAAGAAAGGGGATACAAAAGAAAAAAATATATATGTGAAGAATTGAAAAATAAAAAAAAAAATATTAGAAAATTGAAAAAAAAAAATCAAAATACCTAAAAAATAATTGAGCAAGTATAAATGCCACTCAAAAAATAAAAAATGCATCAATAATACCTTAGAAAGTGTTGTCACTCACTACAAAATATGTTTTTGGACGTGAAAAGAGTGTAAAAGAGCAGTTAAGCTGGAAGCAACCATCCCAAGCCATAGAAGCTCTCAAATCTTAATGAGACCCTATCCATTGCATAGTTCTTAGAATAAGCTTTCCAATGGTATATGGAAGTCCAAAAATGGATTTCTGGATCAAAAGTTAGAGAAAATTTAAACTGCCCTTAGAAAGCCCAAAAAGCAAAGAGAAAAGGACAAGGTAAAGGCTCATTGCAATCACAAATTGGAAGCTTTTCTAGAGTAGCAGTAGGAAATGCAGCGAGACCAGTGATAAGTCAATCACTGATATCACAAATTGATTATCAGTGGGACCAAGGCAGAGCGCAAATCGTAATCGGTAGTTGGATGGCCCACGACACATAGCATATGAGCAGTTCATGATGCTGAATGAAGATATCACATATTGACGATCACAAGCACAAATAGGTGCACACAAGCAAAGGGTCCTAATGATTTCTAAATGCTAATAAACACTAAAATCACAGATAATTTGGGCCCTCAGTGTTAAAGCGTCGGGAGGGGCTGACTTCATTTAACAAAGAAAATCACTGAAAAATGAAGGGCGGATGGACCACTTTTCTCTATCCTCTAGTGGGGCACATGGTAGACTACTATTGGTCCTTATGAATGATGTGGCAGTATGGATATGACGTGGCAACATGGAGGACAGGTGTCACTTGGATTCAACAATTTCAGGGTCTTAAGGGGGGACATTTCTGGGTGACACGTGTCACCACTCATAGGGTGACATGTGGCAGTGATGACATCACCCATCACAATTGCATATTGACGATCGCATAAGTAAAGGCCCTACTCCATCATAGTCCCTCCAGGCTTATGATTGTGATATGCTAGAGATCCTCCTAGATGCGATATTTTATGTATTATAATTTATGAGGATCTCTCTTCCGGGCACTTGGCCTGTGCTATGAAATGAGGTGAAGGGGTATCTCCCTCTCCCATTTTGCGATTGATACAGCTTTCATGGGCCCAATCCTGCAACATTGGCAATCGCATGTGTTAAGGGGTGTTATCAAAGGAAAGCGTTGTAAAATGCCAGTGTGTAGGAATTCATTTATTAAAGGAAAAACACCCCTGGGAAATCGGACTATGATATGAAAATAGGTGAAGGGGTCTCTCCCTCTTCTGTGTTGTGATTTTGATAGTTTTAGTGGGCCCAGTCCCGCAACATCGATGATGGCAGTTGTCGAGGGGTGTTATCGAAGGAAAGCATTGCAAACTGTTGGTGTGCAAGATTTCATGTATTAAAGGAGAAACGCCCCCGGGCAAGCTTTTAAAGGCTCTAACGCATTTGAGCTAACCACCTGGTTCAAGCCCCCAGTCATATGAAGGAGATTACAGAAAGGGGCTGAAGTAAAGGGGCTAAAGTGGATCGGAAGGTCCTTCCTTGTAGACACTGATTTAAGAGGAAAAGCCCCGATTACAACAAAGCCCCAAGAACACGGTATAGGGCATTAAAGGCGTATGGGTTGACAGTTGAACTTTAAACAGAAGTATGGGGTAGTGGCTGAGTGATATGAGTCGGTCTTGTAGAAGCCCCTCAACAAGAAACCTAGGACATAAATACCCTCAGAAATGAATAGGATTGTTTTGTTGTATGTCTTTTGAGAGTAAGTGAAAGTATGGGGACTCAAGAATATTAGTGGCTTAGCATGGGGCTCCACTTAGATACACAACAAAGGACTACCATGACAACCTCCACTATTACTATGTAAAGGGAAATTATAGTCAATCACTATCTGTTTTAGAGAGTGGGGAAGTCAGGTAGTTAACCGAAAGCAATAGGGACCATCTCAGCAGCTAGAGGGATGCACGATGAAAGAGACGTGGCTGACTAGAGGTTTTCACAGGAAGAGAAAAATGGACCTCTTCCTCCATCATCCTCTAGTTTTTTCTTTTCTTATTATTTCTACAATTTCCATTTATTTCTAGGAAGGGATCAAATCCTGATAATAATCTTTTTGGGCAGCAGGATCTATCACAGGCTGAGGCATCGAGGACATGAGCCAATTGGCCTTTGGTTGAGATATTTTGTAACTGTAACCCAAGCCCCTCACTCTTCTTATAAATAGGGAGGAGAAACACTTACACTAGGTTCTAGAATCTCACTCCCCCAAGGGTTTGAATTTTGAGATACCATTTTTGGTTCTAAATGGCATGTTTATAAGGGATGAGAGTGACACATGCTGAATGTAATGGAATGGTATTTGGACCCTTCAAGTATTAATGAAACTTTCCTTGTGATTCCAATAATATCAATGTGCAGTATGTTTCCTCTTTGTAAATCTCATTTCATTTGTGTTTTCCCTTCTCTGAAATAGTGTAATGAAGTTGTTGGTTTCTCTCTGATTCATGGATTTATCTAGGCTACTAAATAGAGAACAATACCTGCGTTATATTACAAATTTACTTGTGTTATTCAATAACCTAGAATACCTGTAATAATTATAGATTTATTCGTGTTATTCGATTAACCTGTAGTACCTGTGTTAGCCCATACTTACTCATGTTCTTGAAAGATAATTATACCTGTGTTATATCTGGCATGAAACCTTAATTAGCAGCCTGCTATTTCTACCATTTCACCTCCTCCCTCTTCCATATTTCTTCTGGAACATTGTTGCAGAGCATTATGTTTGATTACAACGCTACACATCTATTTCCCTTCTTCCTCTCCTCCTCTCCACCTTCACTACTACTTTAGTATTAAGTTGTATCATTGTTGTGTGTCGGCCACTAGAGCAAGACATTTATCTTTGAGGTTTCCCCAATATGCCCCCTCGCATTTGGATCCATGTATTGGATTGAGTCTACCTTAATGAAGGCCTATTGAACCAAGCCCCTTTTATTATCTTTTTATTACGTGAAAATTGGAGTGCTGTGAAAACCCCTCATAGATAATCTTCCATGTGCTCCTCTATTTAAGATGTCCTAGGAACTGGTCTACAATCAACCCATAGGCTATCTCTAGGAGGATTTATATATCTCCTAAAGCACTGGTGCTCCTAGTGGTGCTAGAAAAAGCCACACCATCTTTCTGGGATCATTACCGGGGAATGGATTAGAACATTTTTCCCTTGGTATGACGAACTTTTACATTTCCTCTATTAGGTGAGAAGGGGAAGTGAGGGTTGAAGTTCTCTCACCTTTGTGACCCCACTATTTCCTTTTATGGTAAACATCCTTGCGACTCTACTGTCCATTTCTCTATTTTATCATCCAGGCTTTCAAGAAGCCTCATACTCACTATGATGCTACAGCAACCAAAATCTTTCCCTATCTTTGAACCTGCAATCGCTCATGTAGGGAGGTTTTTGAGATGGCCATTCCTACATTCTGGGCCAACAAATTTGCCCAAATGAATTTTTCTTTTATCACTGGTTATCCAGATCATGTCCCTTCATTTCATGAATGGAATACCTACTAGCCTAGATTCAGTGGGAATACAAATAGAAGGCCTGAACAACACCTTAAATATTTTCATGTATGCATGGAACAACAGGACATTGAAGATGTACAAATGAAATTGTTCATGCATTCTTTAGATGAGGATGCTAGAGTTTAGTACAAAACCATACCTTGTGGCAAGATATATTCCTTAAATAATTTTCATATAGAATTCAATCATTATTGTAAAAGACTATATCCACCAAATGCTCTATTCGAAGATTGCTGATCACATTTTAAAGAAGAAGACATCCCCGAGGTTGATGAGCTTGCTAAGGATGTTTGTGGACATCCGCTCCCAGAAAACATCTACTCACATCAAGAAGTATCACCCAATGAGAAAGAAAGAGAGGAAGGAAACATCGTCGAGCTGCAAATAAACCTGCAGAGGTCTAATTCAGTTCAATTTGATGTTCCTCCTTCCTATGATAAATATGATTTTGGTGAAGATTCAAGTGATGCAAAGCCACAAATATCCCCGTCAGGGGAAGCTTCACATGAAGATGAGGCCCACCAGGAGGTCAACAAAGAGGCTCCAGTCCACGATGCACATCTTTCACCTGGAGAATAAGATCAAGATCCTCCTCTGATTTACAATTGATATCATTCAGAGGAGGATGAGATGGTTGTTGAAGTTCATAGGGAATGGTTTACCAGCAAGTGGGGAGAAAGCTCCCAACAACAATTTTTTCAGGAAGAGCCCAAAGTTAAAAGACCATGTAGGGTTTGTTACTGCTTGTTGCAGAAAGATTGTTGTGAGGAATTCTCAGTAGATTCTCTGATCTACGACTCTTACAATTTTGATAATGAAGAATATATTTCATATTTCCAAGACAGTTTTCCCTTTGAAGAATGGGTAGTAAAAGATCAATAGCAAGTTTTTCTTGAAAAATTTAAGGTTGAGGAGCTAAAAAATGTGTCTGCCTGCCCTAACCAATAAGACATTGGTCAACAGATTGTTTGTGAAAAAGAGGCAGCTGCAAACATGCCTTTTCAATTCCATGACCCTGTAGCTGAGTACATGAACACATTCTTTGGCTAGCATCAGAGGTTGTTTCTAGAGTATGCATCAAACCTTCTTATTTGCAGATTTTTCATGGTTCATGCGTGTTTTATTTTTATATTTCAGCAGCATGAAGACATTAGGTCCAACACCCAAATGCTAGCTTGGCTCCATTGGAGGGTTGAAATCCCTTAGGTGAATTGATCCCTGTGCATAAGTAGGAATGTATATAAATAAACTCACTCAATGAGAATTTAATTTCTTGTGGTTAGAAGTTTTGTTTCTGTATTTCAATTTGAGGAGGAAGTGACTCCCTGCAAACAAAGTTTCATGGAGATTTTATGTAAGTTCATATATTTTTGACTCCATGCCCAATGGTGAAGGATATTGGTCTGTAGGTTCTCAACAACTTTCCAGCAAGGCACTGTCCCTAGTTGGAGCCAATGTTCTCACTCACTGCAAAATATGTTTTCAGTTGTGAAAAGTGTGTAAAAGAGAAGTGAATTTTGAAGCCACCTTCTTAGGCCATAGAAGTTCTCAAATCTTAGTCAGACCCTCTCCATTGCATATTTCTCAAATTAAGCTTTCCAATGGTATATGGAAGTCCAAAAATTGACTTCTGGATCAGAAGTTAGAGAAACTTTAAAGTTACCTTAGAAAGTTGAGAATGCAAAGAGAAAAAGACAAGGTAAAGGCTCATCACAATCGCAAATCAGCATTTTTCTGGAGTAGCAGCAGGAAATACAGTGCGATCAATGATCAACTGATTGCCGATATCGCAAATCAGCTATCGGCGGGACCAAGGCAGAGTGCAAATCACAATCGACGACTGGATGGCCCACGACACATAGCGTATTGGTGGTTCTTGTTGTTAAATGATGATATCACATATCAATGATCAGAGGTGCAAAGAGGTGAACACAAGAAAAGGGTCTTGAACATTGTCAAAGCCCGATAAACACTAAAATCGCTGATAAGTCAGGCCCTCGATTTTAAAGCGTCGGGAGGAATGGATTTCATTTAACAAAGAAAAGCACTAAAATATCACAGGTAGGCAAACCCCATTTATCTCTCCTCCACGAGGCCATGTGACAAACTACCATTGGTCCTTATGAATGGTGTGGTAGTACGGAGATGACATGGCAGCACGAAGGATAGGTGTCACATGGATTCGATATTTTCAAGGTACTAAGGGGGGGCATTTGTGGGTGACACATGTCACCACTCATAGGGTGACATGTGGCAGTGATGACATCACCCATTCAAATCGCATATCGGCGATTGCACAAGTCAAGGCCCTCCTCTACCGTAGTCCCTCTAGGTTTTCCATTGTGATATGTAGGAGATGCTCTCGGATGTGATATTTTATGTATTATAGTTTAAGAGGATCTCACGTCCGAGCAATAAGACTACATTATGAATAGAGTTTAATGGGTCTCTCCCTCTTTCATGTTGTAATTTTGATAGATTTGGTGGGCCCAATCCCGCAACATCGACGATCATAGGTGTCAAGGGGTGTTATCAAAGGGAAGCGTTGTAAAACACTGGTGTCTGAGATTTTGTGTATTAAAGGAAAAATGCCCTTGGGCAGGCTTTTAAAGGCTCTATTGCCTTTGGGCTAAACACGTGGTTCAAGCCACCAATCATGTGAAGGAGATTATAGAAAGGGGCCGCAGTAAAGGGGCTAAAGTCGATCAGAAGGTCCCACCCTATAAACACTGATTTAAGAGGAAAATCCTCGATTACAACAAGCCCTCGAGAGCACGGTACATGGCATTGAAGGTGTATGGGATGGCATCTAAGACTTTAATCAGAAGTATGGGGCATTGGTTGAGTGATATGGGCTAGTCTTGTAGAAGCCTTGCAAGAAGAAGGCCAGGAAAAAAATACCCTCAGAAATGAATTCGACTATTTTTTTGTACGTCTTATGAGAGTAAGTGAAAGTATGGGGACTCAGGAATATTAATGGCTTAGCATGGGGCTCCACTTAGATACAAATAAAATGACTACCAGGACAACCTCCACTACTACTCTCCAAAGGGAAAATATAGTCGATCACAATCAGCTTTAGAGAGTGGGGAAGTCGGGTAGTTAAGGTTAAAGCAATAGTGACTGTCTGAGCAGTGAGAGGGGCATGGGGTGAAAAACATGTGGCTGACCAGAGGTTTTCACAATAACAACAAAATGGACCTCTTCCTCCATCATCTTCTAGTTTTTCCTTTTCCTATTATTTATGCAATTTCCATTTATTTGGATGAAGGGCTCAAATCCCAATTATAATATTTTTGGGCAACAGGTGCTATCAAAGATCAAGTCAGCGAGTACATCAGACAGTTGGCCTTTTACTGAGATATTTTTTAACTGTAACCCAAGCTCCCCCCTCTTCTTATAAATAGGGAGGGGAAACATTTACACCAGGTTCTCGAATCTCGCTCCTGCGAGGGTTTCAATTCTGAGATACCATTCTTGGTTCTAAATGGCTTGTTCATAAGGGATGAGAGAGACACATGCTGAATGTAATAGATTGGTATTTGGACCGTTCAAGTATTAATGAAACTTTCCTGGTGATTCCAAGTAGATCATTATGCAGTATGTTTCCTCTTTGTAAATCTCATTTCATTTGTGTTTTCCCTTCTCTCAAATAGTGTAATGAAGCTGTTAGTTTCTCTCTGATTCGTGCATTTATCTAGTTTGCTAAATAGAGAATAGTACCTGCTTTATATTACAAATTTACTTTTGTTATTCTATAGCCCACAATACCTATAATAATTATAGATTTATTTTCCTTATTCGATTAACCTGTAGTACCTTTGTTAGACCAGATTTACTCATGTTGTTGGCAGATAATGGTATCCATATTATATTTGGCATGAAACCTTAATTAGCACCCCGCTATTTCTACCATTTCACCTCCTCCCTCTTCCATATTTCCACTAGAATATTGTTGCAGAGGATTTTGTTCGTTTATAGCCCTATGCGTCTATTTCCCTTCTTCCTCACCTCCTCTCCACCTTCACTACTACTGCATTATTAAGTTGTATCATTGTTGTGTGTCGGCCACCAGAGCAAGAAAATTTTCTTTGAGGTTGCCTTGATATACCCCCTCACATTTGGATCCATGTATTGGCTTGAGAGTGCCTTAGTGAGGGCCTATTGAACAAAGCCCCTTTTATTACCTTTTTATTACGTGACAATTGGGGTGTTGCAAAAATCCCTCATAGATAATCTTCAATGCGCTCCTATATTTAAGATGTCCTAGGCACTAGTCTACAATCAACCCAGAGGCTGTCTCTAGGAGGCTTTCTATATCTGCTAAAGAGCTCGTGTTGCTGGTGGTACTAGAAAAAGCCACAACATCTCTCTAGCAATGTTTCCGTGGAACAGATTGGAACATTTTTCCCTGGGTACGAGAAACTTTTACATTTCCTCTGTTAGGTGAACAGGGGAAGTAAGGGTTGAAGATCTCTCACCCTGGCGACTCCACTGTTTCATTTTATGGTAAAAATCCTTGTGACTCCACTGTCCATATCTCTATTTGATCATCCTGGCTTTCAAGAATCCTCATACTCAATCTGGTGATAAAGCTGCCGAACACTTACCCTACCTTTGAACCTGCAATCACTCATATAGGGAGGTTTTCAAGATGGCCATTCCTGCATTCCTGGCCAACAAATTTGCCCCACTAGATTTTTATTCTATTACTAGTTATCAAAATCATGTCCCTTCATTTCATTAATGGAATATCTACTTTCTTAGATTCAGTGGGAATACATATAGAAGGCCTAACCAACACCTCAAAGATTTTAATGAATGCATGGAACCAGGGGACATTTTTCTTGAAGATGTACAAATGAAATTGTTCATTCAATCTTTGGATGAGGATGCTAGAGTTTGGTAAAAAACCATACCTTTTGGCAGCATATCTTCCTAAAAGAATTTTCATATAGAATTCAATCATTATTGTAAAAGACTATATCCACCAAATCCTCTATTTGAATATTATTGCCCACATTTTAATGATGAAGACATCCTCGAGGTAAATTACCATGCTAAAGATGTTTGTGGAGCTCAGCTCCAAGAAAACATCTACCCACATCAAGAAGCATCACACAATGAGAAAGAAAGAGAGGAAGGAAACATCATCAAGCTGCAAATAAACCCACAGAGGTCTAATTCGGTTCAATTTGATGTTCCTCCATCATATGATAAATACAACTCTGGTGAAGAGTGAAGTGATGCAGAGCCACAACTCTCCCCATTATGGGAAGCTGCACAAGAAGAGGAGGCCCACCAGGAGGTCAGCAAAGACGCTCCAGTCCATGATGCACATATTTTAGTGATCCAAAATGGATCTTGGATAAACCTCTAAGTCTAAAAGAGTTCATATAAGAGGTAAAAGGTGTTAAATGGCACAAATCCTTTCTACATCTGGGTTAGATGAAAGTCAAAGGATGCTCTTGGAAATAGTCTCATTGCAGAGATCTTTTCCATCTGAATCTACTGCAATTTGAATGGGCTAAAATGGACTTCGGATGAAGAATTTATTGCAAAAAGAAGATTGCCCATTATCCTTAGAAAAGGAGGCAAATCCTTATGAAAATGGGCTCAAGGCTTTATATGCATTGCTTAAGGAAATCACATCAAAAAGGTTCAAAGGGCAGAGCAGCAAACCTTAAGGGCTCCCCGATTGCGACCTCTGACTTATCGCATCGGAAGTAGGCCTTCACGCGATATCGGAGCCTCGGACGGAGCGATTTGCAATTGCAATGGATTGGCGATCGCGATCGCAACCAATAAAAAGGAACGTTAAAAATGCAATATACGGATGAGCGATATCAGTGATCAGGTGATCAGGCAATCAGAGGAGCAGATACACAGTCCATTGGGTAGATGCGATATGTGATGTGCGATATCAGAGATCAGGGAATGCAAAGCACTGGGAAGCGCCAGAACTATGCCACATGTGACTATGATTAGCAATCAAAGCACAGACACGATAAGGTTTATTAACGCGATTGAATAATATTTTAAATTTGGATTTGTGGATTTTCTATGTATTTCTCGTGTATTGATGTTTTTGACCTCCCGCCTGTGCGATTGCGATATGCGATCAGAGGACAAGCCCGATAGGTTTATCAATGCGATTGAATGCATTTTGAGTTCCAGTTAAATGGATCATGATGTGTTTTTCTTGTGTTTTCCATTATATTGCTATTTCGGGGATTAAGGCAAAAGAAAGGCTACCGGTTCCTTTTCAATTCAAAATTGCTCCTATTCTTAAAGCGTTTTGTGCCACGCTATGAGGGGGCATTGTGGAAAAAGAATGTGTTATGGAAAACGTAGAGAGCCATGGAAACAGAAAGGAATGATTCATCATGATTAGGGATAGAGGAATGGATGGAAGCCGCAGAGTCAGAGGATTCCTCAAAGGCTAGATAGCCAAGCGAAGAAGCTAGTGTTCTCCTTAGAGAGCTGATAGAGGTAGAGCCACCAAAGGTTGGAGGAAGAGCCGCAGTTCTAGAGAAAGCTAGAGAAGCCACCAGAGGTTGGGGGTGATGGTAAAGGGGTGATTCCTCAGAGTGCTGAGAGCAACAGAGTTGCAAAGCCAGAGAGCTTAATGTAGCAGAGTTGTAAAGCCTGGGAGCCTAAGAGCCTAAGAGCCAGAGGGTAGATAGAGCCAAAGAACAGCAAAGAGATCAAATGATCAAGCTATTGCTGATGTCCTATGTGTGTTGAAGACAGAAGAGGGAGTTCCGGAGACAGTTAAAATAACTCTGAGGGAGTTGGTGCAAGCTAGAGCTCAAGATAGCTCAGAGCGCTGATTGAAGGAGTCTAGTCCAGAGAAGCCTAGATCTGTTCACAGAGTATGGACAGCCAGGGATAAGATGGTATTCTAAACCCATAGGTTTAGTTGTAAACCAATGGAGTTTAGTGTGGAACTTGTAAAAGAAATATTACCATAATCCCAGAGAGCCTAGTCGAGTTGACTAGAACTCACAGAGACATAGCCCAAGAGGTTTGGGTGAATTCCTAATTATATTTTTGTCTTATGTGTTTTCTAATTTGATATTTTATTTACTGTTATGTGTGTTTAAATATCAACATAAGAAAATGAACTCAAAGCGCATAAATAGTTAATGACAATCATAAACATACAACTATTTCAAGTCCTTTAATTCTGCAAATTGTCAACCATAAGCTAGATCTTGGGAATATATATAAGCTTTGGAGTGGGAGAGGTTCTTGTTGATTGACAGGAAGCCTTTAGTGCCCCATTTCAGATCATTCAGCTAGAGAACAAGATCAAGATCCTCCTATGATTTATGATTCATATTATTCATAGGAGGATGAGATGGTCATGAAAGTTTAGAAGGAATGGTTTACCAACAAGTGGGGAGAAAGCTCCCAAAAACAAGTTTTTCAAGAAGAGCCCAAACTTGAAAGACCATACAGAGTTTGTTACTACCTATTATAGAAAGATTCCTACCAGGAATTCTCATTAGATTCTCTAATCTACGACTCTTACATTTCTGATAATGAAAAATCTATTGCATATTTCCAAGAGGGTTGGCCCTTTGAAGAATAGGTAGTAAAAGATCAGCAGCAAGTTTTTATTGAAAAATCTAAGGCTAAGGAGCTGAATAATGTGTGTGGCTGCCCTGACCAAGAAGACATTGGTCAGCAGACTGTTTGTGAAAAAGAGGCAGCTGCAAACATTCCTTGTCAATTCCATGACCCTGTAGCTGAGTACATGAGCATATTCTTTGGCCAACATCAGAGGTTGTTTCTGGAGTATGCATCAAAGCTTCTTATTTGCATATTTTTCATGGTGCATGCTTGTTTTGTTTTTAAATTTCAGCAGCATGAAGGCATTAGGTCTAGCACCCAAATGCTAGCTTGGCTCCATTGGAGGGTTGAACTCACTTAGGTGAATTGAGCCTTGTGCATAAGTAGGAATGTATATAAATAAGCTCACTCAATGAGCATTTAATTTCTAGTGGTTAGAATTTTTATTTCTGCATTTTAGTTTGAGGAGGAAGTGACTCCCTGCAAACAAAGTTTCATGAATATTTTATGTAAGTTCATATATTTCTGACTTGATGGCCAATGGTTAAGGATACTGGTTTGTATGTTCTCCGCCCCTTGCAAGCAAGGAATTCTCCCTAGTTGAAGCCAATGTTATCACTCACTGCAAAATATGTTTTCAGCAGTGAAAAGAGTGTAAAATATAAGTGAAGTTTTAATCCACCTTGCCAAGCCATAGAAGCTCTCAAAGCATAATCATACCCTCTACATTTCATAGTGCTCAGAATAGTCTTTCCAATGGTATATGGAACTCCAAAAATGGACTTCTCGATCAGAAGTTAGAGAAACTTTAAACTGCCCTTAGAAAGCCGAGAAAGCAAAGAGAAAAAGACAAGGTAAAGGCTCATTGCAATTGCAAATCAATAGTTTTCCTAGAGTAGCAACAGGAAATGCTATGAGATCAGTAATTAGCTGATTGTTGATATCACAAATTGACTATCGGCGGGACCAAGGCAAAGCACAAATCGCAATCGGTGGTTGGATGGCCCATAACACATAGCGTATCAGCAGTTCATGATGCTAAATGCTGATATTGCATATCAACGATTGCAGGCGCAAAGAGGTGCACACAGGTAAAGGGTCCTGAACATTGTCGAACACCGATAAACATTAAAATCGTTGATACTTCAAGCCCTCAGTGTTAAAGCGTCGAGAGGGGCCGATTTCATTTAACAAAGAAAATAACTAAAAAGCTAAGGGCAGTTGGACCCCCTTTCTCTCTCCTCCAGGGGGCCATGTGGCAGACTACCATTGGTCCTTATGAATGGCGTTGTAGTATAGAGATAATATGGTAGCATGAAGGACACATGTCATGTATATTCGACATTTTCAAGGTCCTAAGGGGGGGCATTTCTGGGTGACACGTGTCACCACTCATAGGGTGACACGTGGTAGTGATGACATCACCCATCGCGATCACATATCGACGATCAAACAAGTCAAGGCCCACCTCCACCGTAGTCCCTCCAGGTTTGTGATTTTGATATGCAGTGGATCCTCCCAGATGAAATATTTTATTTATTATAGTTTATGAGGATCTCGTGTTCGGGCAATTAGCGTGCCTATGAAATGAGGTGAAGGGGTCTCTCCATCTCCTATGTTGCGATTGCGATAGCTTTTGTGGGCTCAGTCCTGCAACATCGGTGATCACAAGTGTCAAGGGTTGTTATCAAAGGCAAGCAATGTAAGTCGCTGGTGTGTGAGATTTAATGTATTAAAGGAAAAACACCCCCGAGCAAGCTTTTAAAGGCTATAATTCCTTTGGGCAAAGCATCTGGTTCAAGCTCTCGGTCATATGAAGGATATTACAGAAAGGGACCGAAGTAAAGGGGCTAAAGCAAATTGAAAGGTTCTGCCCTATATACATTGATTTAAGAGGGAAAGCCCCATTACAGCAAGGCCTCGAGAATGCAGTACAGGGCATTGAAGGTGTATGGGTTGGAAGCTGAGACTTTAAAAAAAAGTATGGGGAAGTGGATGAGTGATATGGATTGGTCCTGTAGAAGCCCAGTAATAAGAAACCCAGGACATTAATCCCCTCATAAATGCATTTGACTATCTTAGTGTACGTCTTCTAAGAGTAAGTGAAAGTATGGGGACTCAGGAAGATTAATGACTCACCATGGGGCTCCACTCAGATACACAACAAATGACTTCTAGGACAACCTCCATGACTACTCTATAAAGGGCCACTATAGTCAAACACTATCAACTTTATAGAGTGGGGAAGTTGGGTAGTTAAGGAAAAAGAAACAAGGAACAAAGGTTTCACAGGAACAACAAAATGGACCTCTTCATGATCCTCCATTTTTTCCTTTTCTTATTATTTCTACAATTTCTGTTTATTTCCAAGAAGGGATCAAATCCCAATGATAATCTTTTTGGGAAAAAGGAGCTATCACAGGCCGAGGTAGCTAGTACACCAGACATCTGGACTTTGGCTGAGATATTTTTTAACTGTAACCAAAGATCCCCCCTCTTCTTATAAATAGGGAGGAGAAACACTTACACCAGGTTCCAAAATCTCCCTCCCGCAAGGTTCTGAATTCTAAGATACCATTCTTGGTTCTAAATGGCCTGCTCATAAGGGATGAGAGTGACACATGATGAATGTAATGGACTAGTATTTGGACCGTTCAAGTATTAATGAAACTTCCATGGTTATTCCAAGAAGCTAAATGTGAAGTACGTTTCCTCTTTGTAAATCTCATTTCATTTGTGTTTTCTCTTCTCTGAAATAGTCAAATGAAGCTATTGGTTTCTCTCTGATTCATGGATTTATCTAGGCTGCTAAATAGAGGACAATACCTGCGTTATATTACATATTTACTTTTGTTATTCAATAGTCCACAATACCTATAATAATTACAAATTTACTTGTGTTATTCAATTAACCTGCAATACTTGTGTTAGCCCATATTTTTTCATTTTGTTGGAAGATAATGGTGCCGATGTTATATCTAGCATGAAACCTTAATTAGCACCCCACTATTTCTACCATTTCACCTCCTCCCTCCTTCATATTTCTACTAGAACATTGTTGCGGAGGATTCTCTTTGTTTACATCGCTACACATCTATTTCCCTTCTTCCTCTCCTCCTCCCCACCTTCACTACTACTTCAGTATTAGACTATATCATTGTTGTGTTTTGGCCACTAGAGCAAGACATTTCTCTTTGAGGCTGCCTTGATACATCCCCTTGCATTGGATCCATGTATTGGCTTGAGTGTACCTTAATGAAGGCCTATTGAACCAAACCCCTTTTATTATATCTTTATTACGTGACAATTGAAGTACTGTAGAAACCCCTTATAGATAATCTTCCATACGCTCCTCTATTTAAGATGTCCTAGGTGCTGGTCTACAATAAACTCAGAGGATGTCTCTAGGAGGATTTCTATATCTCCTAAAGCACTCGTGTTGGTGGGGGTGCTAGAAAAAGACATGATAGAAAGTTTGGTTAATGTTCTACTAGTTAAAATGCCACATTGAAATTAGATAAATATGGTTAGTTAGTTTAATCACACCATTTTAGTGTAATTAGGCTTGATTAAATATGATTAGTTAGGATAAGTGAATGTTTTAACCACAGAATGTAACTATGGTTAAATTACAGTAGTTAGAATAAAATTGGTTAACCACGCTATTTAATCATGGTACAACTTTGAGTTGATTAGAATAGTTATAGTTGATTAATTAAACTACACCGTTTAATAGTGGTTTAATTGACAATGAAATAAATTAATGTAATAATCCCTCTCTACATTGTAGAAGTGAAAAATGTATATAATAGGATATTTTGTTCTTTTCTGAATAAAGTTCACACAACATTTGATGGTGAATATCTCACCTGCTTGGATCAACGACGAGTGATGAGCTTCCCCCCCCCACCCCCCTCATCCCTTTGACACTTAACCGGGGGGGGGGGGGGGGGGTTCCAAAAAGTGGTTCCCTCTTATATTGCCCTGGCAACGTGTCTGCTCCACATCCATTTCACACCCCCCCCCCAAACAAATACCAAAAATTTCCTCTGAAATCCACCATCCCACTCCTGTTATTACAATTGTTGAAACCACTCTATTTCCACTCCATTCACCATCCTCCAGGTCGCCCTCCTGTCCCCACATTGTACCAATTCTACACTGCTACGTGTTATCCACCTATTCACCCATTTCCCTTCCACAAAATCAACATCCCGTCCCCACTTCTCCTTAATACGCTACTGCCACCTAGCACTTTCTCCACCTCCTCATCAAACTATTCAGAAATTAATATTTATCCATTCACACGAAAATAGGCCCACTCTCCCAACCGCTACATTGCAACGGTAAGACATTTTTCCTATATTATCAAATAAGCCCATTCTATCCACCCTTATTTTGTTTTTTCAAGGTAATAATTATATCATAATTGTTATAGTGTCCCACCTGGGAACTAGAACCAATCGCAGTGCCCAATCATCAGGTCTTGTCACTGCAACAGTAATTCAAACCACCAATGTCACCAGTGCATCCGGCCAATTACTAGCCTGTACCTTTGATACCAATTTTTGACCAATTTTCCTGAGTAATTTGAACCTCTTGTTCATTTCTCTTCTATCATGGCTCCTAAAGGAAAATCTTAAGTCGCAGAGGACAACCCCCTCCTACCCCCTATTCTAGCTTTACACCACCAACCTCTAATAGACTAGGAATACAAGATTGTTGAAACTACTTATGGGTTCGACCTATGTGAACTCCATAACTGGTTAAAATAGAAATTCATAGACCTCAATGATGAATTCGGTCTGTGGGAATCCTCACTACCCCAATTCATTTTTCTTCGGACCTACCACTTTCTTGAGTTTGTGTCATGGTCTCAATTTAGATATATTACCAGTCATAGGGGAATTGTGCCCCAAAATAATGATATCATTTTCATTATTATAGCTGAATCCATCTCCCAAATGCTCCAATTGTAAAATTTTGACTCTCTGAAACCATTTTCAGTAGATTCCCTCATGGAATTCTACAAAAACATGACCTTCCCATAGATAGCTAATATTTTTTATACTTTTCTTCCTGAGGATGCCCAATTACCGAAGAAAAATCCTGCCTATTCCTCCTCTATATTTCTTGAGATTACTAAACAAACTATTTCTATTGTTTCATGTTCACTGGGCTACCAATCCAATCAGTGGGTTGATGAGGCCATCACTTGTTTTTTATCAGTCTTCACAATAGGTGAAAGACCCTCCATCTTCAATTGCAGTTAGTTTATATCAAATGCAATCCATGATCAGTTTCTCAAATTCTCCACAGAGGGAATTTTTAAATACGCTTCAGTACTTGTTTATTTGTTTCTTTACCATCAGGCATATAGGTTTTAGTTTCCTTTGCAAATAATGGATGAGCAGGGCAATCCCCAATCAGTAATTCATTGGACCTCCTTGGTAAGGAAGCACTCTAATGGATTTAATTTCATAGAGTAGATTAGTTTCTATACAGAGTCTCTTGTTTGTTAAAAAATGATATTGAGCCAAGAATAGGTCTAGAAATTAAAATATTTCTTCATCTAAGTGAGCAAATTAAAACAGGTGATTGATACCTTTACCAGAACTACACATAGATTAGGGTTTATGGTTGTGAATTTCCACATTACAGAGTGCCAAAGTTTGTCCCAATGAGGATTTTCTCATTGGAGTACTTAAGGAAGGTGATCAATATAGATGAGCTACATTTTGTGGCAACAAAGAAGAAATCACATTTCAAGATAAAAACACAGGTGGGCTCATTCATTTGCAATAGTAGAGCAACAACCAAAGAAGAAGACATCGTCCTGAAGTAAATGAATTTAAACTAAGATTCACCTGGTCCTATGACCCCCTGGGAATCATTTCAATGTTGAGAGAAGAACAAAAGAGTACTCCCTACTCACACAACCCCCAGCCAGAGATCGAGAAGTATATGAACTAGGACCAATGGAAGGAAAACACTCTACAAAAGGTAGAAGAACATGTACTCTCTACCACAAAAGCACAGACTCCTACCCCATCGGAAAATCACGACAAGAGACCAAGGGAAGAGGCTTCCCCTACAAACACATAAATTCCTGAAAGAAGTTTCAAATCTACAAGAAAAGGCATAAGACTACTCCAACAACAGAAGGATCCTTTGAAGAGGAAAATGTACAAACAATAGTCTTGATAGGCCCTCATGATTCAAGGAGGACCGAGGATATTTTTGTGGTATCTCCATCCTCTTCAACCTCCCAAGATCCAGTGGCCACTTCTCAGATAGGAGAATTGGTTCATGACCAAGCTGAACCAAACATATTTTCTAAGTACAAAGAAATCAAGAAGAAAAACGAGTGGCTAAAAGCTACAGCTTACACATAGTTTTGGAAGCAGGAAACCTCCTCCCGGCATAGGCTAATATCTTCTTTTGATAGAGAGAAAGGGAAAATGGAGATAGAATTTCTACAGGTTCAAATTCCTTTCCCAAAGCCGGTGAAGATTATAAGAAATCTATTTTTTCATTCAGCACTGATCGAATTCATCAAATTGATCAAATAGACCTACACAAGAAAACAAGGAAATGTTGTACTCTACATTGACTACATCAACAATGGAAACTTCTAAGTTGCAAGCTCTTTGAATAATATCCATTCTCAACTTAAGATAGAAAAAATCTCCTCTCTGGACAAAGATACAAAGATAAAATCATTAGAAGACCTTGTAATCAAGCATGGATATTACCCTAGCAATGTGAAAGCACCAAAAGAGATTGTCAAAAGGAAGAATGTTAATATTGCAGCACTCAGGAAGAAGCTCAAGCTTCCTTCCATAGAAGACCCACAAACTAAGGAAGTTTGGGAGCTTGAGAAGGAAAAGGAATATTAGTTCAGCATCATAATTGAACAGAGTGGATAGATCAAGGATGTGGAGGTCGAAATGGAGAGTTTACTAAAAGAGAGAGAACAAACAACACAATTAGCAGCAGTTCCATTGACAACAGTCCCTATTGCATCTACATTAGCAGCAGGGGCATCTATTTCAATGACCATTACAGTTGAGGGTCAGACAATAGATTCTCCAGAGAAACTTATCAAGGCAATGGATGACCTTTTAATCAGAGGATAGGAAATTGAGAAGCTGAAAACTTAGCTGAAGAATCTTCAGGAGCATAAAATAAAGGTTGATAGTGTATACTTGAAATAACTGTAGAAAACACATAGGTTAACACAACAGATTGAGAAATTGCAAAGTTAATCAACAATGGCACATACATTGGCATAGGCTAAAGAGAGTATATGTATAGAAATAAATGAGGCCATGATTGAAATATGGCCCTCAATACAAATTATCTTTGAAAAGGAATAATTAATACAAAGGTCAAAAGAGGTCATTGAATAAGTAAAAGAAAATCTAGGGAAAAACCCTAGTGAAGCTACTGCTCTCATCAGACTTCTAAATTCTAAAAAAGGGAAGAATTAGAAGAATTAGGGATTGTAGATAGGACAAAAGAAATTTTGGAAGTAAGGAAGGTCCTTACAAAAAGGAACCTTATGCTGAAATTTGAAAATAAATGTCACAATATGGAGTTTAGTGTTTAGAAATTTCACAAGAAATTTAATGTGCTTAATGAGAAGGGACTACCTGGATTAATAGGAATTGGATACAAGCTTATTTTTTTAGAATAATGTCACCAACAATTGTACCCCATAGCAAGGGATAAATTAAAGTTTGATGGCATCAAAGGAAGCATCACAGGAAAAGTTTTCATGGAAGCTTTGGACTTTGATCTATCTATCAAAGATGATATCAAACACTTATTTTTCATCAAGCCTACTTTTCAAAAGTATACTGATATGGATGAGACTTTTAGAAAGCTAGTAAAATTATCCACTCTAAGTGAAAAAAGATGGGAAGAATTGTGTGAATTACTTGAGTAAGATAGTTTTTACCCCAATAGCAAGGCAAATCTTCTTTAGGCCAAGTCGTCAACAATAGACCTCAAAAACAATGCCAGAGAATTACAGTTGCTTCAGCTATTTATATTTTTGTTCTATTTTTACAAACAATTTAGGATATTTTGTAAAATATCTTGAAGTTTTCACTCAAGATATTTTTTTATAATTTTGTATAAGTACTTGATAAATAGAAGTACAAATGTTGGAACTTGGATGAAGAAAGCATGTTATTTTTGTAAATTTGTTCATTGAATTGAAAGTGATCGTTTCTTTAATACATAAATCTGTTCCAGGATTCTTGTGTTAGGCGAACTGGTGATGTTTTTATTTTTGTAAACTTGTTGTATCTCCATTTTCCATATGTTATTATGACCTATATTGTTTAAATAAAATGAAATACTAAATTTGTTTCATTACACTCTGCCTTGGCTTATAAGCAATATCTATGTTTTCAAACTGAAATTAAATATAGAATTCTTAACTTATCTATGTTTAATCAAACCTTAAGCTTTTCCTCTCTATAACTGTAGAAATCTACGGAGATCCAATAGCCTGCCTACCTTCCCTTGTCACATATGTTATGTTATTCCTGCATTTGATCACCATAAGGCCTTTGACTCCATTTTCACAATGGCCATTCTCTATAATTTCAACCAAACAATTCAAAAAACCAAACTTTGAACTTACATCTAGCCTAAAATCCTAAAGAAACAAATCTATATATGATAGAGAGATCCCTCTCTAAGTTTGGAAGGGCTATATTCTAAACTTAAAAATGGTTTTGTGGTTATCTCTGCAATTCCTTTACAGCCTGGGAAATTACAAAGTGATAACTGACCATACATAAAGTAGTTTTTTACATGGCCTACAACAAGAGAGAAAATATTTTGTTAAAAATCTCAAGAACATAAAAGCTACCATTACCTATGTGAAAAAATGGAAAATCGAATACAAAATGGCACCACTTGAAACTGGGAAGAAAATGAAGCCACAGAGAAATCTAGAGAGAGTTAAAGTTCTTATTTTGATTCAGAACAACAAGCAACTCACCTCATTTATTATTAACATTTAGACCTCATATGTATGGTTATTCAGTAGTTTGGATTTCTTGGTGAGAACACACCAAAACCCATCAATTGGCTCGCTCACCAAAGCCAAACCCAAGAACCAGGTTTGACAAGAGATTGAAGGCTACTGGGAGCATCCGAGACACATTGTCACCAAGTAATATTTGGAGCTAAACATGCAGAAAATGAAAAACTACATTAGTGGTCCTGTCTAAATTAGAACAATGTTTCTCATGCTTCAGAAGGAAGTTGAAACAAGTTGAATTTTTTTCCAATTCTTTGTATCGAGATGCCATGGAGGCTAGAGTTAGCTTCTAGCTAGACACCATCACATAGTTTGCGGATGTCATCACACAATACCAAGCTTGGCACCAATATGTGACCGAGAAGCATCAACTGGAATTTGTTGAGCCAGAGTTTCCCAAAATCAAGCATCATAGTATTTTGTCTTGATAGGATGTCAAGTTGTCTCTACCCTATTTTCTCTTATATGGGTATGGGTGTAAATGTAATATTATTCGCAATTATTTTGTAAAGTAAAACTCCAAGTCTCAATATTGGAATGTGAAGATTCATGATGTAATGGAATAAGCCATTTTAAATATGTTCAAGAGTCATGAGGGTAGTCCAAAGGTCACAAAGGGGTTAGGGTGTATGATGTGCATGCCAAAATCAAGGAAAAATTGACACTTGGTGATATTTTCCAAAATAACTCAAGTGCCTTCTTCGGGTTGCTAAAAATAGACCCCTATTTTTTAGGGATTCTTTTTTAATTTTTAATTTTTTTTTAATTTTTAGGAAAAACTTCCATGCATTTCCTAGAAAGATTGTGTAGTTCTGGGAAGAACTAGATAACTCCCTGGCTCGTGCATTGTGCAGTTTCTAAGTATAGTGGGTTTTGCGCAATTTATGGGCTGAGTGGCTCTAGGATGCTTCTCATGTCTACACAATTTATCTAATCAAGGTTGGATGCCATCCAATACTGCACATTTCCTGAGCTCAAGGCTCACTGGCATTCAAGAATACATAATTACCAATAACAAAGCCAATTTCCCTCAAGAATTGTGCAACTCTCTAAGGCAAGCACAAAACTGTCGAAAGACCAAGTCAAGAGATCAGCTTGTGGGTAAGAAAATGAACAAAGTGAGAAAACACAAGCCATGATGAAAGGAATAAATATCAATCTATCTGCAAGTACCTGGATCAGTGTAAGATGAGTTGATGTAGTTTAGAAGGGAGGCTCCAAAATCAAAGCATAGGAAAAACTTTTGAGGGTGGTTGTAGTTGCTACAAAATTATCGACACACTAGTAGAACTCCAACTCTTTGTATGGGCCTTGTCTCATGCAAAGAAAGTCTAATTCTTTCAGAAGTATTATTCAATACTTTGATCATCATAACTTCTTCACTTAGATTGAGTTAAAGATGTAGTCCCTACCATTCTCTTTATCAGAAACACGCATACCAAGCCAAGTTAAATTGATTTTTTTTTTATTGGGGATGAGGGGTATATAGATGCATAAGTAAAATATATTGTCAAAGTTTTAGTTTCATCTCTGGTGCTTCTCTACTACCAGCAAGCCTAGATAGTACCCTAGCGGAGTCACTGCAGGAACACAAGAATATCTCCGCTAAGAGCGAACTTGGACAATACCCTGATGGAGTTACTTGCTTCACCTTTCTATGTAGGAATCCTTTCTCTTCTTTTTCCCTTTATTTTTTTTTCATTTTTCATTTTTCAAGGGGATGTGCATAGAAACTTATTGACCTCATGAGGCATAAGAGGGATCCAAACTTATTAAGAGCAGAAGAGTTTGTCCCTTCAGAGAAGGATATTTATCTATACCTCTAACATACTTGTTAAGGTTTTCCCCCTCTCCATACTCTACTTGACTGAGTTGACAAGGGTTAACTAAATATATAAAACTGATTAGAGTAGGAAAAACTAGTTAAGAGCCCAAGCCTCATGATTCACCATGATCCTCTTTGAAAGGAATGTATTTTCCATCAGGGTATGAATGACTAGAAGAAATGCAAGATTCACACAAAGAGAGGGAATAAATAGATAACCAAGCATTGATATCTGTACAAGTTCCTGTTGGGTTTCACCTTGCTTATCTAAGAAGCCAAACATGGTTTCATATGGAAACTAACCTACAGGTGAAAAAGAAAATAGGCAAAGGAAAGAAGTAAGACAAAACAAAACAAGGTAAGAAAATCAGGAAAGTGATACCAAGTAGAACATAGGCCAACTCACGAAAGCGATACCAACAGACAAGAAAGATACAATAATGTAAACTAATACGTTCGAAGCTTGAGTGCATCCACAGAAAAGTAAATACAGAAAGAACATGAAAGGCACTCTACAGATGTATCATGGTGTCCTATCACATTGCGTGTGGCAACCAAGCATGTAGACACCTTCAAACACCAAAAATGAACAAACATAAAGAAAGAAGAAAAATTTTATTTCACAACAATGCTTGCAATGTATGACTCTTCCAATTCTTGACAAATAGGATCATGTGATTCTAGTGGAGGATGTGAAAATGGTAAGATAGATTGATTTTCAGTGTAAAAAATAGAGCGATGAGGAGCCTATGAATATTCAACAGACTTTTGATCAGGAGTGAAACTAACCTCTTGGCTATGAGAACCTGACATAACCATCAACTCAGGCTAAAGTTCCTAAATAGCTTGAGGAGTTTCCAATTCATCAGTAGATGGATCATCAAAGACTGGTGGCGTAGATAGATCAACAATATGAAAATTAGAATCGTGATCAGATGAATGAATGAAAATATCACAACAACCATGATCAGAAGATTAAAGATGATGGATAGTCAAATCCTCATGATTTTAAAAATCACACAGAGGGGATGATGGAAAATGAGAAATTTCACCCTCTATGTTTCCAGAAAGGCAGAATGAGATATTGGGAGGATCAGGGAAGATAGGTTTTTCCTCTCCACATTCCAATGAAAAATTGGCATTCCATGTGTTCTATCAATGATCAGAGATAGAAACATCTGGAAATGAAAATTCACAAGATGGAATAGAAATGGAAGAATCATGGAATATGTCAGGATAAAGCAGACAAGGTGCGGACAAAAGGAGGTCATCCTTCACCAAAGGTTCTTGTTCAGACTCCCACACATACTCATAAAAAATGATATCGTAGGTTGGTTGTTCAATACCGACTCCATCTAGAACTTGATCCTTGTGAACATCACATGCGAGATCTGAGGCAGATGAACACAACATAGCAAAATCCAGAGGATCAAAGGGTCCAAAGGATGGAGGTTGAGTAGATAAGACCACATGACAACCATTGGGTTTATAGTCCAAATCTACGTAGAAATCTTGAGCAAGTGGGGTAGGAGGAGATGGTGATAGATCAATAGGTGGATTCTCAACTTCTCCCACCTCAATTTGTGGAGCTAGAGTTGTATGATGAGAAAGGGAAAGAGGGTCACTTGGGACAACAACCTTGTCCATCTCAAATTTAGAAGATCTAACAACAAGGTATGTTGGCGGAGGTTTGAAAGATTCCAACTCATGTGGATTCTAGAAAATGTGAACATGATATTGAAATATTTCCTCCACAAAATCCTAGCCAACTTCATCTTCGGGAAATTCATAATAGTAGTGAAGAAAATGATCATGAAAATCTTGAAGAGATTCATTAGGTGATTTTTGCAATTTTAAGATTTTTTTATTACGGGCTTTACGGTCATAAAGAATGAAAGCATGACATAATTCTCTAAACATGTGATCAAAAGAATGTAATATAGAGGCTACAGGGAATGTGTGAAACCATTTATTTGTGTGCCCTTCGAATGTTAAAGAAAACAACCGAAAAGACATGTCATCCGACGAGACATTGTGGAGCACTGAAGAAGGTATGTTTTATTGATTATTTTGTCATCTTTTCTTTAAAAACTCATAATCCCTTCGCATCATGAACTAGGTAAATAATAAGAAAATATGGAAAAAACTATGAGATTTGTATATAATGCAAAATAACTAATAATCGCCATTTTCTTATGCATAAAAAGGGAAAAACGAAAGATTGTCGTCCCAAGGAAAAAGATAGAGCAGAGTTAACTGTTGTCCCTATGGCAGGAAACCATATGCAGACAAGGCAATCCAAACTGAAGCATATTAACGAAGGAAAGGAAAAGGAGATATCGAATCGGCATAAGAGAAAAAGGGGATAACTGGAATTAACAGTTTGGCAAATCCCTCAGGATCCTCTGATCTTAAGGGATCACAATCTTAACTATTTTTGCATCATTGATATCTCTGCTCGGCTGTTTTAAAAGGGGCGACACTACTAGCCCAAGGGACGGACGGGTTGTTGTTACTCTTATGTAATTTCTTGTTGTACTTAAAACTTTGATCATCGACTCTCGTTGAGAAGTGATTCGTTGTAACTCTGTTTTAATGCTTTAATATAAATCTGGTTGTTGTTCCGTCTTTGATCCTGGAATAATCTCAAGCAGTGTATCCCTGGAGGCTAAGGGCCCGGCCCTGGTGGAACACTTTCTTTTGTACCATTATCTTTAATTCATGCATGGTTTTCATTAGCAGCTTTGATCGGTAATCTGGTGTGTTTTGTTATTTTTATATTACAACTCTGTTATATTTACAAGATCGTTCTCTGTAAAAGGAATGTCGTACTGTTCATTCTGACTTCATAACGCGTTGTTGTTCCTTTAAATCATTGATGTAACAGTATTGTTATTTACAGAATGCTATTGCTATTCAATTACAGAGTAACTAGGCTGTAATATTCTTAAGTTGGTATCATTGTATTCATCCATGGTTTATACTTAATTATGATTGTTGTTCCATTATGAATTGCGATCGTTATCCTTTATAGCTAAGATAATATTTGTTCTATCAGAGTCAGATTACTGTTTCTCTCAGTATTAAGGTGTGTTGTGTGTGATATTTATTTCTGTTTAGTGTACATTCATAGTTGGCTCTAAGTGTTGTTCTATATTTCATTACTAATCAGTTTCCGTTCTATTTCCATGTGCTGTCTGATTTATTCCTAGAGTAAAGATTGCTATCTAATTTCTGTAGGATATGATTGCTGCCTTTATTTCCTTAGAGTAAGGTTTCGCTGTTTATCAAGACTAGTTGTTGTTTCAATTATAATTGATGTTCCATTTCCTATTGTTTACATTGCCATTGCATTGAACGATCTAAAACTGTAGTGAGCATTGGCATCCATTGTCTAGTTCCCAGGTTGATGATCTATTGCTTGATTATCTTTAATTACATCAGTTTACAGAGGGATGGGTTACTGTTATTGGACCCTTGACTGATAAACCGCTTATTTTTCCGAATGCATGATTTAGGCTTTAAAGTGCTTTGCTGTAAGTAGATCTTTTTTTAAGCATCCGTTTACTCTTGTATTCTGAGCACTATACTACTAGCATTACTCTGGCAAATGACAGCGTCAAACTGAGTACACTCTTCGAAATAACAAATCGTTCCTGGATTGACAAGTTAATGTGAGGTAATTAGGGGTGAAAAGGACCCTTTTTACGGCTCGACATTTTGGCGCCATTGTCGGGGAAGAGTGTAGCCATTTGTCTCTTTCCAGAGTAGTGTAAGAACATGTTAGGAAAGAACTGGGTTTTAAAAACGAAAGGTAAGAACCTGTGTGTGGAGTCTGTAATAGCCCTGCTCCCCTACCCGCTTTCCTACAGATTTGTTGTTATTTTGTTTGGGTAGAACTTAGCATTTGATTTGAGTGCATTACTAAGCAGAAAAAGCCTGAAAAGAATCCCAAACCTCTACCCAAGCCCGATAAAGCTAAGGGGCTGGTGACCCTTGGCCGATCAACCTTTATAGACGAAATCCTTAAGAAGGCAGAATCTCAGCCTTCAATAGGACCTAGAAAAGTTACTTCTATACAACCTACTAGTTCCCTTCAAGCCACAGGATCATCATTTGTAGCCTTTGCTGAGGTGCACAGTCAAACCAAAGAGCAATATTTTCAAGAAATTGAAAATGCTTGCCCAAAATCATTGCAATAAGGGAAC
Organism: Pinus tabuliformis; assembly: GCA_031772625.1. NCBI lineage: Eukaryota > Viridiplantae > Streptophyta > Pinopsida > Pinales > Pinaceae > Pinus > Pinus tabuliformis. The sequence continues at coordinate 241,341,809 of CM062810.1, read as the reverse complement.
CTTAGCAATCTTTGTGAAGGAAGAGGAGAAACAGGAGAAATTGAAGAACCAAAATCTCCTCTTGGGGTAATACAACCATTAAGTAGCCCAGATAAGGGAAGTGCTACAAAAATCATTTATAACGAAGTTGAAGAAATTCAAGACCCTGAACCCTCCCAGACATTAGGCACTCTCATCGTCCCAGATAAAGGAAGTGTTGTTAAGGCCATTCTCGTTAGAACCATTCCCTCTAGACAACCTATGAATACCCTCCTAGATATCCCAGAAGGTTATTGGCATATATTTGACCAAATGACCCAAAACCAGCCAAACACCCAAACCTCTACACTGCAATACCCCATTGTGGATACTGCAGCTAATGCACCTATGAAAGCAATTCCTCTCCAACATATCCCTACATTCCATGGCCTTACATCAGAAGATCCAGATGCATTCTTGTTTGAATTTGATGTGCTATGTAGAGGATATGACTATACCATTGATCCCTAGAAACTGAAATTATTTCCCTCTACATTAAAAGGGGCTGCTCTAAGATGGTTTATGGGATTAGGTGGTGGTGTTATAAATAACTGGGATCAAATGAAAGAGTCTTTTCTAAAAAAATATCAGGACTATTGCAAGTCTAGAGAGTTAAAAGATGAAATATTTCAGTTGTTAGCTAGACCAAATGAAACATTCGAAGAATATGTAAAGCACTTCCAGTACAATCTTCAAAGATCTCCTTATGCATCATTACCCTTATATGATAATGTATTAAAAAAAATTAATTAGGGGAATGAAGGAACAATGGATTGAAACACTAAACATTATGGGGAAAGGAGATATTTATCAGAAAATTTTGCTGACATTATTGATTTATGTATTAGGAGCTTCAGAGGCAACACAAGACTAAAACAATTAGAACATGATCGGTTTGTAAGAGATAATAGAATTTCGGCAGAAAGAGTAACTCGTGCAGAAATTGGAAATTTATTAGAAAATTTTAAAACTGACATATTGGGGACATTGACAACACAACTTGATATTATGCAGGCCAAACAAAAGCAAGCAAAAGCAGAACAGAATTTGGTAGTCTTCTGTTCCAGATGCAGAAAGAAACACGACCATAAGGAGTGTTCATTAGATGCAATCCAAGTTTGCGCCATTTGTACAAAAGACCACTCCACAGAGAGCTGCCCCTCACTTCCTGGATTGAAAGCAGTATACAAGGAAGCAGAAGAAGAACTAGAATCGGTGTATCTACTTAATCAGTGCCATCAATGGTAGACGTGACAATCAGGTATGTTTTTAGAACCAGCTTCTTCTTTTCAGCCTCCACAATATCATGCTCAACAATATAATACAATGTGGCAGAATCAACCTCCCTTCCCGAATTGGTCACAACAATCATTTCTTTCATCATCTCCATGGCCGAATCAAGAAAACCAACCCAATTGGCCAAATTTTCCCTATACCCTACCATATTGGCAAAACAATGCATATCCAACACAATGGGCTCCTCCTACTTCATAGAGTCAAGTTTGGAAGACAAACTGGCATAGATCGACGAATCAGCCAGTAGGAACTATCCCACTCCCTCAGCCTACATGCCAGCATTACAACAAAACCCCCAGCCTAATTTAAGACCGCAACTCCCAGCCTAACCCAACCCCAATCCAAATAATAGACCGGTCCAATCCATTCAAATAATTGAGACACTAGACATAAGAACCGATCTAAGGGAGTGTAATGATATTCAATTAATATCTGGGTGTATCATTGAAACAAAGGGCGATAAAACAGCTCAAGTTGAAAATCAATTACCTATGGAACAACCGCCACAAGAAGAGGAAGTGACCAGACAACAAATTCATAATCCAACAACCACACCCTCTCCTCCATTCCTAGAACGCTTAATTATACCTCAACCTATACAATACTTTGATTTTGACATTCTGGGAGAACTACAAAACTTGTACATAAAAATCCCACTCCACCAAGCCATTCAAGACATTCTGATATATGCAAAGACTATCAAAGAGCTATGTATAAAGAAACCGAGGAAAATAACAAGAAACCCAAAATTCCAAGTAGTTGGTACTCTATCCAACTTATTATTAGGAAAATAAACACTCGTTAAATACGAAGACCCAGGAAATCCAATAGTAACCGTACAAATCTGTTAGAGCCTAGATTTGTCTCAGGCTAAAAAGACAAGGTTCTAGGTCCACATCAAACCACGCTCAGCCTCGTAGCTAGCCTTACGAGGACAGGAGAGGGGTCTCTCCGGTTCAATCTTGGCAAAAGGTAATCAATGTGGCTCGAGATGACTAAGTTTGCAACTGATTGTAGGCTAGGTATTAAGTGCAGGGATTTTGATTTGGTCTTTTGAGGGTTTTGTTGAAGAAATGGGAAAGGCAAATTTGGGCTCGGGGATGAGGCACAGTTTCTGTAGAGGTCTGATTGGGGCAAGGGAGGCGATCACTTTGATGCTTTAAGGTAGATGAGATGGGTAGATTAGACAGGTGAGGAGCTAAGGAGAGCAAGAGAGACTCAAGAATTCTCCTTAAACTGAAGAAAACATGAAAATTTAAACAAATTCAAAGGCAGAGCATAACAGTTATGGGTTCCACCTTAATCACTCATTTGTTTCAAATTCAGAAGAAGAAGCTTGAAGATGATACACAAAACACTAGATAAACTTAAAATTACTTAGAGAAGCACACCATCAAAACATAAAGCCACATGGATCCCAAACAGTGCTGCAAAACCCTGGTCTTTCCTTTGCCAAAAATGCAGAGATACAATGTACAATAGAGTGCCCAACTTTTCCCTAGAGTCCAACCCTGAAAATGACTTAGAAATTACATAATATAGACAAGCCAACCTCTTCCCTTACCTCTAGGGGTCGAGCTCATCCTTCTAGGAGCTGTTTCAACCAATTCTAAACAAAGCACTAAAATCTAGGCAGTCAAAACAACTTGCCTCTATAAGGTAGGAAACTGATTCATTCATTAAATTTTCACTCTTTGGTGAATGAATCTTCTAGAACAAGTAACTAAGTGTCAAAATTACATCATGTTCACTCAAATACATCAAGATAAGTCAAAAATTACATCACAAAGCAAAACTAGTCAAACTGGCCGAATTTCTGAGCTGGAAGATGAAAAATCGGGCAAAAAACCTCTGTGCGCTGCGCCAATTTCTATATGTGCCACGCTACTTTGGTTCTGATTTTGAGGCACTTTCTGAAGTCCAAATTGAGCCCAAGTGTACTTGTTTGAAAGCCCTGCCTGTCTACTTTCCAACCCAGGTGGAATTTCTAAATTTGGTGCCCATTTACCCCTCCAAAACCTCAATCTCCCAAGACTGCTTCCTGTGTGTGAAATTAGGGGCAGAGAGGTCATTTTTAGGGTGTTTTTGACCTCTTGAGGACTCAAAACTTGCCCAAAATTCTTGTCCATGCACCAGCAGTCATGATTTTTCATGCTGAATCCAAAAATGCAAACCATTTGTGATTTTGAGTTCCCAATCCTAAGCGTCGTGCCAGTGGTGCGACGCACAGGGAGAAAAAACCTGTGTTGTGCCCAAAAATTTGTCATGTGTATTGTGCTTGGACTGCCCTTTGATGATGGTATGAAACTAGGTGTTGTTGGGAGATCTGCCACCAAGGGGAACAATGCAAAAAGGGAGTGTTAGGAAGGGGAATAATATGATGGGAATAGGGGTTATGGGGGGAAATTTTGTTCAAGGATATGTAGGAGGGTTTGGGGATTTTATAAGGTAGGGTTTTAGGGTTTACATTGACCAATGAGTGGAGGGATAGGGAATAGGGGTTTAGTAGTTTTGGGATTTGAATGCAATGTTGGATTGATGAGCTTGATGGGGGGGGGGGGGGGGTAGGAAATGAGGAAACAAAAGCGAAATGGGGAAAGGGGAGAGTCCTTGGCGACCAATCAATAAGTCAAGACCCCACAACAAATTTCCTTTGAATGTATTTTAAAGGGAGGATTTAGATTTTGTTTCAAATGCTACCACCAATAAAGCACTCACACTTATCACCAAATTCAATGAAACAGCAAGAATGAGGGCCTACCTGGTGAATTCATGCAAGGTATGGGTGAATTGGTGAAATTCCAAGCAAGTTTCGGGCTTGAGGCTATATGCGCCATGCTCAAAACCCAGTGCGTCGTGCTCTTAATATGCACCGTGCCCGTTATAAATTACACTGGGTGAAAACTCCCAGTGCGTCGCGCGCTCTATGTGTGTTGCGCCACCTGCTATATGCGTTGCGCTACCTCCAAGTCACACAATCGGCCTCTTCCACTCACTGTTTTGCTCTTGCACTTTCAAAACACAATTTCTCCCTGGGATTATTAAAGACACTTGTTGCAAAGGGATAAATAGTTTTGAAATATCTTGACAAGAGATGGTTTAAAGTTTTACTTCTTCCTTCATAATATTTTTGACTATGGCACTTTGTCATTTAATGAAACTCTGTCTTTTGGTTGTCTCATTGATTTTCTGAGTTTTGAGATAATGAACTTGGTTGTTTTTTATAGGGATGTTGGCGTTGATGTTTGGCAAAGGAAAACCAGAGCCTGCTTTGAAAACTTCCATGGTGGAAAAATATTACGAACAATGAATTCGACAATTTCTTATTCGAAACAGAGTTTCGAACAAGAAATGTCCTCAAATGTGTTTGATGATGAGCTTTTGAACTAGGAACCTCTTCGAAAACCATCCTCATGGCCTGCGGGAATTATTCGACATGTTTGAAGACCAACCACTAGACCTAGACTCTTAAAATAACTCTTTTTGACAAAAATAGAATAATGACTATGAATGACTGAAATGAACTTTGATGAACATAGAGAAATTTTGACTAGCCCGGGTAGGTACAAGCATGAGGGAGACAAGAACACCAAACCCTTCCGTCAGACAATGGCATGCCCCTACCGAAATGCAACTGATCGAAAGCGATGGGAGACCTAAACATGAAATGAAAAAAGAGTTTGATCTCTGACGGAATGATGATCAGACCGACTCTAACATTGGCTCCAATGGGGATGGTAGCTCCTTGGAGGTGCCAGGAACGGCAGATCTCTGGAAGAGCTAGACAGTGCCTTCGTCCATTGGGCTATGGAGTCATTATTCCAACAAACAATACAAGACTTCTAACTCAATTTATTTGACTGAAACTTGACTTGAAAATGACTCGATAATAACACTTAAATGACTGAAAAACTAACTTCACAAACTGAACTCAAAACTGAAACCTTTCTTCAGAATTATAGCCTTCACTTCGGGCCCCAGATTGAAGAAAAGATTACAGCACACACTTGCAGTGAAACTGAAATAAAATGGTATTTATAATGACAATCATGACAACAGAAATAACTTAGAAAAGGTACCGCTTGAGCAGCCGACCATTGACCAGCCCTCTTGGACAATCTTCCCCGTTCATCTCCTTAAGAAGAAAGGCATTCTAACCCCGATATGTTGCAATCTTAAAAGGACCTTTCCAGAGATTGTCAAACTTGTCGTGCTTGCCCTTTTCCTCATTCCTTGCATCCCACTTTAACACCACATCATCCAACTGAAATGTGTCCGCCTTTGCTTTTCTATCATAAATCTTTTTAATTCGCTCTTGTAACTTGAATGTGTTTTGAAAAACATATTCCCGGGTTTGCTACAAGTGGATCATTTGATTTAGTCTTCTCTGCATTGGATCCTCTTCACTACCCGCCTCTTGGAGAAGTTTGACTACCAGAGCTGCAAGAGAGGTAGGGAACACTGTGTCAACTCCATAAACTAACTCAAAGGGGGACATACCAATGGATTTCTTTTGACTCACATGATCTGCCCAAAGTGCATGGACCAGCTTCTTATGCCAACTCTTCTTGTTGATTTCCAGCATCTTTTTAATGATATTAACCAAAGATTTGTTGGAAGACTCCGCCAATCCATTGCCTTGGGGATGATAGGTGGTTGAGTGCCCCAAAGTAATATGATATTTACTACAAAACTCAACCATCCTTTTTGACTTGAAAGCTGTTGCGTTATTAGTGATTAACTTATTTGGGCAACCAAAACGAGACAAAATATTATTTTCTAGGAATGAAATTATTACCGCATCCGTAGCTTGCCTGATGGGAATTTCTTCGATCCATTTCGTGAAGTAATCTGTTCCCGTGAGGATCCATCTATGCTGACCTGAAGAAGAAGGATGAATTTCACCAATAAAATCCAACCCCCACTGCTGAAAAGGGGCATTCACCTCAATAGGCTTAAGTGGCAAAGGCTATAATTTATGTTTTCCTTCAAAAATCTGGCAGTTATGATAGCTCTTAACAGTCTTGAACACATCAGCAAACAATGTCGGCCAATAGTATCCAGCCCTCAAAATTTTATTGGTCGTTTTTTTCCAAAAAAGGCGACCGCCATAATCTCCTTTATGGAAATCCTCCATGACCTGCTTCACTTCTTCTTCCACCAAACAATTTAACAAAACGCCACCGGGATCTTTCCAATAAAGTGCAGAATTCAAAATACAAAACTTAGCGGCCTTCAACTTAAGAGTTCTCACTTTGCTTCTAGCCATACCAAGTGGTGCAGACAAATTTTGAAGGACATATATAATATCTGAATACCATGGAGAAAGAATAAACATTTCTGATACCTGAAGTGACAAACTTTCCTCATTTTCATCGGACATAGCAGCGATCAGATTTATGTCTAAGATGTGAAGATTTGATTCAACCATAAACTTCGTTAAACCCTAACCTTTAACAAGCTTTGTGGGCCTTATTTCCACATCATACTCTAGCAAAGCTGCTATCTACTTGCCACGTCTTCCTTCAGGATCGGTCTGAACCAAAACATCTTTGACAGCAGCGTTAGGAACATAAGCTAAAATATGGGAATGCAGAATGTACACACGGAATCTTTTAGTGCTTTTACAAGTGCAAGGGCTTGCTTCTCAATAATATTGTATTTCAAAGCAACATCTCTTATAGTCGGGCTGAAAAAAGCAATGGGTCTTTCATGCTCATCTTTTTTCTGCATTAACACAGCTGGCATAGTATGCTCCGAAGCAAATGAAAACAATATAAAATCCTGAGTATAATCCGGGCTGATTAGAACCAAAGCCGAGGAAAGAGCCAGTTTTACTAAATTGAAAGATTTTACAGCCTCTTCCATCCATGACACTTAGCTGACCTTCTTAAGCATGTTTGTAATCTCCCTTAGATGTTCAGCAAGATTGGGAACAAAACGGCGCAGAAAATTCATCTTACCATTAAACGATTGTATCTCCTTCTTATTCTGGGGCAGGTCAATTTGCTGAATCACTTCCACACATGCCAGATCAATACAGATGCCATCCTTTGAGATAATGTGCCCAAGTAGTTTGCCTTCATCCATGGCAAACAAACTCTTCTTAGGATTCAACGACACACCATATTTTCTGCACTTTTCAAAGACAATTTTCAAATGATACAAGTGTTCTTCATCTGATTTGGAAAACACGGTCAAGTCATCAAGGTACACAACCAAGAAGACATCCTTCTCATTTGCAAAAGCCAAGTCCATTGCCCGCTGAAAAGTGGCACCCACATTCTTCAAACTGAAAGGCATTTTTGCATAATGAAATGTTCCCCATGGAGTGGTGAACGTTGTTTTGTCTCGGTCATCTTCATGGACTAAAATTTGGTTATATCTGGAATAACCATCGAGTAGTGACATGCGAGATGCTCCAACTACTCGCTGAAGTATGTGATCCATTTTAGGCAACGGATAATTATCTTTCAATGAAACTTTGTTGAGATTTCAGAAATCAATGCATAAATGAATCTCACTGGTTTTCTTTTGCACGGGCACCAAATTAGATATCCAATCAGAAAAACGAATAGGAACAATGATTCCTGATTTTTATAACCTGTTAACTTCCTTTTCAATTGATGGTAACAATTTTGGATTAAGCCTTCTTAACTTCTGTCTAAAAGGTTTTTGATTAGGCTTAATAGGAATAGTGTACTGAATTATATTTGTATCATATGTCTTCAAATCAGAATAGTCCCAAGCAAACACATCACAAAAGATGACAACAAACTGATATATTTGGCCTTTACCTTCGGTGACAATGCTTTGGACAGCTTTACCATCTTCAGATGCTCGGCTGTTCCAATGTTCACGTCTTCAACTCCCTTTTCCGTTGGCTACAATGTTGGTTTGCGGGCTACATCATCATGATCAAAGAGGTCTTCTAAAGGTATCAAACTTTAGGAATCACATTATCCTTGAGTTGCAACACTTCCATTTGATTGATCTGCACATCGTCTTTGCCATCATCATGCTCTACATCAATTGAGGTATCTTTGAATTTACCTGAAAATCATTGATCTCCTCATCATCTTGGAAAACTTGCCAATATCTCTGATTGTCCAGGACAGTCGGACGGTGCTTCACATGGATTTCAAATTTATTGCTTGAGTTCATAGGAATCTTCAAATTACTTGCTGCCTTCGCAAGTGCATCAACAATACTATTTTGAATACGAGGCACACATGTCAAAGTGTAATGTGAAAAAAGCTTCAAGATGTCTAGAACAGCATTCCGGTATGCCCACATCCAAGGATGCTTTGCTTGATATTCGCATTTAACTTGCTTAATCACCAATTCGGAGTCGCCATATACAACAATCCTCTTAGCATTCAATTTTCTTAGGATCTTTAGGCCAGCAATCAAAGCCTCATACTCTGCTTCATTGTTCGAGCAATCAAAAGCAGGTTTGTAAGAACATACCCGCACGTTACTCGGCACTTTTTTTGAAGCGGAAAAAGGACTGCGTACCCCAATTCCAATTCTAGCACCATCATTTTCTACTGCGCCATCAAAATCCATGGTCCATAGGCCATCTTCCTCTTCTTCTAAGTGCTGAAACTCTTCTCCCTCTATTTTTCCTGCTTGCTGTCCATCATCTTTTTCTATTTGCTGAACGTTCTTTCCATGTTCTTGTCCTTCTCTCTTCAAAACTTCTCTAAAATTTTCTGCTATTTCTGTAATATTATCTGCTACAACTAACTGACTATCAATATCATTGAAACTATCTGAATACAAAACAAAAGACTTGAGATCTATATGTACATAATTAATCGGATGATTAATTGGTTTCTCCTTGCTTGTAATCATGTATTTGATTTTCTACTCATGATACAATTTTCTCATTTGGCCAAACACTGGAATCGTTGCATAGGAGAAATCGAGCTGCATAGTTCCTTTAATATTTTCTCCCCAAGACCTTGAAAGAAGCATACCGAATCGGGGAGGAATGTCTACTACAACAACATCCATCAAAATATTCTTAGCCGGAATTTGATCCAAACTCACCACCAAGTCTTTAATTAGCCCAATACATCTCACCCTGTTGGAATCAAACGAATAGAGATCACGATACTTCCTAGTAATGTCCAAACCCAACTTCTCCATGATAGTTTTTGGCATAAGATTGTGGGAAGCACTAGAATCGAACATAGCATTATGCAAAACAAACTCATGCACTCTCAAACTGATATAAAAAGGAGGCACATCGCTATCGGGAGACTCACCATTCAATGCTAGTCCGAAAATCAGTTCAAGTTTATCATCTTCCACACTCACCATGTCGAACATTGGATCAAAATTCAGAATTTTGGAAACCTGCCCTCTATAATCGTTGTTCCTCATCAGCTCTATCAAAGGAATAGATATCTTCAATTTAGAAATCTTATTTTCTAAACTAAAAGTGGAAGTCTTCTCTACCTCTTTGGCTGGATCTTCTTTTTTCTCCACTTTATCTTTTGGTGCAATGGGCTGATTGACACATTCATTTGCTGATGGATATTTATTAGGCATTGGATCAACAACTTCTTTGCCTTTATTTGGTGCAACCGGCGACTCATTCTTAGATGTTGGGCCTTCCTTTCTCTTTTGGATTGGATTGATGGGGACATTTCTGTTTCTTAATGAATACTGACGCTGTTGGGTAGACAAGGCATGCATATACCCTCTTTGATACTCATCCGACTCCTCTTCAAGAGCTGTGCCATTCGACAAGATAAAATCTGCATCATGCTGTACGCTGAACTTTCTGCATACTCATCATCCTCAGTGATAAATGTGGGCATATCATCGGGAGTAAAGAAGTGATTTTCTTCTCCTATTACATGGCCTTCATCATCTGATTCGGGGCCAACAAAATTCTGCTGAAGAGGTGTCTTTACTTGCTGCTGTTGTGATGTTGTTTCTTGTGCTCGCTGCTCACACTGTTTGATCCTGAATTGTGACTGCTGCTGGCCACGAAAATTAGGATTCTGAATCTGCAGTTCAGGCTTATCAAGTGTCAACCTTTCAATCATCTTTTCTACCTTGTGTAGCACCTGATCTGAGGTAGAATCTTCCTCCTTTATTGAGACTTTCTTTTCAGCTTTCATTCTAGCTTGCTTATCATTCAAGTTTGCCTCAACACTAACGGCAATTTTCTGCATCTCTTCTAAGGTAGTTGGATCTCTCTCCCTTAACTGATAAGCCATGTCCAGATCAAAGCCATCTGGGAACTTAAGCAAAGCTGATCTTCTAGTTGGCTTTAGCATTATAAACCGCATTGAATCTAATACAATAGTCTTGAACGGACTCACCAGCATTTCGCTTGATCTTGGTATATTTGGAAGTGATTTGCAGCGGATCTTTCTTGACTTCACAGAGTTCCAAAAACTATCTTTTAAGGTCTTCTAATGTAGGAACACTTCTAGCCTGTAAAGTTCTGAACCATTTTCTTACCTCGCCACCGAAAGTCTGCACAAATAACCTCATGGTCACATTTTCTTCATCGATCTCATGAAGATCGAAGAAATCTGCTATTTTGTCCACGTGTTGCTGAGCTATGATACCTTGAGGAGTGCCATCAAAGAAAGGAATTTTGCTCTGATAATCTGCAGGCATGTCATTCAAAACTTGAGGCAGCGTGAGAGGTGCAAACCGAGCAGCCATTGCTCTTGGTGGATTTGGTCGGGGAGATGATGGAGGAGTGGGAGCAGCTGATGTGTGAGGTGTATGAGGAGGTGTATGCGGAGGTGAAACAATTTTAGATGTAGAAGGAGTAGATGGAGGTGAATTTACAGCAGACTTTTGATCAGCAATGTTACGCTGCAGAGGAAGGGTGGGAATGAAAGGCGGCTCTGTTGGAACCCTTGAGCTAGATGGGGTTGAAATAGTTCCAAGAGTTGCAGATGCAGCTTCTAGAAAATCAATTATATTTGCAGCCTCAATATCAGTTTGGAGTTGTCTTAGAATGAAATTTTCAATAGACTTATTAGATTTTTCAATGTTTAGAGCAGCAAGAAAATCCGGATTTGGGACGATAGACTCAAGAGCATTTTCAGACTTGGTTTTAAAAAATGACAATTCAAACTTTTCATCAAAATCAAGCTCTTCAATATACACAAAAATTGTCGGGCATGAACGAGATCTAAACACGAGAGTGACAGAGCTCTCTTGGCGAACAATTCTTGAAATCAGATTAGGATTCTCGTAGAAAGGAGGAGGATTTGGATCTGGATTAGCTCTGGTATATCTCTTTGAAGCCAGCGTGTTATTTTCAAGAAATCAAAGGAACAAAAACAACTTGATCAGCCTGTCAAATTCTAAACCTATCATCTAAAGCTTATAATTCTCAAAAGTACTGGGTGATTTGAAAATCAAGTGTCACGATTACAAGCTAGACCGGAGATTGACTGAAGCAGCGTTTATTTACTTGCGCTAATGCAAAGCAAAAGTGTTTCTAAGGCTACCTGGCATACCTTCAGGCTCCGTCTGTAGCTTAGAAAACCAATGACATCAACAAGAAAACCATTTTCTTCCCCAGTATGGTCACCACTACGTTAGAGCCTAGATTTGTCTCAGGTTGAAAAGAGACGGTTCTAGGTCCACATCAAACCACGCTTAGCCTCGTAGCTAGCCCTACGAGGATAGGAGAGGGCTCTCTCTGGGTCAATCTCGGTAAAACGTAATCAATGAGGCTCGAGATGACTAAGTTTGGAACTAATTGTAGGCTAGGTATTAAGTGCAGGGATTTCGATTTGGTCTTTTGAGGGTTTTGTTGAAGAAATGGGAAAGGCAAATTTGGGCTCGGGGATGAGGCACACTTTCTGCAGAGGTCTGATTGGGGCAAGGAAGGCGATCACTTTGATGCTTTAAAGTAGGTTAGATGGGTAGATCAGATAGGTGAGGAGCTAAGGAGAGCAAGAGAGACTCAATAATTCTCCTTAAACTGAAGAAAACATGAAAATTTAAACAAATTCAAAGGCAGAGCATAACAGTTATGGATTCCACCTTAATCACTCATTTGTTTCAAATTCAGAAGAAGAAGCTTGAAGATGATACACAAAAAACTAGATAAAATTACAATTACTTAGAGAATCACACCATCAAATAAAGCCACATGGATCCCAAACAGTGCTGCAAAACCCTGGTCTTTCCTTTGCCAAAAATGCAGAGATACAATGTACAATAGAGTGCCCAACTTTTCCCTAGAGTCCAACCCTGAAAATGACTTAGAAATTACATAATATAGACAAGCCAACCTCTTCCCTTGCCTCTAGGGGTTGAGCTCATCCTTCTAGGAGTTGTTTCAACCAATTCTAAACAAAGCACTAAAATCTAGGTAGACAAAACAACTTGCCTCTATAAGGTAGGAAACTGAATCATTCATTAAATTTTTAGTCTTTGGTGAATGAATCTTCTAGAACAAGTAACTAAGTGTCAAAATTACATCATTTTCACTCAATTACATCAAGATAGGTCAAAAATTACATCACAAAGCAAAACTAGTCAAACTGGCCGAATTTCTGAGCCGGAAGATGAAAAATTGGGCAAAAAACCTTTGTGTGCCACGCCAATTTCTATATGCACCGAGCTACTTTGGTGCTGATTTTGAGGCACTTTTTGAAGTCCAAATTGAGCCCAAGTGTACTTGTTAGAAATCCCTGCCTGTCTTCTTTCTAACCCAAGTGTAATTTCTGAATTTGGTGCCCATTTACCCCTCCAAAAAAAGAATCTCCCAAGACTGCTTCCTGTGTGTGAAATTAGGGGCAGAGAGGTCATTTTTAGGGTGTTTTTGACCTCCCGAGGACTCAAAACTTGCCCAAACTTCTCGTCCATGCACCAGCAGTAATGATTTTTCATGCTGAATCCTAAAATGCAAACCATTTGTGATTTGGAGTTCTCAATCCTAAGCGTCGTGCCACAGGGAGAAAAAACCTGTGTTGTGCCCAAAAATTTGTCATGTGTACTGTGCTTGGACTACCCTTTGATGATGGTATGAAACTAGGTGTTGTTGTGAGATCTGTCACCAGGGGGAACAATGCAAAAAGGGAGTGTTAGGAAGGGGAATAATATGATGGGAACAGGGGTTAAGGGGGGAAATTTTGTTCAAGGATATGTACGAGGGTCTGGGGATTTTATAAGGTAGGGTTTTGGGGTTTACATTGACCAATGAGTGGAGGGATAGGGAATAGGGGTTTAGTAGTTTTGGGATTTGAATGCAATGTTGGATTGATGAGCTTGATGGGGGGGGGGGTAGGAAATGAGGAAACAAAAGGGAAATGGGGAAAGGGGAGAGTCCTTGGCGACCAATCAATAAGTCAAGACCCCACATCAAATTTCCTTTGAATGTATTTTAAAGGGAGGATATAGATTTTGTTTCAAAAGCTACCACCCATAAAACACTCACACTTATCACCAAATTCAAAGCAACATCAAGAATGAGGGCCTACTTGGCAAATTCATGCAAGGAATGGGCGAATTGGTGAAATTCCAAGCAAGTTTCGGGCTTGAGGCTATATGCGCTGCACTCAAAACCCAGTGCACTGCGCTCTTTATATGCATTGCGCCCGTTATAAATTACACTAGGTGAAAACTCCCAATGTGCCGTGCACTCTATGTGCATCGCGCCACCTGCTATATGCGCTACGCTGCCTCCAAGTCACACAATCGGCCTCTTCCACTCACTGTTTTGCTCTTGCACTTTTAAAACACAATTTCTCCCTTGGATTATGAAAGACACTTGTTGCAAAGGGATAAATAGTTTTGAAATATCTTGACAAGAGATGGTTTAAAGTTTTACTTCTTCCTTCATAATGTTTTTGACTATGGCACTTTTTCGTTTAATGAAACTCTGTCTTTTGGCTATCTCATTGATTTTCTGAGTTTTGAGCTGATGAACTTGGTTGTTTTTTATAGGGATGTTGGCGTTGATGTTTGGCAAAGGAAAACCAGAGCCTCCTTTGAAAACTTCCATGGCGGAAAAATATTACAAACAATGAATTCGATAATTTCTTATTCGAAATAGAGTTTTGAACAAGAAATGTCCTCAAATGTGTTTGATGATGAGCTTTTGAACTAGGAACCTCTTCGAAAACCATCCTCATGGCATGCGGGCATTATTCGACATGTTTGAAGACCAACCACTAGACCTAGACTCTTAAAATAACTCTTTTTGACAAAAATAGCATAATGACTATGAATGATTGAAATGAACTTTGATGAACATAGAGAAATTTTGACTAGCCCGGGCAGGTACAAGCATGAGGGAGACAAGAACACCAAACCCTTCCGTCAGACAATGGCATGGCCCTAGCAAAATGCAACTGATCAAAAGCGATGGGAGACCTAAACATGAAATGCAAAAAGAGTTTTGATCTCTGATGGAGGGATGACCAGACCGACTCTAACAAAATCAATGGACAAACCTTCTCAAATGCCTTAGTTGATCTAGGAGCTGCAATTAATATCTTAACAACCACTACTTGCCAAAAACTGGGCATTACATCAGTAGAACCGACCTCTACTTTACTAGAACTCGTTGATCGATCTGTGGTTAGGCCAGAAGGCACACTACATGATATCATGGTATCTGTTGACTCCTGGGTGTATCCGGCCGATTTTCTGATAATAAATCCCAAAAACCGACTTGATGGACATCCGTTGATTTTAGGCAGACCTTGGCTTGCAACTGCCGATGCTCATATTGGTTGCCAACAAGGCAGTATGACCATAGCTAGGGGGGCAAATATTAAGAATCTAGCTTTATATCCCCCAGCGCAGCCAAGTGTCACAATAATAAAAACTAACAAGCATCCTGTATCATACCTTACCGAAAATATTAGATCTCCATTAACTGTAGAAGAGGCCCTTGATTTCAAAGATCAAACAGAATATGATGCCATTAACAATTTTATTAGCCAAACCGAAACCAGATCTCGCATACAATGTCACATGATAGAGGCAACATTCGATAATGAATTAGAAGAAGATCCTCTTAAAGATACACATGATCAAACAATACCTACTACCTCTGTCTCAAATAGTAAAATTGTAGAAGTTGACCCAAGAAAGACTTTAAACATTAATGCCAACCTGACTCCTGAACAAGAAGAGAAGCTCACCCAACTACTGAGGAAATACAAAGAAGCATTTGCATGGGACTACCCTGATATGAAAGGAATTGATCCCAAATTATGTACACACCACATTTACATAGAAAAGGATGTGACACCTATTCGCCAACCACAAAGGAGACTTAATCCTAAAGATGTTGTAAAAGTTGAACTTCAAAAACTTTTAGATGTCAACTTCATCTACCCTATCTCCGATAGTAAATGGGTCTCTCTACTTGTTGTGGTACCAAAGAAGAATGGAAAGTGGAGGAATTGTGTAGATTATAGAGAGCTAAATAAAGCAACACAAAAAGACCACTTTCCCCTTCCATTCATTGACCAAGTATTAGACACTTTGGAAGGAAAGAAATTCTTTTCTTTCTTAGATAGCTTCAGTGGATACAATCAGATTCAGGTTGCCCCTGAAGACCAAGACAAAACCACTTTTACTTATCCTTGGGGAACATTTTCCTACAGAGATCTACCTTTTCGCTTATGCAATGCTCCTGCCACATTTCAAAGGGTTATCCTCAACATCTTTTCAAACTTAATAAATGAAGGACTCAAAGTATACATGGATGACTTTACACCATACGGAGATGATTTTGACCTAGAATTGGACACACTGGAGAAAGTCCTGCAGCGCTGCATTGCCACCATGCTTTGTTTGACCATGAAAAATGCTATATGATGATGACTGAAGGACTTATTCTAGGCCATTATATCTCAGCAGCTAGCATACAATTAGACCCAACCAAAATTCAAATAATTTTACTAATTCCCACTGCCACCACTCAAAAAGAGGTACGCAGTTTTCTCAGATTTTCTGGTTATTATAGAAGGTTTATAGAACATTTTTCACATATTGCTGCACCTCTATATGCACTGACAGGTAATGTTGACCTTCTTTGGATAGAAAAATGTGACCGTGCTTTTGAAGACCTCAAGAAGCTTGTGTCCATAGCCCCAGTCCTTCAAGGACCAATTTGGGACCTGCCATTCCAAATTTCATCAGATGCCTCAGATACAACTATTGGAGTAGTCCTTGGGCAAGAAGAAGATAAAAAACCATATGCAATTTATTATATTAGCAAGAATTTATCCCCTACTGAATTGAATCATATTGTTACTGAAAAGGAATTTCTAGCTGTAATACATGTTGTCAATAAGTTCAGGAATTACATTACTGGATATCCTGTTATCTTGTATACAGATCACTGTGCCATAAAGTATTTAGAAAATAAACCAATCACAAATGGTAGAATAACCAGATGGCTGATTTTATTGCAGGAATTCGATATCACAATCAAGGACCGCCTTAGAAAAGAAAATCCTGTAGCTGACTTTCTCTCACGGATGCCCAAACCTGTGGATGCAGCAGCAGTTGAAGATCAATTTCATCTGTTAGCTGTCACTGTTAAAACACCCTGGTATACTGATGTTGCGAATTACTTAGCAGTAGGCAAATTACCAAAACATCTAACCCCTAATGAACGAAAATAGATTGTCTAGCGAAGTGCTCAATTTTCTTGGATTGGGGACTACTTGTTCCATACAGGAGTAGATATGCACATCAGGAGATGTGTCTGGGAGGATGAAATTTTTGACATTTTGAAAGCTTGTCACGATGGACCATGTGGCGAACACTTTGCCGATCGGAGAACTGGACATAAGTTGCTGCAAACAAGGTATTATTCGCCTACGATCTTCAAAGATGCAAAGAAGTTCATCCAAGCTTGTGACAGTTGCCAAAGAACAAGACACCCTGGTCAGTCTAACGAAATGCCCCTGAACCCACAACTGGTTATTGAACCGTTTGAGCGATGGGCACTCGATTTTGTTGGTCCAATTAACCCATCCTCAAACTAGAAAACATATATTCTGGTGGCAACAGAATATGTCACCAAATGGGTTGAAGCAAAGGCATTGCCAAGAGCTACAGAAGATTCTGTCATATAGTTCTTGTAACATATATTTGTGTGATATGGGCTTCCAAGAGACATAATTACAGATGGTGGACCACAGTTTGCTGGTAACAAGATTGCTGCAACACTTAAAAACTATCATATCCAGCATAAAAATACTACTCCATACCACCCACAGGCAAACGGTCAAGTATAAAGAAGCAATAAAATAATAGAAGCAATCTTGACAAAAACCATTACATCACATAGACGCGATTGGGCTGCAAGACTACTAGAAGCCTTGTGGGCTTACAGAACAACATGGAGAAGCAGTACTGGCTATTCACCATACCAATTGGTATTCGGAAAGGGACCCATTTTTCCCATAGAATTCGAAATCCAAACACTGTGAACATCACAAGAAGTTGGTCTAGATCTAAACGAGGCACAGATTAATAGATTACAGTAGATCAATGAGCTAGATGAGATCAAGCTCTCTGCGCTTCAACACACTGCATTAATCCAACATTAGCAAGCTAAATGGCATGACGCTCTCATTAAAAAGAAAGTCTTCCATGAAGGGGATTGGGCGCTCTTATACGATTCTAGGTTTCAGGATTTTCCCGGTAAGCTTCAGACTTGTTGGCTGGGGCCATACGAAATCCAAAAGGTACATGATAATGGCACCCTTACCCTAATCACCATTGACAGATCTGGACATACCTTCAAGGCAAATGGCCACCGAATTTGACTATATCGCAAACCACTTACTCGGGAATCCTTCTACCAGCAACTCCGCGAAGATTCTAACATGCAAATTTTGGTGGAGGAAGAAAAATCTTCCTCACCTCTAGTTCATTAAAGTGATTTAACTGTTTTTACATTTTGTACATAATTCTTTTGCTTTGTTAGCATAAATTATTCTCTGTACATATTTTTTTCACTTTGCTGTTCCTTTTCCAAGAATCAGCAATTCTATTGTTTTTGTTGTTCCTATCAGAAGGAACAACACCTTCACTATCTTGCTGATTCCTTTCCTTCAGCTTGTATTTTTCTGTTGTTCCTTTTTCAAAAGAGAGAACACTGTTGTTTTCGATGTTCTTTTTCCAAAGGAACAGTATTTGTGTGCACTTTTGTTTTTCTGTTGTTCCTTTTCCAAAGGAACATCACTTTTGTTTTGTTGTTCCTCTTCTGAAAGAACAACACTTTTTGTATTAGCTGTTCCTTTTCCACTTTACTGTTCCTTTTCCAAAGGAACAACACTTTCGGTTTTTACTGTTCCTTTTCTAAAGGAATGACACTTTCATTTTTTTGTGGTTCCTTTTCCAAAGGGACAGAGCTTTTAGTTCTTTTGTTGTTCCTTTTCCAAAGGAACAACACATTAGGTTTTTGTTGTTCCTTTTCCAAAGGAACGTCACTTGTGTTTTTGTTGTTCCTTTTCCAAAGGAATGGCACTTGTGTGGAAAAGGAACAGCACTTGTGTTTTTTTTTTTTGCTGTTCTTTCTCTGAAGGAACGGCAATGGCATTTTCTGTTGTTCCTTTTCCAAAGGAAAAACACCTATACTTTTTGCTCTTCCTTCTTGAAATAACAGCATTCTCATATTCCTTTTATTGATGCTTGTGCTCCTTGTTGTTCCAATTAAAGGACAACTGTTAAGTTATGGTATGTTCTATGCTTATAACAATTTACTTCTTTTTCTTATTATATTCCACCCATTAGCAATCACATGTACGTAAAGTAAAGTGCAGATAGAACATTAAACGATTGACAGAAAACAAGCCAAGACAAGAGACACAAGATGTGGCGGCTAGCCAGGGACAAACCCCACAATGTGTGGGGAAACCCTTTGATCAAATCTTCTTTTATCTTCAAAAATTCAGCAGAAATAAATAGTACAATAAATCTGATTCATATCAGCAGTAGCAAACCCTAGATCAGCAGCATCAGCATTAGCGGCTTCATTATCAAACTAGGGCAGATGATATCTCACAAACCGACAGTCAGATTGACTTCATTCCACCACCAAAAGTTCCGGCTTCCAGAGGAGGTTCAGATGAACCTACAGCGCAATTCAGATGAGGAGATCTTCTAGGCCACGCAAGTCAATCTTTACTTCTGCAGTTGCAACTTCAGTTTCAGCAGTTTCCGGCTTCAAACTAGGGCAGTCGGTATCTTGCAAACCGTTCGTCGGATTGACTTCATTCCACCACCAAAATTTGCAGCTTTCAAAGGAGGTTCAGATGAAACTACAATGCAGTTCCAAAGAGGATATCTTCTAGGCCACGCAAGTCAATCTTTACTTCTGCAGTTGCAGCTTCAGTTTCAGCAGTTTCCGGCTTCAAACTAGGGCAGTCAATATCTTGCAAACCGTTCGTTGGATTGATTTCATTCCACCACCAAAAGTTGCAGCTTTCAAAGGAGGTTCAGATGAACCTACAGCATAGTTCCAAAGAGGAGATCTTCTAGGCCACGCAAGTCAATCTTTACTTCTGCAGTTGCAGCTTCAAATTCAACAACTTCCGGCTTCACATGTGTGAGAGAGAGAGACCCATTTCAGTGCAGTAGAGAAGAGACTCATATCTGCGCAGTAGAGAGAGAGAGATGTGATGAGATGAGTGAGTCTAAATGAGGAAAAGTCCTCTTATATTTATACACAACGTTGGTGGGTGAATAGATGCGACTGTTGGGCTTCTGAGCCTACATGAGTTGTAGGTCGGCTTGATAATAATTCCATAATCAAAATAAATTCATATCTCCATGAATACTTATCGGAATTGGATGATCTTTATATCAATCCTACACCTCTCGACGAGAGGAATCTAATAAAAATATTATCAGCCATGAATAAGATGACCCACATCAAGTTTTGCCCTGGTTTCCAATTTTAACACTCCCTGTCAACCATGGAGAACTTCATCTGCAATCTGTCTATCGGTCGTTACTATTCATCCATCAAATGCACTGCCCTGTACAGCCTGACCCTTTCCCCGCTCTGCTCTATTATGCCTGTTCTTCTTTGTCTTGTTCTGCCTGCACTGATCTGTACTGTTTTTCTCTGTTCTGCTCTGCTCTTGCATTGTTCTGTTCTGCTCTGCTTTTGTCTGAATTATGAAGAAGAAGAAATGATCGAGGATGTATGTACCACTAGTCCCAGACCAGTCTCAACCAACCCAAAGTCAGCGTCATAGTGAGTACAACTCCAATGGTTCCAGACCAATATCATCCTCCACTGACTCAAAGTCAGTCTTAGAGTATGTACCACTGATCCCAGACTAGTCTCAACCGACCCGAAGTCAGCGTCATAGTATGGTACAACTCCTACCACTGGTCCCAGACCAGTATCATTGATCCCAGATCAATGGAGGTCATCCTAGCGTAGGGAGTATGGTAGTTACAATGATGCGTCCATCGGTACTACTATGGTCCCTAACTTCATTTCCCTGGTCATTGATCAGATGAGAGGTACTTCCCATGAGTACCAGACTGCATGGGTAGGATGCCTCGACAGGAGAACTAATCAATCCTGTCCTCATAGGAGAACACATCAATCCTGCTACAATTGCCATGGAGAACACATCAATCCAGACCTCACAGGAGAACACATCAATCCTGCTACAATTGCCTTAGAGAACACATCAATCTAGGCCTCACAGGAGAACACATCAATCCTGCTACAATCGCCGTGGAGAACACATCAATCCAGGCTACCATGGAGAACACATCAATCCAGGCCTCACAGGAGAACTAATCATCCTGCTACACAGGAGAGCGAATCATCCTGTTCCACAAGAGAGCGAATCATCTTGTCCCACAAGAGAGCGAATCATCTTGTTCCAGTGTGCACCACCAGGGGAGGGTGAGTCACCCTGTGGTCGTATGTTGCTCCAGTAATAACCGCAAGCCCTCAGAGCTCCCAGAGCTCAATGTATGCAACATGCAGGACCCTTGTACAAGGGTTTCTTACCGACTCCAAGTCGTTTGGGAAAATCACAGATTAGATCTTTCCTCGGGGCTTTGACAAGGTGTATCAACCTGTACATCATCTTAATGCGATGGAGCCTCCTTGCTCATCAACTTACCATATCCAAGATGATGTCTATCTGCTGGAGCAATCGACGAATACGGGATTCCTCAATAATCGAATCCCACCTCTGGTTGTTATAGAGAATCACAGTGGTATCCAATGTAAATCCAAATAGCTTACTGAAGAGCTTTCACAACCAGACTACCTCACACGAGGTTATGCTAGCAACAATATATCTTGCTTCGGCGGTGCTCAAAGCCACCGACTTCTGCTTCCTGCTTATCCAGGATATCGAAGCAAATCCCAAGGTCAAATAGCACCCAGAAGTGCTCTTACGGTCCACCACACTGCCTGCCCAATCAACATCAGTATATCCAAGTAGTCTCACATCTCCGACAGTGTATCTTAATCCATGAGAGATTGTGTCCTGAAGACATCTCAGAAGATTCCTGGCATCAATCCAGTGAAGCTCAACCAAATATGAGCTCACAATGTTAACTGCAAAACATATGTTCGGACGGAGGTTCACCAAGAACATCAATGCGAATGTGTTTTTGAAACTCAGAGGCATTTCCCAAGTTTGGTCCGACATCACTACCATATAACTTCTAGAAGTTAAGATCCTCGAGGTAGTCACAGGCTTGCAGTCCATCATACCGAATCTTTCCAATATATTTACCACATATTTTCCTTGAGATAGGAAAATTTCCCTTGGCTTCTGCCACACTTCAAGTCCTTGGTCCTTCATTTCAAATTCAGAAGCCATCTCCCTCTTACATTTGTGAATGAGAGGGTTTGCACCTGTTAGAAAGAGGTCATCCACATACAATACCGGTATGAGAGGCTTGTCATCTTCAACCTTAAAGTAAAGGTTAGGATCGGCTTCACTCCTAGTGAATCCCAGCTTCATCAAGTAGCTATCGATCCTCTCATACCATGCTCGGGGTGCTTGCTTCAGCCCATAGAGAGCTTTCTTCAACCTGCATACATGAGATTTTCGATCATAAATCTCAAATCCTTCGGGTTGCTCCACGTAGACCTCTTCTTTGATCGAGCCATGCAAGAACGCAGTCTTGACATCCATCTGATGTAGGTTCCATCCTTGTGAAGCGGCAAGGGCTATGATCAAGCGGATGGTCGTATATCTGGCAACAGGTGCAAATATCTCATCATAGTCTATACCTTCCTTTTGGGAGAAACCTCGAGCAACAAAACGAGCCTGATACTTTTCTGTGCTTCCATCTGCTGCATTCTTTATCTTGTAAAGCCATTTTGAAGTAACAATTGTCTTGTCCAGGGTCTGGGAACTACTTCCCAGACATCATTCTCCATAATAGACTCATATTCTACAGTCATAGCATCCTTCCATACTTGATGCTTGATGGCATCTGAGAATGACAAAGGCTCATTTTGTATGATCGTGCTCATGATGGTCAGGTATCCTTGATACCTATTAAGTTTCTTACTTTGACGGAAGGTTCCTCAGGGTGCAGCATGTCCTTCAGCATCATCAAGTAACCCCTTAAGCCATGAAGGCCTCTTCCTAGAAGAGGAAGGCTCATATGGAGGAGGATCAATCAGATCCATGGTTTCTTCTACATCAGGCATTGGTTCATTATCCTTTTCTTTTGGTTCCCTGGTGTCGGCTTCTTGAGAGCTCCTCAAAGTCGGAAGATTGATCACCTTGCTGAGAGCCATATCTTCGTCAAAGGTGACATCATGACTAATTATGACTTCCCTTTGACCGGCTACATAGATTCTATAGCCTTTAGTATTTTCACCATAGCCCACGAAAATTCCCTTCTTTCCAGATGCTCCCAATTTATTTCTTTTCTCTTTCGGCACATGAAAGTATACAGGGCTTCCAAAAATTTTAAAATGAGAAACATCAGGTTTCTTACTGGTGAATTTTTCTTCAGGAGTCTTAGAACCCAATGCTTGATGAGGGCATCGACTTTGTACATATACGGCAGTGTTTGCAGCTTCAGCCCATAGAAACTTTGGAAGTCTTTGATCATGTAGCATGGCCCGGACAGCTTCCATCATCGTGTGGTTCTTCCTTCCCACCACACCATTCTGCTCAGGAGTATGTGGTGTAGTAGTCTCCCTCTTAATGCTAGCCTCAGATGTGCCTAAGTGAACCAACTGTAATATATCATAGGTCTTGCTTTGGCTTGAGGGGAATGGTCCCCTTTTGAGCTTTCCTTCAGCACATCCCGGACATACACCTTCTTTCTCTACTTGGAATTTGGGCATCCCTGTTACCATTTGTCTTACATCGAGTATAGCTTTATAATGAAGGTGGGCAAACCTCCGATGCTAAAGTTCAGACTGAAGAGTTGTGTCACAAGACATGACACCTAGCGGACTTCCATCGACCTAATATAATGAATCAACACTAAACCCAAGAGTAAAGGCATCTTTAACATTATTTTTCCATATACATACCTTGCCATTGCTGAAGGTTACCTTCTAGCCTTTGTCTTCCATTGCCAAGATGGACACTAGGTTCCTTTTGAGGTCAGGTGCATTTAATACATCCTAGAATTTCTAGCCTTCTTGAATGCTTGTTCTCTTCCTTGATTCCCAGCTCTCCTCTTACCTTTGCTGTTGAATTTGTCATTTCTTTGATTGTCATTAGAGGGATTTCGAGTTGCACCACTGCATACTATACCATGCTTCTCTAATCATGATTATCATCATGCTGCCCATGTCCATGATTTTATCCATCATAATGCTGCTCAAACTAGTGTTCATCATCATCATGCTATCCTATATTTCCATGATCTCATGTTGCCCTTTATGTCCATGATCTCATCCATAGTTTTCCCATTGTGAGTGCCATTTCTCTGTCAGTAATAGTTTCCCCAATAGATAGGAGATCGTTCTTGATCTCGGTGATTCTTAAGAAGTATGCTTGCATACTTTCATCTTTACCCTTCTTGATTTCCCTTAACTTATTTCTAAGAAACAAAACTTGATTTGCATCATTAACTTTAAATAAACTCACCAATCTGTTGTAGATTTCCTTGGAGGTGTCTAGATCAGAGACGTAGGCCACCAAGCCCTTGTCGATAGAGTCCCGGATGATCTTCTTTGTTTTGACTTCTCCATTTTTCCATTTGTTCCAGGCAGCAGCAGATGCATTTGATGAAGGCTCAACAATATTGCCTCTTACATGGTCCAGCACTCCTTGATCTTCAAGGGTTAGATCGATAGACATCTTTCATCCATGATAGTCAGCTTTCTCACGGAGCTTGTCTTCGGCAGGAAAGAGTGCTGAGGACCCCATAGTTCTTTTAAGATAGCCTTGCCAATCTTCTCTTCAATGATTGCTCTTGCTCTTGCTCGGGCTTTGTCTTCACCTCAGCTCTGATACCATGTTAAGTTATGGTATGTTCTATGCTTATAACAGTTTACTTCTTTTTCTTATTATATTCCACCCATTAGCAATCACATGTACGTAAAGTAAAGTGCAGATAGAACATTAAACGATCGACAGAAAACAAGCCAAGACAAGAGACACAAGATGTGGCGGCTAGCCAGGGACAAACCCCACAATGTGTGGGGAAACCCTTTGATCAAATCTTCTTTTATCTTCAATAATTTAGCAGAGAGAAATAGTACAATAAATCTGATTCATATCAGCAGTAGCAAACCCTAGATCAGCAGCATCAGCATTAGCGGCTTCATTATCAAACTAGGGCAGACGATATCTCACAAACCGACAGTCGGATTGACTTCATTCCACCACCAAAAGTTTCGGCTTCCAGAGGAGGTTCAGATGAACCTATAGCGCAGTTCAGATGAGGAGATCTTCTAGGCCACGCAAGTCAATCTTTACTTCTGCAGTTGCAGCTTCAGTTTCAGCAGTTTCCGGCTTCAAACTAGGGTAGTCGATATCTTGCAAACCGTTCGTCGGATTGACTTCATTCCACCACCAAAAGTTGCGGCTTTCAAAGGAGGTTCAGATGAAACTACAGCATATTTCCAAAGAGGATATTTCTAGGCCACGCAATTCAATCTTTACTTCTGCAGTTGCAGATTCAGTTTCAGCAGTTTCCGGCTTCAAACTAGGGCAGTCGATATCTTGCAAACCGTTCGTCGGATTGACTTCATTCCACCACCAAAAGTTGCGGCTTTCAAAAGAGGTTCAGATGAACCTACAGCGTAGTTCCAAAGAGGAGATCTTCTAGGCCACGCAAGTCAATCTTTACTTCTACAGTTGCAGCTTCAAATTCAACAGCTTCCGGCTTCACATGTGTGAGAGAGAGAGACCCATTTCAGCGCAGTAGAGAAGAGACTCATATCTGCGCAGTAGAGAGAGAGAGATGTGATGAGATGAGTGAGTCTAAATGAGGAAAAGTCCTCTTATATTTATACACAACGTTGATGGGTGAATAGATGTGACTGTTGGGCTTCTGAGCCTACATGAGTTGTAGGTCGGCTTGATAATAATTCCATAATCAAAATAAATTTATATCTCCATGAATACTTATCGGAATTGGATGATCTTTATATCAATCCTACACCTCTCGACGAGAGGAATCTAATAAAAATATTATCAGCCATGAATAAGATTACCCACATGAAGTTTTGCCCTGGTTGCCAATTTTAACAACAACTGTCATTCTTCTCAATATATGATAATTTTGAGTCTTCTTGGAGCATAGTTATACACTTATGCAATGGATACAAAACTAGAGCATACTGAAATCAGTAAATCATATGAAATCGCCATTTTTACAGGAAATTGCATTTGAATTGATAGGAGGAAAGAGGAAAGGACATAATTATCAACCACTTTTGCTATCATTATCCTTCTAATACAGATATGATTGCTTATCTTTATCATGGTGGTTATTTTTTTTTTTTTTAAATTCCCATAATCTTCTTTCATCATTATTAAGGAATAAGAACAAAGGGTATATTTTTCTATTGGGATGTTAAGACTTCTTCCACCATTCCTACTCTTAATGAGTGCTGAACCACCCTTTGTGTATACATAGGAAAGTACTTTATAAAACAAAAAAGAAGAGAAAAATGATTATATAACTTATGGGTTGTCAAATGCAGGATAGGGGGTCTCATCAAGAGCCAGCCTACCATGATCATAAGGAATAAAGTGAAGTGGCATTCCCACTATGGCCACCACACCAGGGATATGATCCAAGAGGCACATCAAAAAAAATAAAGAGTCCTTGGAACAGGAGGTCTCATCACGAGCCAGCCTGCCCACCTTTCACTCCTTCCTGGTGAATGGCATTATGGTTTAACTGGTTACCAAGCTAGCATAATGGCCTCCATTTTGACATTGTATAACACTTCCTAAGCATACACAAAGGATCATGGTTCCATGGGTGAAACAAACAACTCTATCAAGGTTATGGACACCTGTCGGCAGCAGAGCTCTATTAATGGTATTGAAGTCACATTCCTTATACACCAATAGTAATCATTAACACCCTTCTTTGTATTATACCTTTGTAATATGTCACATGAGATTATGTAATTCATTTCCCCGAATCATTAAACACATGAAAATATATTACAGCCAATCATGATGGAAAAAGTTGATAATGACTGCATCGTACTTTTTGTGCACGTCAGCTGTCCTATCCTCCCAACCTCACATCATATCATAGAATTCTCTTATTTGTTAAGAGATCCTACTATATACCTCGATTTTGGCAATCTGCTCCTTTTGTAAAACATGGCATTTTGCTATACGCTATTCCTTTATGACTTTGTACTATGGCAAGTTGGCTCGCCGCTCCCTCATTTGACAGCCGAGGGTGGCCTATCACATTATAGGGGGGAGGCAAGACCTCATAATTTACTGGTATATGTGTCAGACTATTATTCGCAAAACTGTTTACATGGAAATAGCAAGGCTCAACGATATATTGTTTTTCAATCTGCATGGCTTGTTGTTCCTAAGCCATTTCCATATTATGCTCTGTAGCAATTAGTAAGTAACCCAGGATTTGAACGAGCCTTGTTGTTTCATTATTTTCTCTATGTCTCTAACAGTTTGTTCAGCCTGATGTTCCATTGTCGTCTCTGTGTTTTTACAGTGAGCCAAAGCATGGGAGGAAGATCAATTCGGAGAGAACCACAGGTATTGACAGTGTCCGATGCTACATGGGAAATCCTGCCAAGGGTAGGATGGCTAGTTTATCTTAATTGTTTACAGGAATCCAACGAGACTGTAGCAATAGAATTCTTGCAGAATTTGCAAGAATATCACTCCACAGTAAGGGGGAGAGACATAGCAGTCACCAATGACGTAATTGTAGAGGTCTCGAGACTGCCAGCCACTGGACCCGTGTGGACTAGAAAGAAGGAGAGACTGCAAAAGATCATGAAGATATTCCAATATGAAGGCCAAAACCTAACAGTCAGAGGAAAGGGAGTCCTACCAGCAGCATTGGATGAGCCGTGGGTAGAATTGGAGAAGATCATCTAGAGCTACATCACCTGTGAAGGCAGGAAAGATGTGGTAAGACCACGACACCTTAAAATCTTAGCTGTATTAAAAGAGAAATGCTCTGTGAACTTATCTGCATTTTTAAATTCATTACTTCATGATGTCGCCCGAAGTATGAGGAAATCACAACATGTAGAATCGGTAGTAAGTCACCGTGGGTTGATACGGCTAATAGTTAGCCACAGTATTGCTCAGGAACAGAGCAGCTGTGAAGAGCTAATTGCCATGATAGAAGGGGGGCTGACATAGACGGAAGCATGCTACCAGTATACTAGATAGACCATTGAAACGGAGGAAATAAATCAGATTGGCACAGATTAGAGGGAGGCTAAAAAATTCCCAAGGGGATACTAGCCAACCAGTGGAAATAGACGATTCAAGGGATAAGCAACTCCTGCAATTGGAAGGAGAAGAGAATGAGAAAGGATTGGAAGGAAATAAGGAAGGAGAAACGGAGGAAGAGGCTGAGCAGCCTGGGCAAGAGGAGGAAGAAATAGAGCAACGTGAAGAAAGCTCATTGCAAAACCCATTGCAAGAGGATGAATTGGCCCAAATTTTGGTCAATATGGGAAAATATGCCCGACCTCTCAGCCCGCTAGGTCTCCATATTGAAGAACAACCGAAAGAGCATTCTGCTCAGGACAAGGATGCACCCAAAGAATTAAGCGACAAGGAAGTAGAAGAAGAGAATCATCATGTTCACGATGAAGGTATGATAGGAGAGAAAAGTGATACAGAGGAGGAACAATCTATTCCCAGCTAGACTACACCAGAAGAATTCTAGGAAGAAGAAGGGGTGGAAAAAGAAGTCACCCAGGAAATAGCAGAGCCAGCTAGGGTTTTTACTCCTGATCAACCTAAACAAAACAGTGAAGGAGTACCCCAAGAAGAAAACCAGGGAATTGGCCAAGATAACAGTTCAGGCCCGAGTAAATAGACAATTGTTCCTTCTAAGGAAATAGAAGAAATTAAATGATTATGAAAAGAATAGTAAAGATTGTTGATTGTGATAGCATGACTTCGACAAAAAATTAGGGTGTTGAAAATGAGAAAGAGAGCAAAAAGTACTTCAGGGGGAAGACATGCAACCAGTCCGGTGATACCCCACAAGAAAAAGGTTCGGAGGACCCATGTCTAGCCTACTGTTCAAAACCCTGTTGAAGAATAGTCTGTTGTTCAAAATACTGTTGAAGTGCAGACTGTCGTTCCAAAGCAAAAGGAACAACATTCAACTATTGCCCATGTTGAAGTGCAAATAGATGATATATCTTCCTGTGACAAAGAAGCTCAGACAGAGGCACAGTCCTCTGAAGGAATGCAAACTATAAACACGAGGCAACACAATAAAAAGATTCAAGTAAATCTTCCACTTACCACTACTACGTGGGAAAGTGATCCGAGGACAGTAACCCTACGAGAGGGTTTGATGCAAGCTCAGCAAGTAGTAGAAAAACTCATAGAACAAACGGTTTCTCGAGAAAAGTATGAAGAATTAAAACACCAGCTAAGGAATGTCAATTTATCTGAAAGCCAGGCCTTTGAAGGATGGAGAAAGGAAGAGGAGAAAGTCACAAAGGTAACTCATAGGTTAGATGTAGTTATCAAGTAGATAGATACCTTATGCTCTTTGTACATTGACGTCCTAGCATGTAGAGCTCCTTCTAAGAATTATGCCTTGCTTTTAATGGAACGATATTTCCAATTGAAAATTAAGGTTGTCAAAGCAGGAGCCCCTATACAAATTCATACTATTGATGATTTTATAAATTGTTGTAAGCACTATGGAGTAAAGGTTCAAAGACTACTGTGTGAATTCTATCGGCATAACCTCGTGTTAGATCAAGAGATAGAGCAGAACCCTGGCCCTTTCGTTGGGGATTTCCAACTGCAGGCATTTGTTTCATTTTGAGTTAATCAAATTAAATGGCTTAAAGCCTATAATGCCTTCCAAAGACAAGAAAACGGATTAGACTTATGGGTAAGAGCTGAGCCTATAGATCCATTATAGTTATGGAATAAACATAGGAGTCTCATGAGGACTCTGGGCATGATTGAAGCATTAGGACCCATTCATACAGCAATCAATCGGCAAGGGATAGAATACTTCTTTGCCATTAAGGACCTTGCCATTGCAGCTACTAACTTTCGATATCAGACCTCTAATCTGAATATCCAACTCAGGGAACCATTTAATTATGAAAACTTTAAGTTAGCCGCTGATCGCTTGAGCCTCTATGGTGAACTTATCTTGAGGGCAGGGCCACCTTGTTTAGGATATAGGTTCAGGAGTCTGATTATTTGGCACCCTGCACCTTGGTACCAAGCCTTGTATGAGATGCCTAAGGGCCAGACAGGCCATCCTTTTGAACACCTAGTTAGGCATCATGGTTGTAGACCACAACATGGGATTCCGTCACCAGCTTACTCTCTCACTGCCTTACATCTCCACTACAATGTTTTCATGAGGGCATTAAAAAGAGTAAGCGGGGGGGTGTGTGGAGCACTGAAGAAGGTATGTTTTATTGATTATTTTGTCATATTTTCTTTAAAAACTCATAATCCCTTTGCATCATGAACTAGGTAAATAGCAAGAAAATATGGCAAAAACTATGAGATTTGTATGTAATGCAAAATAACTAATAATCGCCATTTTCTTATGTAGAAAAAGGGAAAAACGAAAGATTGCCGTCCCAACGAAAAAGATAGAGCAGAGTTAACTGCTGTCCTTGTGGTAGGAAACCATATGTAGACAAGGCGATCCAAACTGAAGCATATCAGCCAAGGAAAGGAAAAGGAGATATCGAATTGGCGCAAGAGAATAAGGGGATAACTGGAATTAACAGTTCGGCAAATCCCTCAGGATCCTCTGATCTTGAGGGATCGCAATCTTAACTATTTTTGCATCATTGATATCTCCACTCGGCTATTATAAAGAGGGATGGCACTGCTATCCCAAGGGATGGACGGGTTGTTGTTACTCTTATGTAATTTCTTCTTGTACTTAAAACTTTGATCATCGACTCTCGTTGAGAAGTGATTCGCTGTAACTCTGTTTTAATGCTTTAATATAAATCTAATTGTTGTTCCGTCTTTGATCCTGGAATAATCTCAAGCAGTGTATCCCTGGAGGCTAAGGGCCTGGCCCTGGTGGAAAACTTGATTTTGTACCATTATCTTTAATTCATGCGTGGTTTTCATTATCAACTTTGATCGGTAATTTGGTGTGTTTTGTTATTTTTATATTACAGCTCTGTTATATTTGCAAGATCGTTCTCTGTAACAGGTATGTCGTATTGTTCATTCTAACTTCATAATGCGTTGTTGTTCCTTTAAATCATTGATGTAACAGTATTGTTCTTTACAAAATGCTATTGTTGTTCAATTACAGAGTAACCAGGCTGTAATATTCTTAAGTTGGTAATACTGTATTCATCTATGGTTTATACTTAATTACGATTGATATTCAATTGACATTGTTGTTCCATTATGAATTGTGATCGTTATCCTCTATAACTGAGATTAATATTTGTGGTATCATAGTCAGATTACTGTTTCTCTCAGGATTAAGGTGTGCTGTGTGTGATATTTATTTCAGTTTACTGTACATTCACAATTGGCTCTAAGTGCTATTCTATATTTCATTACTAATCAATTGTCATTCTATTTCTGTGTGCTGTCAGATTTATTCCTAGAGTAAAGATTGCTATCTGATTTCTGTAGGATATGATTACTGCCTTTATTTCCTTAGAGTAAGGTTTCACTGTTTATCAAGACTAGTTGTTGTTCCATTTTCTAGTTGTTGTTTCAATTATAATTGCTGTTCCATTTGCTATTGTTTACATTGCCATTGCGTTGAACGATCTGAAACTGTAGTGAGCATTGGCATTCGTTGTCTAGTTCCCAGGTTGATGATCTATTCCTTGTTCATCTTTAATTACATCAATTTACAAAGGGATGAGTTACTGTTACTGGACCCTTGACTGATAAACCGCTTAGCTTTCTGAATGCATGATTTAAGTTTAAAGTGCTTTGCTATAAGTAGATCTTGTTTTAAGCATCCGTTTACTCTTGTATTCTGAGAACTATACTACTAGCATTACTCTGGCAAATGACAGCCTCAAACTGAGTACACTCTTTGAAATAACAAATCGTTCCTGGATTGACAAGTTAATGTGAGGTAATTAGAGGTGAAAAGGACCCTTTTTATAGTTTGACAGACATCATGCCTATAAAAGAAGACATCAAAAGCAACTGTGTGCTTCAACAAGGCTATTCCATCCTTTCCATTTAACTTATACCTGGACAAGTCATCTATAATGCTCGCTGAGACATCAAAATCAACAAAGTTAGAAAAACATGCATGGGTTATGATTTGGAAAAAAGTCATAATATATATGCAGAAATTCAAAATAGACTTCAAGGGATCATCTTGTCATTTAGCCCTCTTTCTAGTGGCAGAAATTTTGATGGTCTTAGACCCACCAACATTAAGGGGATCTCCCTGATATGAATTCCCAACTAGACCTCAAACTGTTTGGTGTAGGAGTCCCAACAGTGGGTGGTAGTGTAATGCCTTGACCACGGTATTGCACAGAGGTAAGTATGATAACTTTGGGTAAGAGAAAGTGTGTGACCCCATGGAGAGTAAACTACGATGCATGAAGGTTCTAACACACGGAGGGGAAATGGAAGTGTGCCCCTTAGAAGCTTGTAATAGTACGTAGCTTGAAAGTAACACATGAGTGAAATGACATCACAACATAAAATACATAATAGTCCACAAATTAAAGTGATGCGTTAATCCAACACCACACATTCAACAAGATTCACACAATTGCATAAGAGTAGTTCATAAGAAAATGCATAAGTTAAACAACATACATTGCCAATGCAACCAAAATAGTCCAACTACATTAAAAACATGTGCATGCAATCATGTTGGCTATTATATTATTATTATAAGTCAAATTTCCATCCATACATATACCATTGATGACCACTAGCCCCAATAGTGGAACATTACAATTAAGAACACCTGCTCCTCCAAAGAAGTATACTCGCTCTACGTTATGGAGAAGCCAAGGCTCTTCACAATACTCCCAAGCCTTCTTTAAGCCTAAGCCTATCCAAAAGATTGGCTCCCAAAATCCTGTTCTATGAGTTATGAGTTCTATTTATAACAAAGGGTGGGGAGACCCTTGACATTCCCCTTTGTGACTCTTTGACTACCCTCATGACTGTTAAACTTCTTTACAAGTAATTCATTACATAACATGATGACCTCTCACATTCCACTAATGACACTTTGAATTTCACTTACAACATATTTACAAATAATATTACATTTTCCATACGTACCCATGTGAGACAAAATAGGCCAGAGACAACCTAACAAGACAAAACACTATGACTCCGAATTTTGGGGAAATACCAACTCGACAACCTCCACTTGGTATTTCTCCATCACATATTGATACCATGCTTGGTACTACATGATGGTGTCCCCATACCATTTAATGGTGTATTTCTAAAAGCAGACTCTTGCCTCCATGGCATCTAGGTATATGATCTTGGAACCAGTATCCGACTAGTTTTGAAGCATATGGAGCATAGTGTTGACCTTGATAGGACCACCGATGTACTTCTGCATGTTGTGTGTGCTCAAATCCAAGTCTTCCCTGGTTGCCTCCTGTCTTAGCTACTCCATGTACTCATCAATCTCTAGCCAAACTTTGTTCTTGTCTCTAGCATCGGTGAGGGAACCAATTGATGGGATCCTATGCTTCGTCAACATGATGTCCAAACTATTGTACAATCGCACATATGAGTCTTGTATGTTGTTGATGAGTGGGATGAGTTGATGGTAGTTCTGGATAAACATCCAGACCTTTGGTTTCTCTGGCTCTACCCATGGCTTCATATTTTTTACAAAGTCAAGAAGGCCCCTTTGTACTACATTGTCATCTCTTATACATGCATGATGACAGTGTGTACGTTCTTCAGAGTTCGAATAAACTCTTTGCTCCACTAGTGCAGGCCATGCATGAAGACAGTTGCTTTATGCACGGTGAAAAATGTATCATAGAGATTCTGCATGGTACCCTCAAGTGTTGATACTTCAGTGTGTATCACTTTCCTCATTTCCCCAATTGCAGAAACTGCATTCTACATTGATGCTTTAATTTGTTCTACCTCTTTCGTGGAAACTTGCAAGTTATTTCCCAGATGTTCATTCTCGGATATTAGGTACTGAACATTTGATCTTTTTTCTCCTACATAGGCCAAGATGGCCTCAGTAAGGGCAGTTGGATGGCTCCTAGTGTCTAACACTATCACCCTTTCCTTGATGAATGCAGGTGATGCACGAACATCTGGAAAGTTCTTACTCTGCTTCTATACAATATTCTTCTATAACTCATCAAATGATAGATTGTACACATCCATAACCGGATTATCATCAAGGAGAAAAATATCTCCTTGCTCGCTTGGGATAGGTTCTAACACTAGAGGTGGTGGAGACTGAGAGATTACCTCTAGTGATCTCAGCATAAGGTGAGTATCCTAATTATGTGGATCCTATTCCAACTCCATGTTTATCACTTTAGTCAGTTTCTCAATCTGATGAGCAAGCTATCGATCCTACATTTGTTTACTCTCTTCCTCAGCTGTTGGTTTTTCCAACTCATCAACCTGTATGGGCATTGTTTTCTCTGTCATCACACTTTTCCTTTGTTCCTCTTCCTTCTTTTTCTCCTCTCTTTCTCTCCTCCTCAACTCTTGTTCTTCCTTTAACTTCTCATCTGTCTCCTACAGCTCTAGTTTTGCTTTCTACAACCACTATTTTTCTCTCTTCCTTTGCTCTGCTCTCTTCATTCATTTCTCCCTCTTTGCTTCTGCTGCCAAAGTTTCCTTTTCCGTGATAGGATTTTCCTTCATCTTGCAAATTTTCTCTACCTCTGGGTTCTTAGCGATCTTCCTCTCTCCCTTTTCCTACACTAGATTGTTGCCTATTACTATTGTTTTTGTTGTTGCTTGCGAGGATTCTGTTGTCTACAGAGCATCCTTCCAAGTTATTGCTATACTGAATTGCTGATGGAGTTTGGAGGCATTGTAATAATACCTCAAAGGGTCCTCCTCTAACCAATGACATGCCCCATGGATCCATATAAAATACACCCTCACACAGGGGTCCTTACAAATACTGTGGGGATCATACAGATTAAAGTATTAATTTCACTATCTCCTTAGTCTCATCATCTACATCCTTGAAGCTCTTAATCTCGTATAATCCAATTCGGAAAGGAAGAGTGGGTCATGGAGCTTTGTTCTTCCTATGAAGTCCTACTGACAACCCCATGGAGAGGTGATATGAAACCTCTTGCATTATTATCTTGTTAGTGGCATACCTTGGTAAAATATGTGGGGGTTTCTCTCTACCAAACACTCCGATGAAGGTGCCACCAAGGCTGGGAGAGACTGCGCATTGTGCAGTCTCAGTGGCTAAGTTGAGAGGCTGGCTCCTAGAACTGCGCAGTGTGAAGTTGAAGCAAGGCTAGGATAGGCTTTGTGCAATTCTAGAAGCCAAGGCAGAGGCCTTGAGCTCCCAAATTTTGCAGTGCATGCAGTGAAGTGTGAGATATGAACAAGGGGAGCCTAGATTTGCCGAAGGGAAGTGTGAAAATCAAGAAGATTTGAAATATGGTGAGATGTTGAGTGTAGTTCTAACTAAGTACTGATGTATACATGTGAAACAAATGTGGGAATCAATTGAATTGAAGGAAAGAGAAGCATGTGAAGAGAATCATTGCAACGACGATGTTGGTTTAAAAGCAGGGTAACTCCAATGACACATGGGAAAGGAAATGTAAAACTTGAAAAAACATTCATACAAGCTAAAATAAGTCAAAATGCGAGCATTATTTCAAAGAAAAAATTGAAATAATGCTATCACAAGCTAAACAACAAAAAGTGATAGAAAAAGCGGAAAAATAATGGAAAAGAAAGACTCACCTGAAAAAGCAACGATGACCGCAACGAAGGTTCCTTGATCTCCTTGAGAGTTCTTGAGCTCCAAGATTGATTATGCAAATGAGATTTAGTAGCATCGACTAAATATATTTTTTCAAGTTAGGGTTTATGACACACATGCCAAAAATCAAGTAAAAAGAGACACTTGGTGATAGTTTCCAAAACTAAGGTGCCTCCTTGGGGTTGCTAAAAATAGATCCCTATTTTTTAGGAATGTTTTTTTTTATTTTTTTATTTTTTTATTTTTTTAGAAAAATTACCATTCAATGCCTTGAAAGATTACATAGTTCTGGGAAGAACTAGGCAACTCTCTGGCTCATGCATTGCGTAGTTTCTTAGCACAGTGGATTCTATGCAATTTCTGGGCTGAATGGCTTTGGGCTATGTTACTGGGAATAGTGTCTATGAAGAACTGCTAATCCCACTAAGGCTGGTAGCTACCTTAGAAACAAACAAACTAAAACTACTTTCGTTTTCCTTTATGAAAGATAGATGAGAGAAGAATAAAGGAGACCAACCTCTGTCTTGCGCTTGGTTCCTTGCTCGATTCCTCTCTCTTCTGATAGTCCTTTGCTACTTTCTTTCATACCTAGCTTCACAGAGTACCTATAGAATCAAAGCAGCATAACACTATATGAGAACATAGATCTATTATCATAAGCAATATAGGATCAGATGTATATTAACCACACAAATGCATAAAACATCAATCACACAAGTGTATGGAGGAAAACTTGAATAGTTTTATTGATAATCAAGAAAGAGCCAAGAGAATTACAACCGATTGTTCTGACCCAGCATCATCCTCTCAGCAAGTAAGCCCTTCTTCACCTCATGAAAAGCTTAGATCACCCAACACTATGACGTTGTCTCAAGAAACCAACAGCACTTCCTTACAAGATGCAAGATTCCAGCCTCTGGATCTCTGGGATGAGGGATCCCTATATAGATTTCTGCAAGGGAGGTGAGTCAGCTTGAGATTTGATTAGTGTCTTCCCTCTGATAGTTCTTGATTCCACTTGGAGATTGATGATCTCTTACTCATCCTTGGTCATTCAAAGTGGCAAGTGTCACAGGAGAAGTTTCTGGAAGATTCCATGCTTCTCCACCCTGCGGATTGACCCCGCCATTTGTCCCTTCTCACCCATCGCACCCCATAGAAGGGATTTTTGACATGCAACACACCTACTGTGTGTATTTAGGTGGGATGCAACGCACTTTGCCTATGGAGCAGGTGAAATGGTCCAGTTTTGACCAGTTCTGAGTAGTTTTTCATGGAGAACTTCTGAGAGAAGATGTAATCAGTTTACCTTGTTCTTTTAGGGGTTGGAACAACACCTTTAGGGACTTAGGAGCCCTTGGTTTATGGAAATTTATGCTTGGGGGCTACAGTGCCCAAAAATGTCTATAACAATTGCCCCCTAAAGCATGAGGTCGTTAATCTTTTGATGTCGGGTGAAATGCTTTATCATGAGGATCTGAAGTTCTTTCAAGCTGGAATGGGGCCTATAATAAGATACAATACAATACATTATCTTCATAATATTTTCATGATCTAGCTGAGGCGGGCATTCCCATGCTCAGCTTTATAAATTCATTTTTCATGTACATGAGACAGACAATCGTCTGAGTGTAGACTCATGATTCTGGTAGAGCCATCATCCCTTAGATTGGACGATTATCTGTGCAGCAATGATGTACATTTGATGTCTTTATTTTCCTGAATATATATCACAGCCCGAATGGATGAAACTAGATCCGGGGTCTTCAATCTCATTCGATCTTCACTCAAAGTACAAGTCGATCCATGTGAGAGATGTTCTGGAGTCGAACATGGAAAGACATCGCCTGATTACCAACCAATGATGTAAGTTGTTAACAGGCGCGAGAGGAATCACGGATAATGATAATGATCCTCAAGGTACTGCAGTACAATTCACGTGGTGTGAATAAGGGACTTGGCGTCGAACACCACGTAAAATCTTTTGGTCAAAGGCCATTGATGTAAACCTGTTGCCGGAAGTGAGAATCTTGCCATTGAGGCATGCAAGCTTCAAAGTACTGAAAGGGTTGTTCCTAGATCAACTTCTTGGATAATGAGCTGATGTCGACAAGAAGCGATCCGTCATAGGAGGGCCTTAATGAATCCCACATCAATGACATGGAACGGAGCAAATTATTTTAATGGAGGTGAAAATGATCTGATGATATATGGTTTAGGGTGGCAGTCATGAAAGAATGGAGCGAAAATGTATTATAGTGGGTGAGACACAGGTGAATTCTCTGAGCGACTTCTCTTGAACATATCGGCAACACTGACATGATGGATTGGTAGCATTCACCCCAGATGTGGATGGTGTGATGGAACCATGGTGATGTGACCAGTGAATGGAACAACCCAACCCGACTTGGATGCGGAGTGAAAGTGTCATGTTCAAGAGCGACTTGCTACCAACAAAGTTTCTTCAAGTTTTCTTCCCAATTTTTCCCCAGTCATTGCTGAGTAGTACCTCTTTATTTTTGTCAAGCTCGAGGAGGATAACATATGCTTTTTCTATAATTTTCCCTTCGGGCAAACCCATCGCTATGTTTTAACGAGCCTAGCGATAGTGAAACTCGTTCTTGTCTGTTATGGACAAGCTTGTCGCTATTAGGTTTTAACGAGTTTAACGACAAAGATAACTCGGTCCTTTTCAATTTTAGACAATCTGAAAAGGAATGTAAAGGAAACTCCAAAATCCTTTTTCGTCATCTAATCCCTTAAGTCCAAAAAAGTATAAAATAATACGAAAGGGATGAATTTTCGGTAATTTTAACGAGCCGAACAAGACAAGCGCTCGATCTTTTTGTGTAATAATCACTCAGGTCCAAAAAGATTAAAATCTAAAGGAGGGATAGCACTTCCGGTCACTTTAACGAGCTGGAGAGGCCAATGGCTCGGCAATATTTTCATATTTTACGAGTTCGTTGAAAAGAGCTTAAAGGAGACTCGTCTTTGAGGAAGGAGTGATAAATTCGGGTAGCAGCTGATTCCAGGTAAGGTTTGGAATTTTCCAATCACGGCAGTGTTACAAGGATGGCTAACAGGATCACTCTTCGTAGCTGTTTCTCAAAAGGGGTAAACAATCAAGTGGAGGTGAATGATCGGCCAATACAGAGTGGAGGTGATGATGAGAACACGACTAAGGCTTTAAAGGCTGAAGTAATACATTCACGATGGTTATTTACCGGAAATTGGTTCATTTTTTATTTTAAAATGAGCTTAAACGTTGGGGGAAACACTTGCTCATTGCTTATGTTTATTTTTTAACGAGCTTGAAGTCCACGTTAAAACTGCTCGATATAATGGTCATTTCTTGACTTTACGATTAATGACTTTGTTCCTTCAAAGGTTGTGCTGCATGATCAATTGCTTCATCAAACTAGTTAGAAATGAACAATACATGTTTGGAAAATGAGTTAAGACACTAATATTTTACTTGAGTTACGTAAAAAGTAATTTAAAAGTGCTTTTACCCGTCATTTTACCATTTCATTTGAACTTTGGCTTGTTGGAGCTTTGGAGGTGCTTTCCCCCTTGATTTTCACCAGCTGATTCCGGGAGATTTTGCAGACGATTTTTGGCGTCGTCTAGGCCAGGTAGGAGCTAAACCTGAGCTCTTTCATTTCATCCTTTCCATTTTACATTCTGAGTCTGATTTCTGGTTTTTCTGAGCCCCTGGGGTTTGAAAAACTCGCTCTGGCTCCATCGCACCCTTTCTATATCGAAAGGTGCATTGCATGTTGGCCTACTCACTGGACAGTTGGCATGCAATGCACCCAGAACAATGTTGGAGGTGCGATGGGCGCAAGGAGGGAAATTTGTGCACAATTTTCAATGGAAATTTTTGCCTATTTCTCACCAAATCAAGATCTAACTCCTCTCTTGCTTGTTTTCAAAGATTTATTGGAGCAAAATGACTATTACATGGTGAGAACGTGAGCATGAAGAAGAGGACATGCTTGCTTTACGTGATCCAGTTACAGTAAATGCACTGCGGAACTGTGGCCTGTTGAAGTTTTTCCGCATCTCTAGCATGAGGAAACAAATCAACTTGCTGCAGTATTTGCTCGATGCTTGGGACCCTACCAGGCAGGTGTTCCAGATTAGGGGCAAATCCATCCCCATGACTGTTGTGGACATCTATTTTTTGACCGGATTATCGAGGCGGGGTGCCCCTATCTCTTTATCAGGTTCGGCCCGTGGAGGCGAATCTGTGAGAGATTACGCTCGCAGGTATTGCAGAGAGGGATCTCAACCGAGTAAAGACGGCAAGATCATCATCCGAGATGTCACTGACAGGTATTTGAGGACCATTCTATTCACCTTTGCTAGGATGGCTGGTGGTGCGGCCTTTCATGTGGCCAACCGGTCTTATATGGAGTATGCCTTAGAATGTCTCGAACCGAAGGTGTTCAACTGGTGTGATGCAGTACTCCTTGTGATGAAAGAACAGTTGACCAAGGTGAAAAATGGAAGATTGAAGAACTTTGGATATGCTTCTATTTTGACCGCCTTCGCCTTGGAAAAGATCCCGCTGATGCGGTCGCAGTATATTTCACTTGGTTTACCTCCACTGACTGAACCACAGATGCAGAGATGGGTTGAACATATGTCCAGACATGCTGGTTAGTCTCAGATTTCCTTTTCTCATACCTTCTTTGGGTGGTTCGATCATCAGGAGATGGTTTTTTCCGAGTATCCATATGCTGGTATGGACTTCTGGGGTGACCCGGATTTGGTACTACCGACTGGCGAGAAGTCGGGTGCCATTGGTAAATTCTTTGACCATTTTTCTATTTATCATTTCTCTTTTATAATGTCCTTGTGCTTTATTCTATCAAGACTAATCATAACTCATGTGCTCATGCAGATGTTGGTCCTGTTCGTCCAGTAGTACGGCTGAGAGTGCCAGCTGCCACTCGAGCAGGAGAGGCTGTGGGAAGGGCTATCCTTCGCGACCTTGATGTGGCCGAGACTCTTTCAGCATTACAAGATCAGGTCGAGGGCCTCACTCTCAGTATTCCAAATGTGAGGACTGATGAGCTGCCTCTGAGATTGCAGCGACATACCACTGGCGTGCCAAGTCGATGGACTAGGCTTTTACGCATGATTGCACAGGTGGTCACTTGTTATCACCAGCATCATTAGACTAGGGTGCCCCCTAGCATTTTGAGTTTTGGGTCATTTGACCAATTTTGTCTTGGTTACAGAACATTATGTGTAAACCATAAATAGTTATATATATATTTTTGATTTTCGGAGTTTTATTTTGGTTAAGTTACATAGTCCGAATGCAAATATTGATGATATGCTTCTTTTTATAAATGTTGCAAATGTCTATCTAACACATAATTTGCCAATGAGTCAGTTAATGTGTTTAAGCTTATGGAAATATGCTGATATTGAGTAAAATGAAATTGCCTTTCCAAAATCTTGACCTTTAGGAACATGCGATAGATAGCTGGATTTCGGACGGAGTAGATACCAGTGAGTTGTAGTATGACGAGCTATGAGTCTAGCCTGACGACAAGTCGGCGTATGCCATGTGTGATGGCATCAGAGAGAAGTTCTATCAATGTGCTATATTAGATGTTATTTGTTGATCGACCAATACATACCCCTCTGAAACTTACTAACTCGCCGCTTGGATCAAAAATGGCCCAGGCTGCAAAAGATAGGTTCCGCGAACTACGACTTGCTCCGTCGGCATATCCAACAAAAGATTCTAATAGGTTCAACATCTGCGACAAATTTAAAAAGTGGATTTACTTGACCAAAACGATTACCCTTAGCGAAAACAAAAATGTAACAAAAGCATATAGGTTACCATACTGCATAGTAACGCTTAAGGTACAACCCGTTACGGGGTTGCGCCAGTGGAATTCTGTCATATCCATTA
This sequence comes from Pinus tabuliformis, assembly GCA_031772625.1. NCBI lineage: Eukaryota > Viridiplantae > Streptophyta > Pinopsida > Pinales > Pinaceae > Pinus > Pinus tabuliformis. Next base: position 241,299,967 of record CM062810.1, on the reverse strand, counting down.
ACTCGTAGGCTCCTTTTGCTAATACACGTTTAACAATATAGGGGCCCATCCATAAAGACTTGAATTCCCCTGCTCCCAATTTATCGGATTCTTGGTCATAAAGTAAGACCAAGTCACCTTCTGAGAAGACACGGGGTTTGACATTATTGTTGAACTGCGCCTTGACTCATTTCTTATGGGCTTCATTAGCCAAAGCAGCATCACGACGGGTTTCATCCAATTGGATTAGTTCCAAGAAACGAGCCTCCTCTTCTGAAGTTCCAGGGAGAAGGTCAATTGCGAGTTTGAGGGACGAGATTTCACACTGAACTGGTAAGATTGCTTCTAGGCCATACACCAGTTGGAAGGGTGTAAACTCGGTTGCATTCCTTACCAATGTTCGGTATGCCCACAAGGCTGAGTACAGGATCAAGTGCCAACTCCTTTTGTGGACTCCAATCATCCTTTGCAGCATGCGCTTCAGGACTTTGTTGATTGCTTCAACTTGTCCGTTGGCCTGCGGGTAGTATGGAGTAGAGCTGTCATGAGACAACCCTAATTTTGCAGCTAATTCGGCCATCATGTGATTGCGAAAATGCGATCCATGATCTGTGACTATTGCTTGTGGAATGTCGAATCTGGTGACTACATGATTGAAAAAGAAAAGGGCAGCTGTTTTACCAGTGTTATCTAATGTAGGCATCGCCTCGGCCCATTTGGTAAAATAGTCCACTGCGACTATGATATACCCATGCCCCCCGGGCGAGGTGGGGTTACATGTCATGAAATCGATGCCCCATTTTGCGAATGGCCCAACAGTAACTATTGGCTGCAGAGGTGCGGGTGGTATTTTGGTTTTTCTATCGAAAATTTGACAAGCATGGCAACTTCTGACTGCGGTTATGCAATCTTTGAACATTGTTGGCCAGAAGTATCCTGCTCGTAAAAAAATTTGCGCCGTAGCATAACCGGATTGATGCCCCCCACACACGCCTGAATGGCAATCATTCAGGACTTTTTCGGCTTCCTCATGGGTGAGGCACCTCCTCAGAACTGTATCGACACCACGATGGTAAAGCATGTCACCGGCGATCATGTATTCTTTTGATTAGTATCGAATACGTTTTTGTTCGGAGCGGGAGGTATTAGGCCTATATTTTTGGGTTTGGAGATAGATGATTATATCTCCATACCACAGATTGCTTGAAGATATCAGAAACAAAGATTCATCCACGATTGTTTCTTCGGATGTTTCATCGTTGGACGACAATGGGAGATCGCATAATAATTCCGTGAAAACCAGGGCTTTCTTTGACTTGGATTTTACAAATTCCAGATCAAACTCTTGTAGAATTGCTATCCATTTTGAATATTTTCCCCCCAGCAACTGTCGCGACAATATATAAGTCATGGGGTTGCAATCTGACAGAATGGTAGTTTTTCGAAAGAGGACATAGTGTCGAAATCTCTGTATCGCTTGAAGAGCTGCGAGCGCCAACTTTTCAACATAGGAATATTTGCTCTCTGCATCATTTAAGTTTCTACTTAAATAATATATAGGATGTTCAATTCCATTGTCTTCTTGAACTAAAACCATTGCGATGGTTGTATCTGCTGCAGCCAGATACAGGTTAAAGTCTTTTTGATAATTAGGAGCGTACATTAATGATGCTTTCATCAGGGATTCCTTTAAAGCATCAAAGGAAGCTTGCGCGACCTGATCCCAGATGAAGGGCACTTCCTTTTTCAATAGACGTGTATAACCTTTAGAAATTTCGGCGTAATTTGGAACGAACCTCCTCAGAAAGTTTGCTTTCCCTTGGAGTTTCTGAATCTGAAGCAAATTTGAAGGCGGAGGCAAATTTATGATCGCCTAAACCTTGCATGGGTCGAGACGAATCCCGTCCTTTGGGACTACAAAGCCAAGTAAGTGACCAGAACTGACACAGAACACACATTTGTGTGGATTGAGTCGTATCTTGTAGTGTTGGAAACATAGAAATATCGCTCTTAAATGCTGCGGATGATCAGTCCGCTTTCGCGAATGAGCCAGAAGGTCGTCGAGATATGGTTGAACGATGTTTTTGATGTGATGGAAGGCATAATTCATTTCCCTCTGAAACGTTGCCCCTGTGTTCTTTAAACCAAAGGGTAATTTGCGGTATGAGAATGTGCCCCACGGACAAATAAGTGCAGTATTTGACTGGTCTTGTGGGCAGATATTTGTTTGATTATACCCAGAGAATCCATCCATGAATGAAAAGAATTCGCATCCGGCGCATTCATCAATTATCTGGTCAATAAAGGGTGTAGGGTAGTTGTCTTTTGGACAAGCTTGATTTACATCCCTATAATTGATGCACACTCTAATCGTTCCTTGTTTTTTCATAACAGGAACAATGTTCGATACCCAATTAGTTAGAGGAACCAGGTAAATGAAACCAGCATGGAGAAGCTTTTCAACTTCTGCCTTGATCGCAGCGGCTTTCCTGGGGTGCACCTGTCATAGCTGTTGTCGTACTGGTTTGATATCTGGATACATCTTAATTTCGTGTTCAACTATACTCGAGTCAATGCCTAGCATTCCATCATATGACCAAGCAAAGACATCTCTGAATTCGCGAAAAGGAGCGTTATATATTTCCAATTTGGAAGGGGAACAACATTTGCCAACATAAATATTCTCTACAACATCTGTTTTGGTCAAGATATTTATGGCGATAGTCTCTTCAATGTTGGACAAGTTTCACTCGGAATCCACCGTGTTTACAGTATTTGATAGGAAATCAAAAACTGACAGATGATGAAGTTCATCAGGAATATCTTCTTTACAATTCAGAAGATGGGAACGATGGTGGTAATCTTCCCATGGTGCCCCTTCAATTACCATTGATTGAATAATTCCTTCGTCGGTGTAATGCACTTGCGACCAAGGATCTGAAGGGGTGCCATATTCCTTAGACCTATCTATCCAAACGCTTGATGAGCGTTGATTTGGGTTTGCCTCCCATGCTAGAAACATTGATTGCTACAATATTTCTATTTGGCTTGGAGGCAACACCAATAAATGATCCATGTTAATATCGTTTTTTGAGATCTTGTTAATAGAAGATATCATATTGCAGGTTCCTATCATTGCCACTTCTGCCAGATTGATTGGAGGCGGAAGGGCAAAAGTCCCCATTAATATAGGGTCTTTTAGTAGGCCTACTCCGATATTTTGAAGCGAATGGGGGCTTCCATGGATCATCGGAATGCTTCCCGTAACTTGGGAACCATTGGGGAGGAAAGTTTGTTGATCGATGATTGTAATCCCTCCTCGAAAGGGAAATGCAATCTTCCTAAAATAGGTCGACACAACAGCAGCCATAGCATATATCCATGGTCTTCCTAGTAGGATGTTGTAATCAAGGTTTCCATCGATTACTTCGACATCTATTTCTACTATTTTCCCCCCTAGCTCAACTTGCAAGTTACTTAGAATACCATACGGGGTATACGTTCGTCCGTCGAATGCTTTTAATGTTGTCGAAGATCGCGACAAGGTTGGAGATCCTAAATTTTTCTAGCAACTCATCGACATAATACATGTAGATGCCCCCTCATCAATAATTGTTAGATGAACAGTTTTGTTGAGGGCTTTCACTTGAATGAGGAAAGCTAGTTGAGCTGGTAATTGAGGATCGTATCCTTTATGATTAAAGGACACAAGATTAGAATCCTTTGGGTCTATTCCACCGATAGCTGATAATAAAGCCTGTTTTTGGGATGGGCAATTTTGCAGTACCTCAAGTGTCGACATAGCGGATGGCGATTGGGCCAGATCTTCCACTATATTATAATGTTGTACTACTCTGGCACGAGGATTAAATGTCGACTTATATACTACTCCCTTTGGCGGTTTTATTGTTAGCTCAGGAATGATGGGCGGCGCAACTTCTGTCAAAGTTGTTGTCGAACTACTAGGTTGATCTTTATCCTTGTTGTTCGACATCTGTGGATTCCTGTAATCTTTGTTCCTTGTCGATATCAAAGCATCATTTTGCTGTTTGGAAACCAACAACATCAGCACTTGGGACGGGGAAGCATTTCCACTGTCAACCAGATTTATTCCTGGATTAGGAAACGGATCAGTTAATACTGCCGAGGTTTTTGAATTCTTGCAGAATTTTTTAAGCTCAGCTTTAAATGGACAGTATTTTGTCCAATGATCCTCATCACATATTATGCATGGATTTTTTGGTTTCCTATTTCCAGTAGGGTTTGCAGAAGATTTTTCAGGTGATGATTCCTCCTGTTTCTTCTTCTTCCCTTTGTTTTTCTTCTTGCCTCCTGGTTGCTTGGTTTCTTTGCCTTTATCAGTCGAGATGGCATTTACTTCCGAGCGAGAAGTTCTTCTTTTGAATTTTGACAGGAAATCTTACGGGCCTTTTTACCATTCTACGACGACGTCGCCACTCATGAATATGATCGCATATGTGAGTGGCCGTTGTTTGCTTGAAATTGGTAAGAAGTTCCGTTCCCATTTCGTACCTTATCGGTAACTGAAAATGGGTTAAAAAGGTTGTGGCTAGGGTACTGAAGTTGTCAAACGAAGCTCTAGGTAATTCGATATACCATTTTGCTGCCGAACCAGTTAACGTCCTCTGAAAAAGGTGAAGCCTAATCGAATCATCATTTAGGGTGTTTGATGAACACCACAGATGAAAGGTCATCACATGATTCGACGGATCTTCACCCGGATTTCCATTAAATTTAGGAATATCTGATAGAAGTTTATGCGGAATCACTGGCCACCAAGGGGCGTAGGCGATTTGATCGTTTGTTAACTGATTTAGATCTGGTAACTCTAAAGTCGCCACGAAGGGTAACTGTTGATTCAGGTTCGGCGAAGCATACCCAGGATAAGATGGAATCGCCTGAGCAGTTGGTCTCTGCATATCAGCATAATACATTTGATGCTGGTAACTTTGGTAAGGTTGATGGGCATAACCATTGTAGAGTGGTTGATTTTGACCGTTTTGAATATACGGTTGCCCACTATTTGCAAAGATTTGTTGCTCAGATCCTTAGTATACCTGTTGGAATTGCGGTTGTTGGTATTGCACCAGCCATGGTTGCGAAGCCATGTGCTATTGTCCAATACTGACTGTTTGACCAAGATGAAGGGTAATTGTACCCGTTTGGGCCTGTGTCATTTCACTAGTTGGCGATTGTGGTTGAGTCGCAGGGCCAAGAGGCTGTTGCATTACAACCTGAGAAACCTGAGGTTGGCATAAAACAGGTAGCGCTTGTACTTGCGACACTGTCACAATAGCCGACGTAGTTCGTATATTTGACATAGGTAAACATTGTTGCATTGAATACACAACTCTTGGTTTTTGAGGTAGTATCGACACCCAACCGCTAGATGTAATTCCAGCATAACCTGAATTTTGTTGTGAACTCCTGTATGGTTGGCCCCCGGAGGAGACAATGAAAGGGTATATTGCCTCCCATACGGCAGTAATCCGGTACTTAAAGGAATTGCTTGCCCTTGAGGACCGGATTGCCCAAATTGACATCCTGAAGGATCAATTTGCTGAGACTCAACATAAGAGTTTCCGGATACTATTCCAGATGAACAAACAGGAACGGACCATACTGTCGAAATAGCCCCTAAGTGGGCCCCTTATAGCGATTGAGAACTAGTTGGGACAGATGGTATATCGGCGAACATTGTTGGAGTGACAGCAGGAAGTTCTACCGTCACTGTGTCGGATGACACAGTCCTAGATGTTGACGGTTGTTCAGACATTTCTAGTCTATCCAAAAGATTGCCTAGCGATTCTACAGGATCTTCCAATGGTAGTAGACTAATTTCTGATGAAGAAGGATACAGAGTGATCCCGACTCCAAATTGCGACGGAGTACTAGATGGAGGATCCTCCACAATTTCTTCTATAGCAATCAGACCAGGTGGAAGAGGTAGACCGTCTGGTCAGTAAAATATTTCTGGTGCCGAAGAAGGTATGGAATCTATAGCGACAGATGCTTGGGGAATAACACCCTCTGGATCAGTTGCAGATGGAACTGGTTTAGTAACACAAGTGTTTACCCTCTCACTAGGATTAGTGCTACTGTGCTTCGGTGGCTGCTGAACTTCTTCTTTAAAGGTAGGGATACCATAAATGTTTGGAGTAACCGGAGTCTCTGATGGTGTTGGAACACTTGTTCTAACTTTACCAGGGGATTTGGAACCGGTTAAAGGAGTTCGCTTTTTCCATAACAGTTTCGATTCTGGAGGCAAAGACGGTTGACTCGTAAGCCTCCGCGAATGACGGGGATTCAATTGACTTTCTTCCACAATTGTGGATTACTCGATCAACTAAAAATCGAAGGGGAAGTATGTTTCTGAATTAGATGAATTTTAGACACTTTGACACAACTTGTTTTTTCAATTTTTAAGAGTCGAGAAAAAAAAAAATATGACTCTAGTCGCCTTCGACTTTTAATGAGCCTGAAGTGACAAGTGCTCAGATGGACCTTTTCCGTTAAGGAGTCCGAAAAGGAACGAAAGGGACTGCTCTGGAAATCTAGACAGAGGGATTACCAAACCAATCGCAAAAATGCAGAATACTTTTTACGATACGGCAATCAATCTTCCCGAATGCTGTGTTCAGTGCATTGCGATCGATAGGGCGGCAGACACGGCTTCCTATGGATAAAGGATTAAGCCTATTGTGGTCTCCCAAAATATACTCGATGGTATGTGGGAGCACAAATCCGTACTGGCACTTATCGTCTCAAAGTGGAGGAATCACCCAACCAACAGTGAAAACAACAGTTACCAGGCTTTACGACGCCGAAATACGTCTCTAGCCTAGACTTCTAGATGTTGTGCGTTAGGTTCCAAAGAATTTTTAGATTCATTAAATTTATTTTATAGTTGATCTTGCTTAAGAAATTTGCCTTTCAGGTTCACCACGTGATGTAGATGTAAAATTCCTAAAATGCAATCTAAGATAATAAACAGTCGTTTAATCTTCTTTTTGCAAATGAAAATCCTAGCTACTAAGGAAAGAGAGATGGCGTTATTTCAACAAAGAGAAAAGAGCACACACTATATGCACTATCCTAAATCAAGCCAACAAATAGTCTAAATGAAAATGCACGTGCATGTATTTGTTTTCAGCCTTCTTAATGTGTGAATGATAAAAAGAAAGCTAATACGCAAATCTGAATTATTTTTCAAAGGGACAATTATTAACAAGATTCTTTTCAAAACAAAATGAGGATAATGACAACACTTTGCGATTCGGAATTGAAACTGGCTTTCGACACTAGAAAAAACTACTAATTCAGATCAAATACAATAGTAACAGGGTGATCAACTATCAAGAACAATCAAATTCTCTTCTATGACTGAAAACGACACTTGTGACACTTTCAAATCAAGAAACGACAATACAATTATGCTACTTCTTTGTAAAGGAGAACTGAAAATGACTCAAAAAATACATAAAAACATTTACAGTTCTTTGCACAATGGAGGTGGAATAACAGCAAGGAAAGGGGTTTCAAACAAAGGTGTACTAACTACAGGCAGCAAAACCCCTGAATGGATCTGAAAAGAGTGAACGCAGAAACAAAAATTTAGGAACAAGGCCTTGTCTGATCAACGTACCTGTAAGACAGTGAAACTGAAATGCAACGCACCTACTACACTCGGGAAGTGCATTGCATTTGAAGTTCAGAGAACAGACAGTGCGCTGGACCAGGGATGAGACTTTGATTGGATTCCGGGTCACAGTTTGCAATTCAATTCAGGGATTTAGGCCAAGGAAGTGGTAATCAGTAAATCAATCACAGGGGTAGATCTAAGGAGGTTACTAGAGCCACCACGAGGGCAATTAGAAAGCTTGTAAATCAATTGTTTAATTCATAAACAAAACCCGGAGATCGACTAAAGCAGCGTTGATCTACTTTGCACTTGCAATACAAATGCAGTTCAAAGGCTAGCTGGCTTTACTTTAGGCTTCGTCTGTAAGTTTATAAAGTAAACAAATGTAGATGAACAAACAATCTACTCGCTCCCCAGCGGAGTCGCCATTTTGTTATCGGGAATAGTGTCTATGCATAACTGCTAATCCCACTAAGGCTGGTAGCTACCTTAGAAACAAAAAAACTAAAATTGCTTCCGTTTTCTCCTTTATGAAAGATAGATGAGAGAAGAATAAAGGAGACCAACCTCTGTCTTGCGCTTGGTTCCTTTCTCGATTCCTCTCTCTTCTGATAGTCCTTTGCTACTTGCTTTCGTACCCAGCTTCACAGAGTACCTGTAGAATCAAAGCAGCATAACACTATACGAGAACATAGATCTATTATCATAAGCAATATAGGATCAGATGTATATTAACCACACGAATGCATAAAACATCAATCACACAAGTGTACGGAGGAAAACTTGAATATTTTTATTGATAATCAAGAAAGAGCCAAGAGAATTACAACCGATTGTTCTGACCCAGCATCATCCTCTCAGCAAGTAAGCCTTTCTTCACCTCATGAAAAGCTTAGATCACCCAACACTATGATGTTGTCTCAAGAAACCAACAACACTTCCTTACAAGATGCAAAATTCCAGCCTCTGGATCTCTGGGATGAGGGATTCATATATAGATGTCTGCAAGGGAGGTGAGTCAGCTGGAGATTTGATTAGTGTCTTCCCTCTGATAGTTCTTGATTCCACTTGGAGATTGATGATCTCTTACTCATCCTTGGTCGAATTTAGAGAGGCAAGTGCCACAGGAGAAGTTTCTGGAAGATTCCATGCTTCTCCACCTTGCGAATTGACCCTGCCATTTGTCCCTTCTCACCCATCACACCCCATATAAGGGCTTTTTGACATGCAATGCACCTACTGTCTGTATTTAGATGGGATGAAACACACTTTGCCTATGGAGCAGGTGAAATGGTCCAGTTTTGACCAGTTCTGAGTAGTTTTTCATGGAGAACTTCTGGGAGAAGATGTAATCAGTTGACCTTGTTCTTTTAGGGGTTGGAACAACAACTTTAGGGACTTAGGAGCCCTTGGTTTATGGACATTTATGCTTGGGGGTTGCAGTGCCCAAAAATGTATATAACAGGCTACCTCTCATGTCTATGTAATTTCCCAACGAAGGTTGGTTGCCATCCAGTACTGCGCATCTCCTGAGCTCAAGACTCACTAGTAGTCAAAACTACGCAATTCCCAAGAGAAAGTCTAGTTTTCCTCAAGAATTACGCAATTCTCAAAGGCAAGCCTATAATTGTCGAAAGACCAAGTCAAGATATTGACTTGTGAGTTAGAAAATGAACTAAGTAAGAAAACAAAACCCAATATGAAATGAATAAATTTCAATCAAAGCACAATTATTGGGATCAGTGCAACATGAGTTGTTGTGGTTTAGAAGGGAGGCTCCAAAATCAAAGCATAAGAAAAATTTTGGAGAGTGGTTGTAGCCACTACAACAATGTTGTTGTATTAATTCATCACCTTAACTTGTGGAATATTCTGCATGTTATCTCGTGATGTCATTATGCTCATGTGTTCCTTTTAAGTTGCACACTATTATAGGATTCTGATGGGCTCACTCTCTTTTCCTTTCGTGCCTTGAAATGTTCATGCATCGCACTTGACTATCCACAAGGTCACACACTTGTTCTCAGAAAAGACACCGTGCACCATTGTATTTGTATTTGTAACCAAGGAAGATCGTTAATACTCCACTGCTAGCCTCCTACTCCAAACAGTGTGAGGTCTAGTTGGGACATCATATCAGGGAGATCCCTTGAATGTTGGTGGGTCCAACACCATTAACAGGACCAATGGTATTAACATACTTATGTTGGGAATGAAATAATACTTAGAATTATGGGGGGGGCGGGGGGTTGAATAAGTATTATGTAATTTTACACTTATTTACTCTATTATTCAATCAAATGAAATCCACAAAACAAAAAAGCACCATTCACATGATGAAATGGTACAAAGAAAGGTTCTATATATCCTACTAATATATAAAATATATTTATAATGAATTCTTATTAGGATCATAACATAGGGGACCAATGGCCTTAACATCCTTATGCTGGGAATCAAAGAATACTAAGAAGCGAGGGTGGAGGTGGGGGGCGTGAATCAATATTATCTAATTTTAGACTTATTTACTCAATTATTCAATCAAATGTAATCCACAAAACAACAAAGAACCACTCGCATGGCATTTGTACATAAATATTTAACGTGGAAACCCATATGGGAGAAAACCAAAAGCTTTGTTTTGATTATGATGTAATTCTAATCCACAAATTTTAATTACATCAAATTTTGTGAGAACCAACTTATAAGAAGCCCCAACCCCCTTAGATATGCAAGAGAAAAATTTCTAGGCACCAAAGCTCAGATCTATATTGACAACAACCTGCAATAGCCAATTAGATATATACTTTCATCTCATTTTCAAGTTGATATATCTGACAAATCATATCCTTTTGAATCAATTAAAATGGATGAGGCATTTCATTGCCTCCTTACTCTACATCTTAGCTCTCTATTCAAATTCTCAACACCTTAACCCTATGATTTGATTGTTTGCACCAATTCAATATGCCAACATTATGTGCTCCATATTGGTACCTTAATCAACCTACCAATGGGTATGCATTAATTCCTTTTAATATATAGATTCCTCTCCTCATGTAGATTGAATTGATTATTTGAATCCACAAGAGAAGTGGTTCACTCTCACTGTTGTGCATGAAATAACACCTACACCTCATGTCATTTACTATTGTTTTTATATATTTCTCTATATATGGCCTTTTATATCTTGTGTTTTATTTACCAAATTTGGTGCCCAAATTCCAAAATTGTATTTTATTTTCCCCCTTAAAAACTTTGGGTCAGATGCACATATGGCCACAATTCAGAATCAGTGTCTTAAGCCAAAAATATGCTTATTCACTTTTCTTTTCAATCTAGTATCTAGGTTTTTTTCATTATGATGTTTGTGAAAAATGCCAAGATGCACCTCTCACAACTAAAGGCCATCAACTAGGTATTAGTTAGCCAATTGAACATCCAACCATTATGGGACTTTTGAGGTTAAAAATGGCCCTCAAAACAAAATAAATACAATCAAAATTAACTTTATAAGAACTAACAGGTTTCAAGTTGATTATGTCATCCCCAGGGTATAATATTTTGGAGGAAAAATAATAAAACTACATTTTTAATTGTACTTTTGGTTGATCTCCTTATCAGTTTACTCAAATTTCTAAGTGTAGTCACATGTTGGATGTGGAATTAAATTCCACATCCAGAGAGTGCTTACATATGACATTTGAGTAAACCTATAAGGAGATCAACCAAAAATATAATAAAGAATGAAGTTTTCTTTCCTTTTCTATAAAAAATAATAACTATAATTTTATTATTTTCCTTAGGAGGCCCATTTTAGACATTGAAATTTGCCTAATGTCAACTTAATAAACCAATTAAGGTTTGCCACATCAAATTCTTCCATCTCACCATTTCAATTACTCTTCTTATGCCTCATCCTACTAACATCATGTTGTCACCATACTGGCATGTGGTGTCCTTTAGATGTTTCTATGTGTCACCTTTAAATAGGCCACGTAGTCAACCAATAGGGTTAATTCCACCTTCCACATGTCACGCTATTATTGTTCCATGTCATATCTTTGCCAAATTAGTAACACCTGATGCCATCTATCATCTTACTTGTTTTTCCATGTCACTTGGGCTCCATCACTTGTAACTGCAGAATTATGGTATCTGGCTATTTTTTAAAAATTGAAAAAGTGTTACATGCCTAAGGCCCAAAAACCTGGATAAACTTCTTGCTACCACATCGACAATCCATATCAGCAACCAACTCATGTAGGGCACCCAATAAAATTCTACCACCTGTTGCATTTACCACATCATCGCCTAGTTCAAGGAAATCTAGTATCCAGTACATTTCTCATGTCTTCCTTTGTCAAATATCAAAAGGGGCCAGATGCCTGGATACTTTTACACTGCAAAAACAAGCCACTTGGAACCTTTACACATATACCTTTGAAAAAAGTATAGATATGGAAAAATAAGGAACCACTATATACTTCGCACCTTCCAGGTATGTTTGGATGAATCTAGTTTTGAAAAATAATGAACCCTCAGACAATTCACACTTCCTGGAGATGTCCAAATGAATTTGGTTCTGAAAAATAATGAACCTCTAGATAATTTCTACTTCTTGGATATTTTTAGCTAAATATCGTATCTATCCCCTTCATTGGCATGCTAACTTATGTTTACCCTCGATTGCCAGGATTCCCTCTCATTCTTTGAATCCTTCTCTTGATGCCAAACACACATTCACTTCAACACACTTTTTCTCCCGAACCCTCGGTAATTTGGCTAAGTGTCGTACACCATTGGAAAGGTATCTGAGAGGATTATCTAACTGAACATATACTCTCCTTATTGGATCTAAGGACTTAAACCAAAAATACTCTTAAAAATAAGACATAAACACACATCAACATACTTACCAAGCCCCCCCTGAACTTGCCACAATGAGATGAAACTACCAACATGCTCAAAATTGTCACTTCAACAAGCTCCCCTTGAACATGAGATTACTTGAAATCAATGATAACCTTTAACATCAATGACAACACCTTACTCCTCCTTATTCATAAACACCATCAATGGTGAAGGAAACAAATACCCAAAACAAGTTTCAAATAGGGACTTACCAATAAACGTGTGGATTCTCACATTATAAGTGCGCTGAATATAAATAAAATTTTCATCCCAGGTATTCAGATGCATTTGACTGTATCGCCACGAAAAGTGTACAAATCTATTGTTGACTACTTTTATTTTACCATTGGTTTTTGGGTTGGAAATTTATGGATCTCTTCAACTTAGTTTCCTTCTTCTCCCAAAGTTTAGTACAAAAAGGTATTGGGAAATTTTGTATTCCTATATAGCAAGATGCTCATTGATATCTAAAAGTGCACCTAGACCTATCCAAGGAACATATTTTCTACTTCTTGTCCTTTGATGGTATTTTTATAGGGTGTAAACGCATATCTCCCTGAAGCTATCAACCACCACAAAAAAATACTCATGTCTCTAAATGAAAAATTTAAGGATGGAAATTTATATAAAAGTTTAAAAACCTTGGCGAATATTTCTGGTCCCAAATTTGCAAACTGTAAAATGTTTGGTGATATTTTTGTAAATGTTTCGAATTTCTAAGAATTTTATGTAGTATCTATAAAATTTTGGTTCTTTTTAAGGTGAAATAGTTTTATACTATAAAATTTGGGCAAACCATTTTTAGGAGAAATTCAAAATTAGTGAATATTGGTTTTGGAAAAAACATGGAAAATTAGTTCGCTTGCGAATATTAGCCCATAAATTTCCCCCTATGTCCCTTCTTAGTGGGTGGAAAGCCATCCACAAAATCCATGGAGATGTTATGATAGGTTCTAGTGGATACAAGTAAAGGATGGTATAAAACTTCCCTTTTGTTTCTAGGTTTTCCAATATAACAAAGTGTGCATCCTCTAACAAACTAAGCCATATATTCTTACATTCTAGTCGAATACACACATCTTTATAAGTTAGAAAATATATTCCCATCACCAAAGTGTCCTACAATCTTGGAGGTGGAGCCTCTCTACTAAGTAAAAATATTTCACCTTTAGGGACATAAATCTTGTCTAACTTATCATTAGAGGAATTGTGAGGTCTAAACTTGGCGTCCTGAGGAAAATAATAAAGAGATAGTTAAAATCATAAAATAAATTTTATACATTTTTAAAAGAAAAGAAAGAAAACTATTTTTTATGTATATTTTTTACTTATGTTCTTATAGTTTTACTCAAATGTCAAGTGTAGACACCCATTGGATGAAAATTTTAATTCTACATTAAACGTGTACCTAATCTACATACTTTTTAGTAGACCCACCAAAAATTTTGGCTTACGTTCTTATAGTTTTACTCAAATGTCAAGTGCAGAAACCCATTGGATGTGAAAAATTTAATTCTACATTAAATGTGGACCTAATCTACATACTTTTTAGTACACCCACACCAAAAATTTGAAAATACATGAAAAATGTGTTTCCTTCAAGAAACATTTATTTCATGCATTTTCAATTTCTTTTGATACGGGTCTACTAAAAAGAATGTTTAGTGGTAATCTTTGGATGCAACCTTAAATTTCACATCCAGTGGTGATCTGGATCTTGGGGATAATATCAAGGAGGCTTGAATGCCAAGAGAGGAGGAGAGAAAACATCTATATCTGGAATGAAACTAATCATAAGAACTCCGATAAAAATGCAAGAACTAAAATACATTACAAAACTTTGAAGAGAGAGAGAGAGAGAGAGAGAGAGCACATGAGAAGTGGAGAAGAAGAAGAATTACATAAAGAAGAAACATTACATGAAATGAGCCCAACTTTAGCACGCCTCCTTCACAACCTTAACTCTATTCTGATTTCCTTTTTATAAGGTGTCTTTTTGATGGAGTCAACTTTATCTAGTTTTTAATATGTTAGTTAAATATCTCTCAAGTTCATTTTTACATAAAAATATGACGTTTTGACTTATCCATCCCAACTTAGACTATAAGTCCCAATATTTGAATCAATCCTCTCCCCTTACAAAATGGTGGTTCCCATAATTCAAAATGCTGAAAATAGAGGGACTCCGTTATGTCTAATATACCATCATGATTACAATATGCCATGAACCACTAAAGAGAAGGGCTTTATGTTGTTAACCCATAACGGTGGGTTTGTGAATGACCTATAACCATAATGACTACAATGTGCCAGGTACCAATGAAGAGAAGGGTTTTGTGTGGTTAACCCATAATCACGGGTTTGTGGATGACCCATCACTGATTTCGTAATGGAAATCTCGGAGAAGAGTTAATTTGTGTGGCTTATGCATAGCCATGGGTTTTTGGATGATCCATAACAAATTTGGTAATGGAAATCTTGGATAATGATTTTGTGTCATTTAACCATTACCATGGGTTTGTGGGTAACCCAAAACTATGGGATTTTTTGAATTTTTCTATCAGTAGACCTCTTTCTACAACTTTGATGATAACTTTTACTACATCTGATGAAATCAAATTCTGTCAAAGACCCATTTGAGGTATTGAGAAGATCGTTAGATTTATATATGATAATTTATATCTAATAATATTGTAGTGAGAAAATAATTCCTAAAACTCAAGGGATGTGTGGTCCCACAACTTTACAAACATATGTCAATTCAACCGATGATGTATCTCAAAATGGGAAACCAAATCAAAATCTGTAAAAAAGCCATTTGAGCTAATAGAAAATAATTTAAAATGAATTATTTTAAATCTTATGAAGTAATATATAGAGGTCATGGCACCTACATGAAGTTTTTTGAAGATACCTCCCTTGCATTCCATCCATTATTATGCTTCTATGATGGCCATGCCATAATGGACAAGCAAAGAAATAGATGAAATGACGTTTTCCAAGCTTCTATGTTCTTCCTACAAATATTTTAAGATATGACAAGGTTGCATAAATATACAATAACAATGAATGTAAAAATACCAAGTTCAGAGGCCATAAAGGACTCCAAAGGTTTATACAACAACATGGGTGTCTATAGAGATTATGGGCCCTTCCTATTGCAAACCAATGGATGTAGTGAATCCACGTAAGAATGATCCTACACTGGAGGATGAATATCCAAGGGTAGAAAATGTCTGTGGACAAAATTTGATACTTATAGTGTATGAAAAAGCAGATGGACTCCATGAGTGATAAAAGGACGTTGAAAATTATTGAAAAAAAGTGAAACTAAAATATGATTGAAACCCTTGTTCCCAAGGAGTTGTAATTTGTTCTAGTACCACTAATATAGATAATGGGGGATAATATATAGGAGGATTGGATGCCGAGAGATAGATAGAGAGAGGGAGAGAGAGAGAGAGAGATAGAGAGAGAGAGAGAGAGAGAGAGAGAGAGAGAGAGAGAGAGTGAGAGAGAGAGAGAGAGAGAGAGAGAATGATACTACATGGGAGAATGAATATCCAGGTGTAGAAAATGTTTGTGGACCAATTGTGATACTTAAATTATATGTAAAAGAAAAGTGACTACAGGAGTGCTAAAAGGAGGTTGAGAGAGAGAGAGATCAAATACAACCTTATTGCTATAATTAATCAATTTATTGGCTTGTTTAGAACATATTAGAGAGATCTTGGATTTAATTTTGTGCTAGTTGATCATGAAATACTTTCCATCCTTGATAAGATGATATTAGTTGTCTTTCCTCATGAAATTTTCAACCTTGATATACATATATCTGTTTCCAAACATTACACAACACATAGCATATGGTACTACATTTGCCTCCACTTCATAAATATAATCTCCACTTGTAACAAATTTTATTCTACACTATTTAGTGACCTTGATCTCTACATTTTTATTACCCATCCCAATGTCTATGGGTTAGGATTATCTTGAACTTCCAATTAAAGCTTGTTGACTAGATCTTCTACTATGAGGTTTCTTGTGAACTAGATTTTAATAGATCATCCACCATGGTGTTTTTGACATGGACATTCATATGAAAGAGTTTAATCATCCCCTTCTCTTACTTATAAGAAGGCTATCATGTTCACCTCATTTTTCACCGTAATGCATATAACATAGTAAAATCTTCTTCTTTTCATTCTTAAAATAGTTATTTGGATTCATTTTTTGATGCATCTTCCAACACTTACCTATAGTGTGTCTATTGATACAATAATGGTTACAACGGTTGTTTGTATCCTTGAATTAATGTGTAGTGCTTGTTAACTTATTGTCCTTTTATTTTCACTTCTTCTTCCCCTCCTTAGAAGCATCTTGGTAATATTTCTATTTGGAACCACCCAGTTTTCCTCTCTATTGGCATGTGTTCTCAAAGTATTATGCTTTTTGATACACCTCATCAACTACCCATGGTTTAAATAACAATACTTTCTTCTATATATGATTGTGTAAGCACCATATATACATGAGCCCAATGTCTAGGTTCTTAGGAGACATACCGAATATAATAGAATTTTTTCAACTTGATGGTCTATTCTTTCATACTCTAATCTTGACTTTACCTAAAGTGATGCCAATGGAGGGATTATTCCCCTGCATACCCAATAGGTTAAAACAAGATGTGATGAAGGTTTTAAATATCTCCCACTTAGTTACTTGTGGAACAATGTCCAACCTAAGTGTCTTCGTGAGGATTTCCAAGGGATAATGCATGGCTCTATAATTTTGGTAAGGCACATGAAATATTTTTCTCTTCTTCTATATTATGGACATTGAAATAAACTTCAAATTGTTACAACCAATTATTTAGCTTATCATCATTAATATCACCTCGGTATGGTTTTATTTCCACCTTTTCTTCCATTATAACAATGATTATGAAGAACTATTAACACTAGAACTTGGTTGCTTCTTCTATGGCTGTTTTTTTAGATCCTTTTCCAATTCTTCTTTATCTCTGATTTTTTTTCTACCATATAAACTCCCTAAAAATTCAATGCTTGTTTATTGTAGCCACCATTAGGATGGACATGTTACTGTAATTCGACTCATGTATAGTAGCCAGGTTTTGCAACTTCCTTCTTAAGTCAATCCTAGATTATGGAATTTCTGTAATAACCCCAAAGAAACTGCTATGATGCCAATACGATCTTCAAACTACCATCAATATTCCATTATGATGGTTCACCACAATAGCTCTAAAAATATTCTAAAGTTTTAACATTATAGTATATTTCCTTAGATCTAAAATTTATCATTATTAGCTTAGCACTTAAATTTATGAAAATAACTAAAATATAATTGAAGGAATAAAAAATGAGCATACCAAAAAAATGAACACGACATCTAACTTGGGAAACCCAATAAGGGATAAAACCCAACTAGAATGTGAGGTTTATTCTTTGATCTCTCTTCATTAGTTAATAAATGCAATTGCAAAGATGTTGCCTTAATCACTAGGAGTAAATGGTTGCTATAGAATATATCATTACATTTTTTATGCTTCAATAACTTACTCTAGATGCCCTACTCAACTATATAGAAATAAAAATATAAGAGAATGGAACCCCTTCTCTTACTAGTGATCTAATATTTAGCATAACCTAATAGCCATCTAGGAGTATAGTTAGGGTTTTTTGCATGCCTAAGCCCTCAAGTAATGTTAGGGTTTTGTACATTCCATAATACTCTTTAAAGTCCAAATGTGATTAGCCCCACATGAGTTAGTAATGGAGGTTGACATGGAATCCTTTTGATACCATTGTGGTCACAGGGTAGGTCAAATTATGGGAGTCACAAATTCCACATATTAACTTTGATTGAGTGAATTTTCACATTGTTCGAAATCTTTCAATGTGTAGAACAATGTTAATGGTTTTATATCTATACATGAAAATTTCAACCCCCAAAAGTGTCTATTGATGCCCCAAAATGGCTTTGGAATATTTTAAACATCAAATCACCAAACTACGACCTACCCTTAAAATGGGCTTTGTAAGATAATCCTTCCAATATTTTCACCTAAAAAGTACCATGATAGATAAAAAGTTACATAATGATCCATTTTGGATTAATATGGGTGAAAAATACTAAGGGTGCATAGTGCTTGGTATTAACATGTAAGGTTCATCTAATCCAACAAAATACTCATGGATCAAAATTAATGTTATATGTAGTGAATTGGGTGGTTGATTAAAATATACTGAATTTAAAGGTTAAACATCATTCATTTGAAGTCAACAACGTTGGACATATATAATAATGAAATATCAAAGATACAAAGTACAAACCAAATTCCCTTTCTCTATATTTATTTAAATATCATCTCCATTTACATGTGATAGGTCTAAAATTCTTGTCCAATATCTTAATAAAATAATGTAAATTCTAGTCTCTTTATATGTTGCTAAGTACTTCATATGTTATCTTTACTCTAGTAAGCACACCCCATCTACGTTAAGTGGTATCATGCCTCGAGGATCTTTCTTAAAGACATCTTGATTTATCATGTCAAGGTTTTTGACATTATGCAGACCATGTTGTTGTGGTGGATGAATATCTAGTGATTTCTGTTGGTCACTTTAATTGCTTATTAATTCAAACAATTAAGTGTTACATAAATTGTCAACCCAGGGAAGTCTGTTTATTTCAAAGGCAACTACGCACTATATGTGCTCAATCTCAAAAGCAATAGAAGTTGTAATAATAAATAAGTTAGTCACACCTTGCTCTAAGAAAACTAAAGCTCCACTCTGAGTTACGGCAAAAACAATCTATTGCAAACAATCACCAAAGAATGCTTAATTTCATTAAAGAGTAATCTAATGGAAAAGGAATCAATCTGCAAAGGAAAGCACTAGCTATGTTGTAACAGAGAACATGATCCTATTCCCAAAGCAGGAATCTTTAGCACCTGCTTTTGATTACCATGCTTGTCAGCTCACTCTGTAAACTCAATTGCAAATGGAACACTCATGAATTAACTGTAGATGAACTATATAATGTAGCAATCAATTGGAAAAATAGAGTTCAGCAACAATGCATAAGCACATTCAGTAAACATAACTTTTAACAAGGTATGGATAGGAAACACACTTAACACACTGCAGAAATATAATGGGTGAATCTTGTGATGAAGGTGGGCCCTGTCCTTCTCACAAGATTCCCCAGGAAACAAGAACTAGAAAGAAATGTTTAGAACAGTATTTTATTCATCCATCAAAATGTCATGTTACAAAAAGATTCCAGTTCTTCTCCTTCAGCTAAAAACCCTTTCGCAGACTGTCCCCCTTCTAGTTTAGATGTCTCCTCTTTTGAAAGAGGAGACATCTATTACAACTGATTACATGGTAAGTCCTATCTTTAACCCAATATACCAAACTAGGGAAATCAGTTTTCCTATTAACAAAATGTTGTTACAATGGTTATGGTAATGCTGACTTTGGAATGTGGTAGTTACAGCCAATGTAGTAGCTCCTTCGATGATCTTATTCTGCTATTGTCGAATCTAGAATGCAAATCACAACTGCTTCAGCAATGGGATTTGCTCCTTGTTCTAACTGTTACAGCAACATGACCTGTAATAATAACCCTATAGTCTTCAAGCTGTTTCAGCAACGTAGACTGCAATGATAACTATTTCAGCAACTATCCATTTCAATCAATAAATTATGAAAGTAATGTAATTGTATGTAAAATAAATTAAACGTATAGTAATGAGAAGAAATATTGTATACCTTTAGAAAAGTGGGTTAAAGCAATAACAAGGACTTTAGATATGGGTTGAAAACGGATGACATAATAGAAAAATATATAGTCAAAAAGGGACAATATGAGGTCCTAACATCCCCCCCAACTGAAAGGGTTGCATGTCCTCATGCAACTTTTACTCTGAATCTAAGTCCAAGTATTGGGACTTGCGGTGAAAATTACTTAGGCAGTAAGTATAGAAGGTGCTATCAGCCAAGTCTCTGAAACCATGAACATTCTGTAATCTCTGCCATGCTGCTAGCTCCTCCTTTTTGGACAACCTGAAGTAAGCCTTATATTCTTGTGCTGGCAGCCATAGAATAGGGAAATGAAAATGATACCCTAACCATTTTTCGGCACATTGTTGAATGAATTTGACATAGTTAGGTAGCCGTGAAATTACTATCTCAAGATTAAGAGGGTTAAAGGGATGATATTCCTTCCTTTCCTTAGGAGACTGTTCCCAAAATAGGTTGTTTGCCTGTAAGGCAAGGGCTCCCTTGGCTTTGACATAATGTTGGCAGTCTTTTAAGACTGCTGCCTGTAACTATCTGATATGCTTGTTCATTCCTGGTTCCTTCAAAAAGTAACGATTTTCAACAATGAAAATGGCCGCATTCCGTGGCTCAGATCGAATCCACAGAAGGCGATTATATTCATTGTGTCTTGTTGAAAGGAAGGCATTCTACCACGTGAGCTGGTTGGCAAGGAAAGAGACAAAGGCTCTAATTTGAATGTCACCGAACAGAGGGTTCAGATTGAGTTTCCTATCCTCAGGGATGGCTTCATTATCGAGATACAGTTCATAGAGTATATTTTGTTCACTGGGAGATGCTTCTGTAAAGGTTTTCACAAACTGTTCAGGTGTAGAAACCTCATGAGGTCTACCATCTCTAATTGCCTTTATTTGGAAGAATGCTAAGAATTCTGCAAGAAAGAGGGAGTACATGGAGGATGGTTTCCTGGTGGCTAGTAGTCTTTGAACCAAATTAAACATGAGGAAAAATTTAGTTTCTAACTGCTTATTTTCCCTGTTCTGTGCACGAGACTGTTCCAAAACTTCCCAATTTGCATATACATGATTTTTCCACAATAATTTGTGCTCCTGCAAGATATTTCTTGCGACATAACATATTCCTTCTTCCATTTATCCATTTGTGCTTGAGTGCTGCTGGTCTGAGTGAAGACAGTTTTTGTAGGTCGGGGTTCAGTCTGAGTAAACACAGTCTTTGTAGGCTGGGGTACAGGACTTTCGGTTTTAACAATCATAGTAGGTCCAGGTATTTGTGGTTTAACCTATTTTTCAAAACTCTTTGAAGGCCCTACTGGTTCTTGTGTAACAGCAGGGCGTTCCTCTTTAATTGCAACAGAAGTAGATGCAAGGGTGGCTCCAGGCGATGGAACTTCAACTATTTTATAACCGGCTTGATGATAGATATTACCACATTGGCTGCACATATATTCATTATAATGGTCTTTCTCTGTACTCTTCTCAGTTGCGGATGCTACACGAGCTAAAGTATACAAATTAAGCTCTTTTTCATAGGCTTCCCTTGCCGTTATTAATCCCTGTTTGTAAGCTTCGAGTTCTGATTTTAGAAACTCGTTTTCCTATAGAAGGGAAGCCAAGCTGATTGGGCTTTGTGTAGCAGTGGCAGTTTCAGTAGCTGATTCCAGTGAATGAAAGACCTGTTGTTCCATAGTAGCTTCATCATTTGGAGCCTCAGCAGGTGGTTCTTGTGTGGCAACTGCTGAATCATCGGCTAGTTCTGTAACAACTTCATCATTATGAGCATCAATATTTTGCATATCAGCAGATGGTTCTTGTGTGGAAACTACTGACTCGGTAGCTGGTTCTTGTGTGGCAGCTACATCTAGGTTGTCTGTTTTCTGTTTATTAGTAGTTGGTTCTTGTGTGACAACTGCTAGATCAGTAGCTAGCTCTTGTGGGGTAGCTACATCTAGGTCATTTGCTTTTTGTTTATCAACAGTTGGTTCTTGTGTGACAACTGCTGGATCAGTAGCTAGTTCTTGTGGGGCAGCTACATGTTGTACATCATCTTGGGTATCTAGATTTGGTGGATCAATAGCTGGTTCTTGTGTGACAGCTGCTGAATCAGTAGCTGGTTCTTCTGTGGCAGCTACATTCTCTGAAAAAAATGATGTTTGCATTTCAGTACCCGAGGGTGAGACAGGTAAATATTCAGGGCCTTGGGACTATGGTGGGGTATGGGGTTTTAGAGTAATAGGTGGGGAATTTGGGATGGTGGTAACAGTTGCTACTTCAATAGACATCCTTGTTCGTCTTCGAGGTAAAAGGGTAGGGAAAACAATGATTTTTCTTTTGTGAGTGGTTTTCTTTAGAGGAGGAGGGTCATGAGGGATGTTAGCTTCTTTGGTTGAGGCCCTTGTTCGTCTTTTTGGTAGGGAAGTAGCCTTTTCTTGCCTTTTTATTTTTAGCTTAGCAATGGGAAGGTTATCTTCAGAATCATCACTAGGAATGTGGACAGTGGGAGTGGATGATTTTGCTAAATTATGGGATGGAGTTAATGTGGTGGGAGGGTCAGTTGGATTAGCTAATGCGGGTGGTGGAATTTCTGGGGGGTAAGAAATGCTTCCTGATTATTGTTCGGAAGGATTTTCAACTTGCTGAAGGGATTCTAGGAGTTTGTTGAGGAATTTCAGCTGTTGTTTGAGGAATTTCAGTAGCTTCTTGGGGAATTTCAGCTGTTGCTTGAGGGATTTTAGCGGCTTCTTGGGGTTCTAGGGGTGGATTGTTAGGTGGGGGAGGGTTTTGCTGAGCCAAAGCTCTTTGAATTAATAACTGGTCGAGACGATGATGGGTGAGGGAAAGGAGTGGGTATTTTGCATGCATACAGTAATGTGACATATTCTTTAGACACCCAAGTAGATAATACGGCATATTTAACAGTCGACCATGTCTCAAATGATTTAACAGGACAAAATCATGCTGATAGACTACCTGGTAGCGACCTTCGCAGGTGAGATAATGCTTGAAAAATTCGGCAACTGTTGGCCATGGAAGTGGTAATGAATGAAGTGCACCACCCCTGCCTTTAGGCTTGACCCACTCTCTTAGTAGAAGAAAGTCCTGCTGTGCATTAAGAATGATGTGTTTACGACTAAACCATCAAGTGCCAGTAACTGGTAGGCCTGAAACCTGTGCTATATCATCCTCTCAAACTGGAATTCAAACTCCTTGAATGGTAGAATAGCCATCCCATAAATTACATGGAAATTCAGGGACTTGCTATGGATCAAAACCCTGGAGCCTCCGAAAATAATATACCCAACCGGCGTGCTGAAAAAATTGATATACCTCTGGGTGTAATTCTAATAAAGCTACTGATCTGGGCTCATAACAAATAGCAGGTCCTCCCATAGTTACCAGTGTCAGTAAAATGCACAGTGACAAACCAAGTTACTGCACCCAAAACAGAGTAAATTTGCAAATGAGTTCATGGAATAATAAGACAGAGACGGGGTGATGAGATGTAATCGTGGGTAAAAAAAATGACGGTGATTGGCATGTTGTGAAATGATGGCTTGATGATTTGTATTTCCCCCAACTATGGCTGGAATAATGAGTTTTAAATGTACGACGATCGTGGTAATAATGTTGTAATCTTCTCATTTGACTATAGTTTAATAATATTTAGACCTACAAATACATACCTCATGTTTACCTTTGATTGATATTCGGAAAATATATAGTATACATTGCTAATAGATCATCAATGGTTATGGAAAAGGGGTTTTGAAAAATGAGGGTAGTTGTATGAAAGGCCTACATAATGATAGGAAAGGGCAGTGAAAGAACAATGCAATAACTGATTCTCACAACTGAAAGTAATGTATATTCATTCCTTGAGAAGAAATGGTGTTTTAGCGAAAGGGAAAATGGTAAGAGTTAGTGTTTTAGCAATGGGGAAAATGGGGAAAGGTTGGTGTTTCAGCAACGGGAAAATGGATGGAAATTGGTGTTTCAGCAATGGGGAGAAGAATGTTGCTGTAAATGGGAGAAATAAGGAAAATGTTGCTAAAAAATACTTATGATAAGAATGGGAAAGATGTTGCTGAAAAATAATGGGGGACATAAGGAGGAGAAAAAGGAAGAATGATAAAAATGGGGTAATGAATTGTGAATTGGAGTGAGATAACAATGCTTCACAAGATGAAGCTTAAATCTGCTTGCAGTAAGATTTTTCTTTTCAACCAGCCTCCCTACATCTGAGATCTGTAAAATAATCAATTGTAACATGGCAACCCTTGACAGGGATTATTAGTTAAGAAATATAATCTAATACTAAAAAGAATACAATGCATAAATTAAATGAAATGAGGGGTATCAGGCTCCCCCAAAAAGATATAATGTGAATCTGCCATGCAAGTAGCTTTGAAATCCTCTTTAGAAATGGGCTACTGGTAGGGACAAAGCCGATACCCATTTACTAATAATGGTGTTCTAGAATCATCAATTGTTAGGAGCCTTACTGTTCCATTGGGAAAAACAGTATCTATTTCGTAAGGTCCCAACCATCTTGTTCGTAATTTCCCTTGAAAATTTTCAAACCGAGAGTCATACAATAAATCCCAATTACCTTTTTGGAACTGCTTATGCTTAATAGTTTTATCATGCCACCTAGTTCTTTGTTGTTGAATCATAGTTGTTTGATGGATGGAATCTAACCTCTTTTCATCCAATTCCTGAAGCTGTTGCAACCTAGCTGTCTGTGCATTAGTCAAATCAAGGTTAACAACTAAAGTAGTTCTTAAGGCTTTATTCTCAAATTCCACAGGAAAAACAACACTTTTACCATAAACCAGTTCATAAGGAGAAAATCTTGTAGTGTTCCTCCTGGACGTTCTATAAGCCCATAATGCCTCAGACAGCCTTTGAGACCAATCCTTCCTATTTTCCTTCACTATTTTTGTTAAAATAGCTTCTATGACCTTGTTTGTACTTTCGACCTGACCATTGGCTTGGGGGTGGTAAGGTGTAGTCATTTTATGATGAATATGATATTTTTGAAGCGTGGCTTTAAAACCATGAGAATTGAAAGGAGGTCCTCCATCTGTAACTAGTTCTCTAGGCACTCCAAATCTAACAAAGATTTCTTCAAATAGAAAAGTCAAAACGGCTTCTTCATTAGCTCTAATAAGTGCCTTAGCTTCCACCCATTTAGTCATATAATCTGTACAGACCAATATGTAAATTCTTTGACTAGATGGAGGATTGATGGGTCCTATAAAGTCTAGAGCCCATCTTTCAAAGGGTTCAAGTATTACTTGGGGATTCAATGGAATTTCATCTCTATGATTAGGTTGACCCATTCTATGATCTATCATAGGCCCTAACATATTTCTTTGCATCCTTGAAAAGTGAGGGCCAATAATAACCCATTATGAGAATTTTATGTGCTATCCTCTTATTATCAAAATGCCCTCCGCAAGGGCCATCATGACAAGCCTTCAATATATCATAAACCTCATCTTCTCTAATGCATCTTCGGATTTCATGATCAAGTCCTATATGGAAAAGACTCCCACTTATCGAGCTATATTGAGCACTTTGTTGAATGATCTTTCTTTTCTCTTGATGTGATAGGTGTGATGGTAGCTTCCCTGCAACCAGATAATTGGCAATGTCTGCATAACAAGGTGAGTGAGCAGATACTGCAAATAAATACTCATCAGGAAAGGAATCATCTACTGGAGTATTATCATCAGTTTTTATCCGATAAAGGAAATTAGCAACTACATTTTCTTTACCTGGTCGATCTACAATTGTAATATCAAATTCTTGTAATAGCAATAACCACATGCTAACTTGAGAAATTGTGACAGATTTGTTCATTAAATACTTAATAGTTGAGTGGTTAGTATGAACAAAAGTAGGATAACCAGTAATGTAATGTCGAAATTTATTAATAGCATAAATGACTGCTAAAAATTCTTTCTCAGTAACTGTGTAATTAAGCTCAGTAGGGGTCATATTCTTACTAATGAAATAAATAGCATAAGGAAGATGATTTTCTTCTTCTCCCAAGAAAGCTCCAATTACGGTATCCAAATCATCAGAGGATATATGAAAGGGAAGTGCCCAATCAGGTCCCCTTAGAATAGGATCTGTAGACAACTGATACTTAAGTTCATCAAATTCTTTCCGGCAAAGATCAATCCACTTAAATTTAGGATTTTTCATAAGTAACACAAACAAAGGAGAAGCTATTTTAGAAATTTTTTTGATAAATCTCCTGTAATATCTAGCATGTCCTAAAAAACTTCTTACATCAGTTTGTGTTTTAGGGATAGGAAGGGTCTGAATTACTTGTACTTTGGATGGATCTACCTGAATCCCTAGGAATGAAATGAAGTGCCCTAGTACAATTCCTTCGTTCATCATCATATGACATTTTTCAGTACTCAAGGAAAGGTGAGCTTGTATACAACATTTAAGTACTTTCTCAAGGTTTTATAATGCATCTTCAAAAGTCACACCATAAGGATTAAACTCATCCATAAATATCTCCATAGAGTCATTAAGCATATCATAAAAGATTCCTATCATTACTCTTTGAAACGTTGTTGGAGCATTACATAGTCCAAATGGGAGAACTCTATAAGCAAAAGTTCCCCAAGGATTAGTAAAAGTGGTCTTGTCTTGGTCTTGGGGTGCAATTTTGATTTGGTTATATCCACTAAAACGATCTAAAAAGGAAAAGAATCTCTTCCATAACAAACTGTCTAGAACCTGATCAATGAATGGCAAGGGAAAACGATCTTTTTGAGTGGCTTTGTTTAAGGCTCTATAGTCTACACACACTCTCCATTTCCCGTTTTTCTTAGGTACTATCACCAATGGAGAAACCCATTCACTATTAGATATGGGGTATATAAACCCTGCATTAAGCAATTTTTGAAGTTCTTCTTTAACAATTTCCCTCAAATTTGGATTCATTCGTCGCTTGGGTTGACAGACTGGTTGGCACCCTTCCTTAATATGGATACGATGAGTACATAATTTAGGAGAGATCCCCTTCATATCTGTATAGTCCCATGCGAATGCTTCCTTGTTTTCTTGAAGTAACTTCATTAGTTGTTGTGTTTCAGCATCTGATAAGTTGGGGTTTATGTTCAATGTTTTGCCAAGTTCAATTTCTACTATTATGCTTTTAGAGGAGATAGTAGTTGATGTTTGAGGTAAATTTTCAGATTTAAGCTTTTCTTGGGTTTCAGGTTCAAAAAATGTAGTCAACTGGTTATATGTTTCAGAAGTGACCGAGGAGGGTTCGGAAATAAAATTACTAATTACTTCATCCTCCATGCTATCTTTAAGAGTTAAGTCTTGTCCGATAGTCAAAATAGGTTGAGTAGCATTATCATCATAATCCAACCATACAAAAATCATCATTATTAATCATAGGTTTGGCATGCGGATAAAGAGTAAGCTGCTTAGTTTCACATCCATTAGAAATTGTCATTGAACCTGATCTACAGCTGATAAAAGCATCTACTATAGCCAGCCAGGCTCTCCCCAAGATTAGAGGATGTCCCCCCAACATTTTTTTAGTCTGTAATACAACAAAGTCAGTTGGGTAATTCCAGGATTCAACTGAAATGATTAGATCTTCAATTAATCCTTCTAGTTTGATTGTGGAACAGTCAGCTAACTCCAGGATGGTTGGTGTTTCTATGATTACATTCTTTAACTATAATAGTTCTGAGGTTTCAAGGGTCATAATATTTATAGCAGCACCTAAGTCTACCAGAACTTGTGAAACAATAGTTTTTCCAATCTGTACTGTAACCGTAGGATGACCGAGGTCACCATATTTAATAGGGGGAGTTTTTTCGAACATTAAAGTAGCTAGATCACCCATCACATGAACTGTAAGGGGATCTTTAGCTTTCCTACCAGGTTTCCTAATACAAATGTCTTTAATGGTTCTAGCATAAATTGGTACATCTCTGAGTGCTTGTAAAAGTGGGATTTTAACATAAAGATTCTGCAATTCCCCTAAAAGATTAAAAGTAGGTGGCTCTGGTCTCTTAGTTAGAGCTAGACACTCAGGGAATGGTGGCTCTGCTGTTTCAGCACCTTCATTAGATGGTGGCTCGACTGTTTCAGTAACCTTATTAGGTAAATTATTCTTTTTTGTCTCTTGTTTGTCAGAGTCAGAAGAGGTAATAGCATCTATAATCGGCTCAACTACTCTCCCAGATCGTAAATGAATATCATTACAATGCACAGGGTAAATAGGAGATGTAGGTAGGTTCTAAATATCGATGAATTGCACAACTTTATTATTAGGGTTAGGGTTCATTTTTACATGCAGCTGGGGTCTTATTGTCTGATTATTTGGTGGAGCACCTGTCAGTAGAGATAGTGGTTTCTGAAACTAAGGAAATTGGTTTGGGAACAGGATTTGTTGATCTCTCCAGTTTGGGTTCCAATGATTAAAATAAGATTGCTGTGGAGGCCAAGGAGTCTACATTGCAGGGTCTACAAAGGGAGGGTTTGTTTGTTGCATGGGTGGAAAATTCATTTGATTAAAGGGTGGGTATTGCATTTGGTTGAGGGGCGGGTAGTTTTCTTGATTAAAAGAAGGAAAATTATTCCAACGATTAAATGGCATATTAGAGTTCATACCTTATCCTCATGGTTGCCATTGCCTCCTTTGTGTCAGAAAATAAACTGCTTCAGCTTCCTCCTCGGTTGGTTGCAACGCTGCTTTTATTCCTGGTAAAGAAGGGCATTGTTGAGTTTCATGGTCCTTCTCACAAATGGTGAAAATTGGTACCTTATCCAATGGGCATTCCCTTAGTGGATGTTTTTCTCTACATTTAGGACAGAAGATGGCCAAAGCAGCTTCTACCTCTTCTTGTTTCTTCTTAACCTGCAAGGTATCAATCTGTGAAGAAAAAGAACTTAACATTTCAGTTTTGAATTCCTTGAGTAGATTACCTATTTCAGCTCTTATTGCTCCTCCACTGGTTGATTTTTGGACTCTTGAATATGTACTATCCCTTCTTTTTGATCTATTTGCAGCTCCTCTTAAACATCTCTTGCAGAGGTTGACACTTTCATCATACGATTCTTTAGATATGTCCCCTTTACCCAGCATATTTAGCATGTCTAAACAATCATCCCTTACCCCTTTCAATAATATTGTCTTAAGAATATCTTTACTTACATTGGGGTGATTGGATCTCTGCAGATTGTATTGTAGTCTTTCCACAAAGTCCTCCAGATTTTCGTCATCCTTCTAAACCATCTTAAATAATTCCTCCCTTTTTTCTCTTGTCCGGCAATAGTCTTGATATTTGGTCAAAAACTTCTCCTTCATTTGTTCCCATGTCGTGATTACCTGACTTCCCAAACTCATAAACTATCTTAGTGCATTTCCTTTTAATGTTGCTAGAAATAGCTTCAATTTCTGAGCATTAGTAACATAATCATAACTTCTACACAATATATCAAACTCAAAAAGAAACTCATCAGGATCCTCAGAAGATAAACCATGGAAGTTAGGTAAGGCT
Organism: Pinus tabuliformis; assembly: GCA_031772625.1. NCBI lineage: Eukaryota > Viridiplantae > Streptophyta > Pinopsida > Pinales > Pinaceae > Pinus > Pinus tabuliformis. The sequence continues at coordinate 241,270,029 of CM062810.1, read as the reverse complement.
GAGAGTGGGATATTCTTCATAGGAGTTGCCCCCGTAGGAAGATCCCTAATAGGAAATCCCAACGTAGAGAGAGAATTTTCCCCTCTTCCTTCCTGTCTTCCATTATAGAATCCTTCATCATTCTCTTCCATTAGTTGCTCTCCCGTTGCACTTGCTATGTCTTCAATGTTTTCTGTTAGCTCCTCAATGTCCTTAACTAGCTCCTCAATGTCCTCAATTGATCCCTCAATGTCTTCAGCTGGTTCCTTGAAATCTTCTGCTGATTTTTCAATTTCTTCTACTGTTTCCTCAACTATTTCAGGACCCACAACTTCCTCTGTTTCGTAGTTTGTTTCGAGGGAGAGCTGAGGCTTGGGATTCCAAGAGCTCAACCTCTGAGAAGTTTTAGCCTTTGATATAATATCATCAATAAAGGTCTTTCTTCCTCCTCCTTTACCCTTACCACCTATATGGTTGTATTTCTTGCATCCTCTCATGCACTCTGCATATCTAAAAGAAAAACGTTAATGCTTTTTGAAATCTACAATTACCTTCCACGGCAACGGTGCCAAAATGTTGGTCACTTTAATTGCTTATTAATTCAAACAACTAAGTGCTACATAAATTGTCAACCTAGGGAAGTCTATTTATTTCAAAGGCAACTACGCACTGTATGTGCTCAATCTCAAAAGCAATAGAAGTTGTAATAATAAATAAATTAGTCACACCTTGCTCTAAGAAAACTAAAGCTTCACTCTAAGTTACAACAAAAACAATCTATTGCAGACAATCACCAAAGAATGCTTAATTTCATTAAAAGAGTAATCTAATGGAAAAGGAATCAATCTACAAAGGAAAGCACTAGCTATGTTGTAACAGAGAACAAGACCCTATTCCCAAAGTAGGAATCTTCAGCACCTGTTTCTGATTACCATGCTTGCCAACTCACTCTGTAAACTCAATTTCCAATGGAACACTCATGAATTAACTGTAGATGAACTAAATAATGCAACAATCAATTGGAAAAACAAAGTTCAGCAACAATGCATAAGCACATTCAGTAAACAGAACTTTTAACAAGGTATGGATAGGAAACACACTTAACACACTGCAGAAATATAATGGGTGAATCTTGTTATGAAGGTGGGCCCTATCCTTTTCACAAGATTCCCCAGGAAACAAGAACTAGAAAGAAATGTTTAGAACAATATTTTATTCATCCATCAAAATGTCATGTTACAAAAAGATTCCAGCTCTTCTCCTTCAGCTAAAAACCCTTCCGCACTCTGTCCCCCTTCTAATGTAGATGTCTCCTCTTTTTAAAGACGAGACATCTATTACAATTGATTACATGGTAAGTCCTATCTTTAACCCAATATACCAAAATGGGGGAATCACTTTTCCTATTAAAAAAATGCTATTACAATGGTTATGGTAATGCTGACTTTGGAATGTGGTAGTTACAGCCAATGTAGCAGCTCCTTCGACGATCTTCTTCTGTCGTTGTCGAATCTAGAATGCAAATTACGACTGCTTCAACAACAGGATTTTCTCCTTGTTCTAACTGTTACAGCAACATGACCTGTAATAATAACCCTGCAGTCTTCAGGCTATTTCAACAACGTAGACTACAATGATAACTCTTTCAACAACTATTCGTTTCAATCAATAAATTATGAAAGTAATGTAATTGTATGTAAAATAAATTAAACATATAGTAATGAGAAGAAATATTGTATACCTTTAGAAAAATGGGTTAAAGAAATAACAAGGACTTTAGATATGGGTTGAAAACGGATGACATAATAGCAAAATATGTAGTGAAAAAGGGACAATATGAGGTCCTAACAATTTCATACTACTAGAAAGATTATTATAGACCCAAGGCAATGCTAGCAAAAGGAATTGGTTACTATAGTATACAATATATTATTAGATTGAGGGATATCATGCACATTAGAGTAGAGATGCAAGTAATAATGAATTACAAAAATCAATAAAATTAATACATTTAAGAATTGAGATGAACATTGGAAGAGTTAGAGGTGAGAAAAACAAAAATGTAAATGATGAATTACATCTTAAGGATGAAACTATAGAAAAATGTCATGCACGTGAAGAAATAGATCAAGGACTAGAGGTGATAGGAATCCTATAATATTGAGTTAATGCTAGAATATAAATTTAAAATTATGATGGTAGACTCAAATATGAAACTATAATTAACTAGAGTGTTGAGATTGAGAAGTATTTTGAAATCAAATTTATTGAGAATCCAAATATGGTTAGGAATGTAGCCACAAAATTAAAAGGTATTGATACAATGTGGTGCAAATTAAAAAAAATGGATAATAACATAGTTAAGATACAAACAATAAAAAATATAGTTAAGAAGATAAAATAAAATAAATATTACCACTTGATTACTAGCAAGCTCTATACATGTACGATAATAACATATAGTAGAGAGACACATAAATTACACAATACAATGAGGAGATTTATAAGATCTCTATAAGATTGAGTTTAAATTAGGAGTATAATTTACAAATGGTAATAATGCATGTTAATGATTTATAGTTACAAAATTACAATGAGATGAGTAAATATTACATCCATAATGTTGACAAAGTGTATTAGATCATTTAATAAAGGTTAAAAATAAAATAAATAGAAGGTGCATAAAATACACATGGAAGAGAGCTGGCATTATGGCTAATGTGTTGTCCTAGATGGAAACCTGCTTGACAAACATGTACTTGATGTAAATATGATGGTCATGAAATATTGAAACTATTAGGGATATTAGTTGAAATGTTACAATGGATATGGATAGAGAAATGATGGTTCAGTTACAGATGGATGACAAATGTAAATATTGAGAAAGTATATGCAGTTCCACGTAGGTCATGTGAGAAAAATTCATGTACACAATCTGAACCATGGAAATATGTATACGAGGGGTTATTACCATGACATTTTCCTATAGTAATTATGGTGACAACATTTATTTGATTATGTCAACAAATGCTAATGAAATTAACAAAGGATTTAAATAAGGTATTGGCTAAGGAAAAATATATATAAGGAGAAGGAGATCAAGGTGTTAAGTGTGCAAGTAATGGATTATTCTTGTCTAATTTGATCTGAAACAGGTCTGCACCATGAAGAAAGGAGAAGGATCAGATCTTATAGATCTAAAAGGATAGTGAATATCAATGAATACACTTGCTTGATCTACTTATGGTTTTGTAGTTAATAATGATAGATGTGTAGTTATGATGATGGTATGATCTAAATATGCTTACAATAATATGTGATATTGATAGTAAAGGTTGGAAAATGTGAATTATGCTTGCAATGAAGGTTTGATTTAGTAGTTTAAATTATGTACGTTAGTTTTCTTCAGTAAGGTCACATACATATGCAAATATGGTTTTGTATTGTCATGTATCGATTCTGTAATGATTTATTCAGTATGTTGAAATATATACATGGGTGTTCTGAATGGTAGTCATGTATATATTCATATCTGTTTTATGGAAGCCACATATATCTACTAGGGTTTGAATTGATGCTTGATGATGATAGTTGATGAAGTTTATTCTACTTTTTGTTGTTTGTCAATGATGTTTATATAAGCATGGTTTGTATCTCTGCAGTGATTGGATTGATTAGGTTGTGGCTTCGTGTGTTGATAAATGATGATGTCACATTGTGATTAGGTATTCAATGAGTCAGTATTGATATATCTATGATTAGTTGTTGTTGTGAATCAGTATTTCAGTGATTCAGTTTGAGAGTGTTTCAGTATTTAGTGATTTGAGATATGTACATAGACAATATGTAGAGGAAACATGTATTAACGTAGGTATGCTTCAAAAATCACGTATATATTATAAATTTAATATTGGTTAGGGTTTATAGTGACTACACAATGTTTCTTTGATGCTTGATTATTATTGAATAATGTGATTAATCAGTGAATGGTTAAATGGTTGAGGTGTGACAATATTGCTTGGTATTTCATTGATTTGATCTAGTGCATTGGTTGAGGTTTAATTCAGTGATTGGATTACTTCAGTATTCAGTGGTTTACATTTTTTCAGTGATTCAGATTTTGTGAATCAGTATATCAGTTTGGCATATTGGTTTGGGCTTATTGTTGGTATGGGTCTAGTATGAAATATCATCAAACATGATCCACGAGAGGTGTTGAGGTTTGAGCCTGTAGTGAGGGATTCAGAGGTTCCTTCTAGTGGTAGACGATAAATTTGTTCAGGGGGTAGGTGCTTCCTTCTGGTAGGTGTTTCCTTCTGGTAGGAGCTTGTAACAAGATTAGGGAGTTGTAACTCCCTTACAATGGGTGGTGGAAAATGAGTGGAGGTTGTAGCCTCCTACAGGTGGGTGCCTACGTACTGGTGAGAGTTTGTGCTAATACAATATGTAATGAATCTTTTATTTATAATAAAAGAAGAAGATAGAGATGATGACAATGATGGCTTTCTCCCACATTAGGTTTCCACCTAAAATACCATTTTTCTCTGTGTGTTTCTTATGTGTTATGATTTTTCTATTATTTACTACATATTGGATGGTTAATGAATCAATAATGCAATGGTTAAGGTTAACTCATTGATGGATTTATGATAAATTAATTAATTTGGGTATACATTGTTTTCCTTCATTGAAGTCAGGTACACACATTGGTTTCATAAAGAATAGTAATGTATTCATAATATGAAATGAAAAGTTAAAGTGAATTAAAAATACTGATTCACCCCCCCGCGCAGTATTTTTCCTAACAAAGAGGTCTAAGAGGAAAATAAAATTCAATATTTAGATTATATCACACAAACACCTAAGAAGATGATTGAAAGAACAACAATGAAGGTTTCATATAGGTGGATGAATTAATAGACTTAGAAATCATTTTAGCTACATATATAAATGTGAACTGTAAGCTTATAAATCATAAGAATGTCCAATAGATCACATTGATAGTTGAAGAAGTGAAAAAAGGATACATGTTACACATGTACGTGAATTATTTATTATTTGAGAACCAAAGAGTTGTAAAAAATGAAGAAGAATGAATTATGAGAAGATCTAGTGTCTAAATGCTCCACTATTACACCTAATTATAAGTAAAAAAACTAAACATATAATGGATAACCTAGAAAACTTGCATAACAGACTTATATATATATATATATATATATATATATATATATATATATATATATATATATATATATATATATATATATATATATATATATATATATATATATATATATATATATATATATATATATCAAACTAACTCTCTTTAAATGAGGAATACAAAGTCAACTTTGATCACCTTCAACACACCTAGATTGTACTAGTCACTTGAGTTGGGACCACCGTTGGTTATTCCAATCAACTAATGGACCTTTGATTGTCAATTATGTCTTTAGAAATTTTGTGACCATGATGAACCTAATGTTTCTAGAAATGTGGTATACATTCAACATAAACGATGTAAAATTTTCATATTAAGACAAGTGTTACTCGAGTTAGAAAAGAAGGTTGTTGAAGATCTTGAATTGAGGAAGAATATTTTCAGAACAAAGTGCAAAATTGAAACTAAGTGTTGTGTCTTAATCATATATGGTGGAGGAAGATACCAATTGTTATCTTCAAAGGTAATTAAGATTTTAAAATTAAAATGCATTCCTCATCCCTATGGTTGTAAATTCCCATGGCTTAAAAAATGTTCATCAAGTTACTATGTCAATGTTCCTTGAATTTTCAAATTTGTTATTACTAAGAAAATGTCATGTGGTATTTAATTGATATGGATGCATGCCATTTATTGTTTAGTAGGCCATGGGTATTTCATAAAGTATTTTCATGATGGTATTAGAAACACTAATGAGTTTTAAAACGATGAAAATTTCAACTTCATGTTACGTCTGAAAGAAGTGAGAAAAAATGTTACTCGCGTTAAAAGCATTAAGATAATATTTTTCATAGAAAATAAGTCTATGAAGGTGTTGTGGCCACCAACAACCCCCCTCTTTGTTTAGTATTAGCAATAACACTAAGCAAATGGGGACCCTTAATAAAAAATCCAAAAAACATTTTATAAAACTTTTTGTATTCTACTCCTTGAAATTATGTCACATCGCGTGGAGAAGATAAGCATCCCCTTATGAGAATAATAAAAACTGCGAAGAAGCGACGCGAAATTCATCGCATCGCACACATTAAGAAGCGCTCTTAGATGAAAATCTTAAGAAATCTCTGACGGCCGATGTGCGACGTCGCATATTGCAATATCGCATAAGTAGCACACAATGATTTAATGACTCATGCGATCCGCGACGCTACAATCTGGCGATATCTGCGATCTGCAATATCTGCAATCTGCGATATCTGCGATCTGCGATAAATGCTATCTGCGATAATCTGATCTGAAAAGGCTTGCAATGACACATCTAGGTAATGCCATGACGCGATGCTGCTATTGCCCATTGCAAATTTCCTCGGTTCAACAGTCAAGAAAAGCTGTCCGTAAACCAAAAATTAGGCGCGCGCCTTAAAAGAAATTAATGAACATATGCCAACGTGTTAATGAAGGACGGTTTTGTGTTTTTCGAAGAGTCAGTTCACGATGGGTGTCATGATTTTATACATTCATAGAGGTTATAGCTTTCGTATCAGTATTTATTATCATTTCTCTTTTCCTTTGCGTGAACTGCAAGAATGAAAAATAGGAAACATTATGAAGCAATGAGCAGGAAACATCTAAGGAAAAGGGGAAAGTGTCAATGCTCGGAGAATAGAGAAGAGATGCCTTCATGAACAGATGCCGCATGCAACAAAACCACAGATTCCAGAGTATCACTCAACAGATGCTGAGGTCGATAGGTGATTCAACATTCAGGGTTAGAAAGCTCACAAAAGCAACATGTTTACAAAAAATCCTGAAACTTCTACTCGGTAAAGGAAAAAGGTGCTAAAGAAGGAAAACGCACCAGAAAAGCCCGGATCAAAGAACAGAGGCAGTTTTCGATGCACGATTAGTGCTTAGCGCACATCGCTAAGAAAATTATTCAGAAAGCAAAGTCCCTAACTTTCTTAGTCATTCGCAAGTCCGGAAACCGAAATAGCAAAAGCAGAAGCAGTTTGAGGGAAATTTGGGTTGTTGCCAAGTATATACACAGTAAATTCGCCCAACCATAAGATAATTCTCAAAAATATCTTCTAGTGTACTAAAAAAGTGGTGCCAGCGCTTGCCATTTCTGTCTGCATAACTCAAACAAAAGCAGAAGGCAACCAGTCGACTCTTCCCAGGCGAATGTTGAATGCTCGCAACATTTAAGGAGAAAATGCAGAAATAGTTAGGAATTAGATTCAGTTTTTAGAAATAGTTTTGCTTTAGAAGAAGGGCGGTCATTTAAACCGTATCCTAAATTTATGTAATTAATTTAATTAGTTAGCAGTATTTAAACCCTTCTCATGCATTTGGAGAAGGGTCAAGAAATTTGTCAAAAACTTGTCCTCAGAACATGCACTTTTGCACCCTCGGAGGGGGTTTTGATGAATGGATGGATCAAGGTTTATTAATGTTTGCATTTGATATCTGCTACTGATGTTGCACTTCTGTACTCTTAGTATATGTTAGAGCAAGGAGAGATAAATCATTGTTGCTTGAAGCTTATGAGTAGGATCAGTCATAAATGGTACTTTTATCTCTCGGCCATTTCTGCTTATATTCTTAAAGTGATATATAGTTTTAGTTGTTTATATGTTATTGCATGAATGTGTGAGTTACCATTTGGCACTTTTGTACGGTGGAGCCATTTATTTATGTCTGATATATGAATAACTTATTATGCGATATGCTGTTCACAACTATTTTGCCTAACTTTTTATGCAAAGTAGTTCATCTTAATTGATTTCTATTCTTACTATAGCTGAATGATCTTTATTACCAGTTATTGTCTGAAATCTTTTTAGATCGCATAATAGAAGAAATACACCCTGGGTTAGCATAGATTAGATGTGTGGTTTTTCATTAGATTACAATAGCATAAAGTTAGTTTAAAAGTTTGAATTAGATTAGCTTTAAGTATTCTTAGATCAGCAACATCCAACTCTGCACACACACACACCCTTAGATTGGGAAACTCGTCCCATTATCCCCAGTCAGACCCGCTATACCAAACGGATAAGGAGCTGCCAACCAAGGTCCGGACCGGGTGGGTATCCCCCTTGTTGTCGACCCGATTTTCGGGGCTTCAACATATCTGGCGCTAGAAGGAGGGCCCGAACTACGAATGGCACCTAAATCAAAATCTAAATACCATTCTGAGAGTAAATCGCCCTCATCAACTCCCCCGACTTCCCCAGTACGCTTAAATCCAGAGTCAGAAGTCGCTCGAGTATCAACCGCTGCTACACAACCTAATATTTCAGACCAATCTACCATTGAACCCCCTGAAGTTCAAACTCTGATTCACAAACTCCATGGATTTTCCATTTCTACTCAGAGGTCTGATAAATCTCAAAGCAGCGTGACTTCGCAGTACAATCTTGCTCATCCCCTGACTAGATTAAAGAGTGAAAATTTTGGCATCCAGCCAACTGAATTGCCCCTCCCCACCAGGAAAAGAGCGAGGAAAACACCACAAGAGTCTGACAGTGAGACTCTTTCATCTACATCGTCCATTTCAACTCCCTCACCGCGAAGTCAGCCACCCACATCTTCATTCCAAACCATCATCCATCCGCTTACTGGAACTCCCACAACCCCTCTTCAATCACCTACGATCATAGTGTACTCATCTTCCCAACCACAGGGATCATCTTCTGCACTTTCATTCACTAGCAACTCAACGATGGCTCAGTCTCCATGGAATAATCCTGGGGCAGTTTTAATGCCTCCACCCTTGAGTCAAATACCGGCCCATCCTGAGAAATGGCTACCCAAATTCAATCCAGAAGCAGGCATGCTAGTTGAAGAACACATCAAAAATTTCATGCTTTCTGTCAATCTCAACGGAGTTACTAACGAAGATGCTGTTGTTCGGCTTTTTCCCTATACAATGCAAGGAACAGTCGGGTCATGGTACTTTTCATTACCCTCCGGGTCTATCACAAGTGGGGAAATTTTCCAAAGTCAATTCCTTACCAAGTTTGGTGATGACAGATCAACGGCAACGTTAATCAATGACCTAACCAATCTTAAAGCCAAGGCTAGAGAACCCATCAAAGATTTCAATTTACGGTTCAATAAGATCCTCAACAAAATTCCCACTGCTTCCCAACCCAGCGAAGAAGTACATTGTGAATGGTATATTACGGCCTTACCATCAAACTTAGCAATCTTCGTGGATAGGGCAAATAAAACAACCTTAGTTGAAAACTTGATAGAGGCGATAGCAGTAGAGAAACGCGTAATAGCCCTGGAAAAGAGATCTACGATAGAGGAACGCAAGTCTAATAAAGTCACCTTCAAGGAAGACTCCAAGAAGAAACAAACGAAAGACCCTTTCGATTTGGAAGGATTGCAAAAAGTATTAAAAACCATGTCCAATGAGATGATTGACATAAAAAAACAAGTAGCAGAAACTTCTTCAAAAAAGCCCTACAGAACTTTTAAAAGAGGTCCTTCAATGGATGTGAAACCACCCAACGCTATTTCAAATGTCGAATCCAAAGAAGAGGAAGAAGAAGAAAGTACCACCGAAGGGCAGACTGATGATGAAGAAGTTGTGGAATTACAAGGAATGTGGGATTTCATCCTCCCACAAGAAGAAGATCAAGAAGCATTTCCGGTTAGCACACGAAGCAAAAATCAACTTGATCCTCCCCAAACTACCCCTAAGCAGAAGAGCGAAAGCTCTGCAATAAAAGATAAAGTCGCAACAAAAAAATGACCACTAAAGCGACTCAACCTAGCCCGGTCCAATTAGATCAAACAACTCCATCAAAAACACTAATAGTGTCGGATGAAATGGAATACAATATTATTGACGACATGAAAAAGACTAGGGCTAATATTACCCTTTACGAATTGAGCAAATTGAAACATCAACAGAAGATAATGATGAAAGAATTACATGCCGTGCCTATTACATCTTTGCCTACCGCTGTAGCTTCCCACAACATGGGAAGACCTCCAACCAACACGATTAATAAGATTGATCCAAATGACATCGCCTTGATTGGAGGAAGATCAAGGTCTCACACTCCCCCTTTCCTTCTCACTTATGAAATTTTCAATAAAAATGTGCACAATTGTTTGGTAGATTCTGGTGCTTCAACGAATATTTACCCAGATCAATATGTGCCAAGTTAAATGTTCAACCACAAAAATCCGCAGTGCACATAGTTCAACTTGATCGATCTCAAGTCGAAGTGATTGGTGAACTTAATCAAGTAACCATAAGATTGTCATCCAACCCAAAGGTATGTCAGGTTATTGACATTCTAGTGGCTGATATCCCATAATTCTATGGCTTGATTCTTAGCAGGGATTGGTTCGAGAAACTCCATGGATACTTTTCAACCGACTGGTCACACATGTGGTTACCCTACAATGGTAAACCAAATCAAATAAAGGTTGAACGAGAGTTACACCAGAAGTACATAGTAACAGAATTAGAGGGAGAAAATGAAGCAGTAGCGTATAACAACAGTATCATAGGCAATTACTCGATAGATTCTTTTCTCGGCAATTTCAATGCTCATACATCACCTTACTTAGAAAATTCAGTTTTGTCCCAAGTCGAAAATTTTTCCCAAACTGATAATTCAAAGTGTGTTAATTTTGTAGATAAACCTATAAATACATCTTTGTTTTGGAAATTATATTTTGATGGCTCTAAATCTAACGAAGGAGCAGGAGCAGGATGCGTTCTGATTAGTCCAGAAGGAAATAAGACCATGCTTACGTGCAGACTCAAATTCGATTGCACAAACAATACAACAGAATATGAAGCCTTGGTGCAAGGCCTATACAAAGCAATCGGGTTGAACGTCAAGTATCTTCAAGTCTTCGGAGACTCTGAGATTGTTGTCAAACAGGTACGTAACACTATTCATTGCCTATCAGGTCATTTAAAACACTATCAATCTTTAGTGCAAGATCTGACTGAGCATTTCATAGCGTTCAATATTTCGTCAATCCCGAGACTCCAAAATGCAAGTGCAGACCTTTTGGCTAACGTAGCCTCTAGGCTTATTCCCTCCGAAGAGTTTAGTCCAGATAGATTCTCAATAGAATTAATCTTTAGACCATCCATCCCTGACAACATTACAAATTGGAGAGTATTCAACGACGATCCTGATATTGTAAATTTCCTCACTTCCGAAGGATCCTACTCCAATCAGATAATTGACAAAGACCATCACGATCGACAAATACAACAAAATGGCACAGATAATGCTATACCTAAATCGGTGGTTAAGTTAGAAGACTTATACGATTTGAAAAATCGGTTTAAAAGGTCTGCCAATTCAAAGCTCTGCAGTTCAACTCTGAACTACGAATTAGTAAACCTGGGAACCAATGATAAACCACAAAACGTTAATATAGGCATCGGCTTAGCCCCTGAAGAAAAACTAGCGTATATTTGTCTTTTGAGACAATATAAAAATGTCTTTGCCTAGAATTACGATGAGCTGAAGACGTATGACACTTCTATCATTCAGCATACAATCCCTATGATTGACAACGAAAAACCTGTCCAACAGAAACTGAGAAAGATCCACCCCAATTTAGAAAATCAGATAAAACCGAGCTGAATAAGTTATTAAAAGCCAGAATAATCTTCCCCGTCAGACATTCCAAATGGGTCTCCAATATGGTACCCGTTAGAAAGAAAAATGGAGATATTAGAATCTGTATCGATTTTCGGAATCTTAACAAAGCCTGTCAAAAAGACAATTTTCCTCTCCCACCTATGGAGCAGATATTACAGGCAGTAGCAGGCTCAGAATTGATGTCTTTCTTGGATGGATTTTCAGGATATAATCAAGTGCTGGTACATACTGATGATCAGTTGAAAACCAAATTCAGAACTAAATGGGGCACATACGCATATCGGAAGATGCCATTTGGCTTGATCAATGCCGGCGCTACATTTCAGAGAGCCATGGACATTGCATTCAAGGGATTAGTTAATAAATCTGTAGTAATTTATTTGGATGATATAACAGTGTACTCCAAGAAGTGAAGCGACCATCTTAGAGACTTAAAACAGATCTTTCAACGATGTTTAAGGTATGGGATTTCACTTAACCCAAAGAAATCTTTTTTCGCACTAAGTGAAGGGAAACTTCTAGGATTCATAGTGTCAAAATCTGGTATTCACATTGAGCCTGACAAAATCAAAGAAATTTCTGAAATATCCCTACCTCATAATAAAAAAGCCATGCAATCTTTCCTTGGTCAAATCAATTTTGTAAAGAGATTTGACCCAGATTTTTCACGAATTGTGTCTCCTTTGCAAACCATGATTAAAAAGAATTCAAATTTTAAATGGGGTCAAGATGAACATGAAGCATTCAACCTGATCAAACAAGCTATCATTAATGCTCCATCTTTAGCAACCCTGAATTTTTCAGAATCTTTTATCTTATACACATTTGCCTTAGAGAAATCATACGGTGCGATTCTAACTCAAGCAAATCAGGAAAAAGCGGAAGCTCCAATTGCATTTTTTAGCTCGAATTTACAAGGTGCTGAACTCAACTATTCAGACGTGGAGAAACAGGCATATGCTGTTTTCAAAGCGGTCAAATATTTTAGACCTTTCTTACTTAAAACCCATACTAAGGTCATAGTACCGTTTCCAGCGGTAAGAAATCTTCTAGTACAGAAGGAGGTGGGTGAGAAAAGAGCACATTGGATCACTGCTTTACAGGAATACGACCTTGAGATCAAGCCAACAAACATTGTAAGAGGTCCAGGCTTCTGCAAAATGTTGGCCGGAGCATCGGAGATTTCTGAAAATTCATCTGAACAGGTACAACTGTATGAGGTAAGCCTAAACGATGCAGAATCATTATATGCTGACATCATTTATTATCTTAAGAATGGATATGCTCCATCACACCTAGATCACACTAAGAAAAGAGCTTTGAGATTGAAAGCTAAAAAATATCAGCTCATAAATGATGTTCTTTTTAGAAAGAATTATGATTCTGTTCTTCTTAGATGTCTTGAGAAAACTGAAGCTGAAAAAGTTTTGCAGGAACTCCACGACGGACCAGTAGGTGGACACTATGCTAGAGATGCTACTGCACATAAGATCTTACGTGCAGGATATTACTGGCCTACGCTGTTCAAAGACTCACACAGTTACGTAAGGAAATGTCAAGTCTGCCAAACAACTGTTGGAAGACAAAAGAAGCCGTCCCTGCCACTACGGCCGGTAAACATCGAGCAACCATTCAGTCAGTGGGGCTTGGACATAATAGGTGAGATCATTCATCACTCTTCTAAGCAGCATAGATACATCCTCACGGCAACATATTATTTTACTAAATGGGTAGAAGTAGTTCCTCTCAAGACAACTAATTCTGCAAATATCATTGAATTCATAGATCAATTTATAATCACTAGGTTTGGATTGCCAACGGCTTTAATGTTTGATAATGCATCATACTTTTCTGGAAATGCAATGACTGAGTTTGCACTTGAAAGAGGGTTCAAACTGAAATATTCGGCCAACTACTATCCGCAAGGTAATGGGTTAGCTGAGTCAACAAATAAAAACCTAATTAGGATTATTAAAAGAACGGTTGACCAGAACCAAAAGAATTGGCACAAAGCTTTGGTAAATGCTTTATGGGTAGATAGAATAACGAAGAAAGCTTCAATCGACACTTCTCCCTTTAATTTAGTTTATGGGAAAGAAGTGGTTCTTCCAACTCACTTAGTCATCCCGTCTTTGTCTTTAGTATAATACATCGATGAAGTATCTACTTCCTCCATACAACTAAGGAAAATGGAAATAATTAAATTAGAAGAACAACGAGAACAAGCTAAGAAAACCCATGCTCATCACCAAGCGCTAATAAAATCCTCTTTTCATTCAAGCATAATGACCAGAAAAAGTTTTCAGATGGGAGATTTAGTTTTGAAATGGGATAAGGCTCATGAAGAAAAGGGCAAACATATGAAATTTCAAAAGATGTGGCTTGGTCCTTTTCAGATTGTTGAAGTCATAGGTCCATCAACGTTTGTGTTGCAGGATTTAGCAGGTAGAAGGGATTCTTTGCCTGTTAATGGACAAATCCTTAAAATATATTTTCCATAGAATATTATTCTTCTATTTTGTAGAATAGTTTTTCTTTTCTTTTTCATAATAAAACTAGTTGTGAGTGGTTACTACAGGTATTCACGGAAAAGACACCAATTCTCTTTCAGATTTTGAGCTTTCGCTTGTATAAGTAGCAAAATTTTTTGAAAATCTGATTTTTATTATTGACAGATACAGTTAAAAACTTCAGCCTAGATATGATACTAGTTTCAACTTCAAAATTTGATGAAAGCAACCTTTAGCAAAGGAATTGTTTTATATCAGCACAATGAAAGGTATCAATAGCAAAATAAGGCTTCTCTGTAAGACTGCTATTTTCAAACTCTATTATTGTCGTCCAGAGCTTTCTTAAGGAAAAACAATGACTTCCTCCCCGCTAAAGAAAATCGCAGCATTCAGAGGAACAATCTGAGAAACACTATATCTCAAAGAATAAGAGGTCTCATCACGAGCCGGCTTATCATGATCACATATATTATAACTTGCTAACTTTGCCAATACTGTCCACCAAAACAGGGCAACGACTCAAGATTGTTGCAATCAAAAGACAAGGGGTCTCATCACGAGCCAGCTTGTTCAGCAAAAGTGTAAATCAAGTGAATGACTGTGTCATAATTTTGGCTACCAAACCAAGACATTGTTCTTTGAGAATAAAAAAGGGAAAAAGTGTCAAAATGGGTTTTTCTTTGAAAAGTTGTAGATAGCCTTAAGCAGGATAAAGGATCATTGCTGGGTAACAGGTAACCCTGTCGAGGCTATGGACGCCTGCTGGCAGCAGAGGCTCTACCTACGACAAATGAGCATATTTTAAAGCCAGCACACAGAGAAGACTTTATTTTATCTTTAAAAAGACCAAGTAGTGGCTGATATAAGTACAAGAACAAGCCTGAGGAAGCAAACAATTAGAATAGAAAAAGGTTGAAACAAAATAACATTAATAGGATAAGGCATAATGTACTCTATCTGTCCATAACAAAATTTAGACTTATGAAAATTTTTCTGTTTTGGAAGTTAAGATTCAATAGAAAAGCAGAGATAACTGATTCTTCCCAGTGAATCGCCATTGTTGTGGCCACCAACAACCCCCCTCTTTGTTTAGTATTAGCAATAACACTAAGCAAATGGGGACCCTTAATAAAAAATACAAAAAACATTTTATAAAACTTTTTGTATTCTACTCCTTGAAATTATGTCGCATCGCATGGAGAAGATAAGCATTCCCTTATGAGCATAATAAAAACTGCGAAGAAGCGATGTGAAATTCATCGTATCGCACACATTAAGAAGCGCTCTTAGATGAAGATCTTAAGAAATCTCCGACGGCCGATGTGCGACGTCGCATATCGCAATATCGCATAAGCAACACACAATGATTTAATGACTCATGCGATCCACGATGCTGCGATCTGGCGATATCTGCGATCTGCGATAATCCGATCTGAAAAGGCTTGCGATGACACATCTAGGTAATCCCATGACGCGATGCTGCTATCGCCCATTGCAAATTTCCTCGGCTCAACATTCAAGAAAAGCTGTCCGTAAACCAAAAATTAGGCGCGCGCCTTAAAAGAAATTAATGAACATATGCCAAAGTGTTAATGAAGGACGGTTTTGTGTTTTTCGAAGAGTCAGTTCACGATGGGTGTCATGATTTTATACATTCATAGAGGTTAGAGCTTTCGTATCAGTATTTATTATCATTACTATTTTCCTTTGCGTGAACTGCAGGAATGAAAAACAAGAAATATTATGAAGCAATGAGCAGGAAACATCTAAGGAAAAGGGGAAAGCGTTAATGCTCGGAGAATAGAGAAGAGATGCCTTCATGAACAGATGCCGCATGCAACAGAACCACAGATTCCAGAGTATCACTCAACAGAGGCTGAGGTCGATAGGTGATTCAACATTCAGGGTCAGAAAGCTCACAAAAGCAGCATGTTTACAAAAAATCCTGAAACTTCTACTCGGTAAAGGAAAAAGGCGCTAAAGAAGGAAAACGCACCAGAAAAGCCCAGAGCAAAGAACAGAGGTAGTGTTCGATGCGCGATTAGCACTTAGCGCGCATCGCTAAGAAAATTGTTCAGAAAGCAAAGTCCCTAACTTGCTTAGTCATTCGCAAGTCCAGAAACCGAAATAGCAAAAGCAGAAGCAGTTTGAGGGAAATTTGGGTTGTTGCCAAGTATATACGCAGTAAATTCGCCCAACCAGAAGATAATTCTCAAAAATATCTTCTAGTGTACTAAAAAAGTGGTGCCAGCGCTTGCCATTTCTGTATGCATAACTCAAACAAAAGCAGAAGGCAACCAGCCGACTCTTCCCAGGCAAATGTTGAATGCTCGCAACATTTAAGGAGCAAATGCAGAAATAGTTAGGAATTAGATTCAGTTTTAAGAAATAGTTTTGCTTTAGAAGAAGGGCGGTCATTTAAACCGTATCCTAAATTTATGTAATTAAGTTAATTAGTTAGCAGTATTTAAACCCTTCTCATGCATTTGGAGAAGGGTCCAGAAATTTGTCAAAAACTTGTCCTCAGAACATGCACTTTTGCACCCTCGGAGGGGGTTTTGATGAATGGATGGATCAAGGTTTATTAATGTTTGCATTTGATATCTGCTACTGATGTTGCACTTCTCTACTCTTAGTAGATGTTAGAGCAAGGAGAGATAAATCATTGTTGCTTGAAGCTTATGAGTAGGATCAGTCATAAATGGTACTTTTATCTCTTGGCCATTTCTGCTTATATTCGTAAAGTGATATACAGTTTTAGTTGTTTATATGTTATTGCATGAATGTGTGAGTTACCATTTGGCACTTTTGTATGGTGGAGCCATTTATTTATGTCTGATATATGAATAACTTATTATGCGATATGCTGTTCACAACTGTTTTGCCTAACTTTTTATGCAAAGTAGTTCATCTTAATTGATTTCTATTCTTATGATAGTTGAATGATCTTTATTACCAGTTATTGTCTGAAATCTTTTTAGATTGCATAATAGAAGAAATACACCCCGGGTTAGCATAGATTAGATGTGTTGTTTTTCATTAGATTATAATAGCATAAAGTTAGTTTAAAAGTTTGAATTAGATTAGCTTTAAGTATTCTTAGATCAGCAACATCCAACTCTGCACACACACACACCCTTAGATTGGGAAACTGGTCCCATTATCCCTAGTCGGACCCGCTATACCAAACGGATAAGGAGCTGCCAACCAAGGTCCGGACCGGGTGGGTATCCCCCTTGTTGTCGACCTGATTTTCGGGGCTTCAACAGAAGGAGAAAAAGAAGAAAAAGTTCTATTTGGCTTTATTTCTGAAGAAAGTTTGCAAAGAAGAAGAAATTATTTATGTATAAGTTGTAATTAAAAGAGTGTTTCGATAGATATAAACAAAATAATTTTAGATAGTTTAAGTGTAAGAATTGTAGAATATAAATCTAATTAAAGAAATTTTAAATGTTTTCTACATTAGGATAATTCTGAGGTCAAAAGGGATTCAAACAAAAATTGTATAAACAAAATTAACTTTAAAAGAATTGTTAAGATTTAAGATGATGATGTCATCCCTAGGGTTAAATATTTTTGATGGAAAATGAGAAAATAAATTTTTTAATTGTATTTAGACTTATCTCCTTATAAATTTACTCAAATGTGAAATTTAGGCACCTATTGAATGCAGAATTAAATTCCACCTCCAAAATGTACCAACTCTACATATCTTTGAGTAGGCCCACACCAGAAAAAAATGAATTCTACATACACCAAGTGACTACACTCAACATTTGAGTAATAATATAATGAGATAAGCAAAAATACAATAAGTCTTTTTTATTTTTATTTTCCATTAAACATTTACAACTCTTATTTTATTATTTTAATTATTGTTTTACTACTTTCCTGGCTAAAGATTTCCATGATACATTGTTTGGTGGCAAAAAACTGGATAAGCATAAAATATGCATGTTGGCCATTAATAAGATCACATTCAAATAGTTGTTTTTCTCACCTTGAATGGATGGTCTTATGGGCCCTTCTTTGAGTTGGGCCATGTAATTTTCTAAAATAGATGAATGATGAGTTCTTTGATATGTTTATCATTTTAATGAATGATGAGTTGTTTGATATGTTTATCATTTTAATGAATGATTTTTTAATTTTTTTTAATAGTTTTGTATTTTTTTAATTCATTTATTTATTAAGTTGAAAAGATATTAGGAAAAAAATAATAAGTTTTTTTAAATCACCTAATAATTTTATTATATTAATGATTAAAATTTTGAATTTTTTAAATTTTTATTATATTGTGTATTTAACATATTCAAAGAAAATGTTAGAAACAAAAATAAGAAGTTAGGGGTTTATTTGAAAAGTGTATATTGTGATGAAAGTAACAAATTTATTTAAGTTATGTAGTATTTCCTACCACTTACGTGGATGTTATGTTTTTATAAAATTTGAAAATTAATATATGAAGTGGAAAAGTTAATTCCCTAAGGGATAAGGACTTGCATAAAATTTGTGGTGAGTAATTTCCGCTACTAAGTTTAAACATTTACACTTTTATTGGACTACATTTTAAAGCATTGAAGAAAACATAATTAATGGTACATAGTAACTCCTGGTAGGTATATTTATTTCCATCTTGTTCCTATTCATTTTTTATGCAAATACTTGCTTAAATTATGGTGGGAAGTAACTAATGGTAAATAGGTTATTTACTTGATTATGATCTATTTTGAAGGATTTTAATTTTAGGTGGCTTTCCTATGAAGATTAACAATGTAAAATCATTGCACAAATATTTAAAAATCATGGCAACAGATGGATGATATAAATTAGGATGAACATAAGGGCTTGGAGATGAGAAGGTAAATAAAAATATGAGAAAGTGCAATCTAGTTAACCCAGTCTTAAGAGCAACAATCTATGATCATTATGAACAATAGAGCCAACCATCTTCATGCCACAATTCGACAGAAGACGTGAACCACTATCTACCCTACCCTTTCCCATGATTGGTTATGAAGGTCGTGAGACAGAAGTTAATGTCATTGTGGGCACTAAAATAGGAAAAAAATATGTTTAGAGTAAAAAATTTCCCTTGCTTTATTGTAGTTTTTTTCAAAATGTCCATAGAAAAATGAACAACAGTCATGGTTTTTACTAATTTATGTTTTATTTTTACTCAGAAATATTTTTGCAGATCATGATTTTTTTAACTAGATGGTTATTGTTCTTAAATCTAATTTCCTCATTTATTTTGGGAATATATATCTCCAAAGAAAGCTTAGGTTGACTTCATGGTTCTGTAGCTTGAGCTTTCATGTAAAATAAATTACTTTCATGTTCTAGTTTTCTTTTCCTTGGTAGTTCTCTATTTTAAAAGAAAAAGATGTTTTACCTAGGGATTTCAATTTGGTCTTGTATTATTTTGTAAGAATAATATTGCATTGGGTTTGAACAATGCTGAGAGAGTTAAGTGTAATAACAATGTCTATGAAAAAAAATCAATATCCATACTCATTTGTATTCAAGTAAATAAAAAGATTCAAATTTTAATCTACACAATGTAAACATAAGGATTGAAACCCATTATATTCATATTGTAACAATATCTATTCTTATAAAATCTCAATTATCGGAATGAACAATTTTCATAAAAAATGAATTTGTTCCACAACATTGTAGAGTTCTATAAGGACTTCTTGAAGAATTTTGTAGTAAAGAATGGAGTTAATAAGTACATGGATCTACTAATATTTTCCTCTAAAAATTTCTTTCAAACAATTTTCTAGGCATTTCTTTGTCATGTAGTTCTTAAAATTAATGTGCATCCTTTTTGGTTTTTC
Source organism: Pinus tabuliformis (assembly GCA_031772625.1). Classification (NCBI taxonomy): domain Eukaryota; kingdom Viridiplantae; phylum Streptophyta; class Pinopsida; order Pinales; family Pinaceae; genus Pinus; species Pinus tabuliformis. The sequence continues at coordinate 241,249,877 of CM062810.1, read as the reverse complement.
TATGCAATAAGATATTGCAAATAGGAAAATTTATTTTGTTGGCATTGAGCTCAATGGCATTAGCAGCGTAAGAGATAGTGATTTTTCTATTGCATATGTAAATATTTGAAGGTTATGATTTAAAGCCAGAGTTGAGTTAAGTGATTTTCTTTTCTCTTGTGGGATAAGGGTTTCGGATCATATTTCTAGCTCGTAGAGAGGTGGAAATAGAATCTTATGTGGTTGCATGGAATTTGAAGCAAGGGAAGTTTGAACCTTCTAGGACCAATTGTCTATGTTGTATCACATCTTGTATGTATCCCATTGCACTGGAAAGAGTTTGCAACAAATGAATGAACAGGAAAGTAGGGACACCACAAGATTGATTGATGTTCCTTCTTACGGAAAATGAAATGTTAGGAAACTCTTAATGGTGATTCCAACTTGCTCCACATGGATCAATTTTGTGTTCAAATCATATTTACCAATATCGTTTTCTTCATTGTCTTAGTTATGATAGAGCTTGTCATAAAATGAATTGACTCTCTTGAAATTTGTGCCAAAATGGATATGTTGGTTGTATTTTCTTATGTAAGTTAGGGTAATTCATATATTCATGCATTAACACCACTACATATGATTACAAATTCTTTTCTATCCATTAATGAAATAAAATCCAGTCAATTATCAATGATACTTGTGACTCATGAGTCATTCCAAAGTGACAAGCCTTGATTATCAAATACAATCTAAAAATGCTTCTTAAATAATTTAGTTAGGTAATCGTAAGAGGAAATAGGAATTAATTATTTTTCAATTATTTTCTATTCTCTTGATTGTCTGTGTGTCTTCGGTAGAGCATTCAATATTTTTATTTCATTTCATACTTCCAAACTTCTTTCTACCATTAATTTTATAAAGATGGTTTCTCATGGATTACAGAAAAACACACACATGTTTTTTGCGGGCTAAGATCCAAAATATTGACATTGTGTACATTTTCACACATGATAGGTCTATGAAATATGAAAAGTGGATTTGGGAGGACGATGAAGGCCCTAAATAATCTAATATGTCATGGTGGTTGAATGAGTTTATTAGTCATGAAATAAAGCCAACAATGGATTGACCATTTCCATTTGCAGAGGAACACTTGTTCATACTTACTTTAAGGGTGGGATTAGAAGGCTATCATATGAATGTTCATGGTAGGCATGCGACCTCATTCCCTTATTGAAATATAAGTGAATCTAACTTGTTATATTGAAATTTGCATTGTTTACCACATTTTTTCCATCAATACTTAGACAATAAAAACTCATGATTCAGTTTGAATTAGTCTGTCCTATTCTCAACATTTAACCATCTCCTAGCGATATACGCATTAGATTTTTTGTTGTTTTTTGGATTTAGATTAATAATGGAGACAATATTATCTTAGTTCATGGTGAATCTTCCAACTTGAGAGTAATCAATTGTGAGGCTTGGGAGTAATAAAAAAAGAAGTGATAGCATGAGAAGAGAAAGGCCTAAATTAATAATCTTCCAACATGAGAATTATTTGTCCAATAAGTCATATTTTATTAATACCCTCTTGTGATTTTTAGTGTAGTTGTTAAAGAATTTCTTCCCCGCTAATTTGAGATTTGTTTTGGGACATGGGTTTTTTCTTGAAGATGGAACTGGATTAATTGATAAATGGGGACGTATATATTCATTCAATCTTTGTTGTATCCTTACCCACATCTCTTCCAATATTCTCAACTTAAATAATCCTTGACATGTCAAACAAATGGAATGCTCCATATTTTCCATAGAGTCCCATAGATCTCCTCATTTAGGTCCTTTCTGCAAATAATCACTTTGCATAATGCATGATTATGAGTAATACATGGAAACAGTCACAATTGATTAGATCATCAAAAGTTGTGTCATGTTACTTTGTTGCCTTTGTAAGACCATTTAAAACTTGAGAATTATGTTGTGGACTTGATAAAATATATTTACTGTACCAATATATTGAAATTTCATCCATAGTTTCTTTTTGAAAATCTCTACATATCATTGATTCAATTATCTAACACCATTGGCTTCTATCCTTGAAATTTCATGCCTACTTTCTTTTCGAAGATATCCATGGATTATTGAATTCATCTTTCCAACATCATTCACATCTATCCTATAAAATTATCGTTAATATTTCTGTATGTCTCCAATGGACTTAAAATTCCAAACATGTTACTAGAATCTTAAAAGTGACATTTGTAGATAACCTTCTTATGTATCCATGAGTGTACTTCTCATAAGATATTTTTGGAGAAATGTTTCTTACAATTTTGACTTTATTCATCGTAAATGACTTCTAAGTTCAATTGTGTACTGACAAATTATGGAGAGGTGACTTGATGCATATGGAGACTCACAAATATGGCACATGCATCTGTGTAGAAAATAAAACTAATGGAATGTTTATGACAATATCTATACAAATAACTTTACACTAGCAAGGTATTTATCCTCATAATAAGCACGTATCTAATAGGTGAAATTTTCATAATATATAATCCTAGTGACATGTAGATGACATCATTTTTGGTGAGATCCTTATGGGGAAAAAAATTATACATCTTACCTCCATGACATTAGGTATAACTAAAAAAACTTCTAAATCAACTACTTACTAAGGAAAAAACAAGCCCATTACTTTTCATATACTAGTTGAAGCTTCTTATGGAATGCATAGCTATATAGAAAGAAACACGAGCCTGGACTCCTTCCTTGGGACTTTGCAAGAATTTATGTCTATTTTGTATTAATGAAATAGTATTGTAGTCTCATCCTTGAGTAAATATGAAGCTAGGTATAGAAAAAATATTAAATAGAACCCAATATTAAAATAAGTATTCATCACATCGTGATAAACATGAACCATAAATAATAATAACAGCAAATTTCAACAAAACATAAAAATAGAGGAATATGAATTTGAATATAGATTCAGAGTCTTGTAAAGAGGTGTCCCTTTTTAAAATAAGCCTTGCATTGATGGATGCTCAATAACTAGAAACAAAGGCTAGAGGAAGATTTATATCCTTAGCATTGATTATAAAATCTTTAGAGTAATAAACATATGGAATCTGGTATGGCTTCCTTGTTGACATTATAAACAATTTCACTTGAGGCCACATTTTGGTCCTCTATTTGATGTATCAGTGGCTTTACTTTGCCTACATATATGAAATTAACCTAATTTATTTTATTTGTCTCTATTTGAGGGTTTGCCTAGTCACGCTCTTGGGGATAGTGCTCTAAACCCTAATGGAGGTGATTAAATATTAAATGCACCACTCTTCTCATTTCTAAATCATTCATGTGATTTATTATTTTTATAAAATCCCAAGGGAAGTTTACCTATAGTGTTACTCTCTTGAGTACTTGTGCTTGGACATTCTCTCTTTTGTGTTGGATTTCTCTTTCAACCACATGATGTTGGTTCATTTATATTGAATTACTATTGAAGTATTGTTATACTCCTCTATTGTATTTTTCTTGGCTGGATTAAGGTTTGTTTATAATGTAACTATAATCTCTAGAATGTACCCACATCATCTGGGTTTTCCCTAAGAGTATTTGATCATGATTTGAAAATGTTCTTTTCAGGCTGACATCTCATCAAACACTTGTGTAGAAGACAGACTCATTTTCAACTCATAGGTGACCATTTCATGTGAGGACCAAACATTATACACCAATTGCGCTCCTTCCAACCTTTTTTGTTATGCTCCTCACCTGTGAGAAACTCCAGAATACCAAAAATGTGAAGAAACATAGCCCAGAACACAAAATAAAATGAGAAAAACAACAAGTATTTTATTATTCAGAAATAGATTCAGTGTTCACTTTCCTCTTCGAGGAGGAAACCCCCAACAGAGTAGAGGTCAATTACAATAAGACTCGATGATCTTTCCTTTACTAACAAAGACTATTTATATCTAAATGACATCCAAAACCCTAACTACTAGTGGTCCCTTGCATAACACAGGTTAACCACTTTATCTATTAACTATGGCCCCTTTACAACTAATTGTGGTCCCTTTTCTCTAATGTGGGTCAACCATTTACAATTATCAATGTGGGATTTATTTACTCTCTAACTAACTATGATGGTGAATCAACCCATTGGGATTATTACATAAATAAAGGGGTTAGGGTTAGACCCTAACATGCCCTCCCCCATCAAAAGAGGCCTTGTCCTCAAGGTTGAAGCTACAAAGACTACTGAAGAATAGTGGATGGTTCCCAGGTCTCATTTTCTTGAGAGTTATCTTTCCACTTGAAGAGGACTTCCTTGATCTTGTGGGCATGGAGATGTCTTTCATGGGTATCGAGGGCATGTTTTGATTGGAGCTAGAGTGAGCCTTTGTCATCCAATTCAGGAAGATTGGTTTAAATTTTGCAATTGTTCCCCACCACCTTCCTGAGGCATGATACATGGATGACCGGATGGATTTTTGAAGATGGTGGCAAGGCCAGTTTGTAGGCAACTGCTCCAATGCGTTGAAGTATCTGATTAGGTCAAGAGAATTTTTGGTGCTAGATTCTGGCAACCCTTTTCTTTGAGAGAGGTTTTCTTATATGGTTGCAGTTGTAGGAATACCTAATGCCCTTCTTGAAATGTGCTCTTGGAACAAAGTCGGTCTGCCTATTGCTTCATTGGATTCTGAGCTTGATGTAGATTATCTTTGAGATGACATATTATGGTAGCACAATTATATAGGAGTTGATCAACTACCTACACCTTAGAACATCCATGGATATAAAAAATAGGTGAAGGTGGGAGTTAGCCATGCACTGCCTCGTATGGAGTCATCTTCATGGCTTCATGATAGTTAGTATTATACCACCATTCAACTAAAGGTAGCCACTGTACCCATTAATGCTACTTTTCTGAAGTGAACCACTTTAGATACGTCTCCAAATATTTGTTGACTTATTCTGTTTGACCATCGGTTTGGGGATGATAGGTGGTACTTAGTTGGACTTGTGTGCCTTGTAGATTTAAAATTTCTTGCAAGATTTGTTGGTGAAAGTGGGTTCATGATCAGACAAAATGGAAGTCAGCATGCCATGCAGTTTGAAGATCCGGTCCATGAAAGCTTAAGCCACCAAAGTGGGGGTAAATGGGTGGGGTAGAGTGAAAAAATGAGAATATTTAGAATGTTTGTCCATAACTACCATAATGATGGATTTGTTGCCTGACTTTGGGAGACTAGTGATGAAATCCATGGAAACATTTGTCCTGACAGAGGCAGGGAGTGGCAATGGCTGTAAGGTTCTTGGTAACTTGACTGTTTCTCCTTTGTTGCATTGACACACATCACATTCAGCTACAAAAGTAAGAATTTCATTTTTCATGCCATTCCAAAATAAAGAATGATGAGTGTGAGAATAAGTCTTCTGAAATCTTGAATGCTCTACAGTTGGAGATGAGTGCAACTCTTCCAAAATGTGGGTTTTAACGGTGGATGTCGGTGATATAACTTCTCAATCCTTGTAGCGAAGAATATTATCCTTCAAAGAGCAGTCAACTAAGGAATTATGATCTTCTCTCAAGTTATTAATAAGTTGGGAGAGAGAGGGGTTTGAGAACCATTCCTTGCAGCCCTCTTCAATCCAATGTGGTATGGGAAGAGAGATTGATAGCAGGCTTCTTTCATCCTCAAATTGGTGCGATAAAGCATCATCTACTACACTGTCATGCCCTTTCTTGTAAATTATCTCATAATCATATCCCAACATTTTGGACAACCATTTATTTTTTTATGGTGATGATAGACATTGCTCCAAAAAATATTTTAGGCTTTGATGGTTTGTGTGAATTTGGAAACATTGCCCCAGTAAGTATGGTCGCCAAGTATCTACTGCATGTAATATGGCCATCATTTCTTTCTCATAGGTAGATTGACCCAGACGTTTTCCACAAAGTTGTTGGCTAGTGGAGGCCAATGGTCGACCCTACTGCATTAATACAGCACCAGTACCAATACTGGAAGCATCACATTCAATCACAAAACATTTGGTGAAGTCTGGTAGGGCCAATATTGGAGTGGAGCACATGGCCTGTTTAAGAGCCACAAATGCCTGTTGAGCTGCATCATTTCAGAGAAATGAATTTTTCATGAGAAGATTAGTGAGGAGTCTAGCAATGTGACCATAATTGTAGACAAATTTGCGATAGTAGCCAGTGAGACCCAAGAATCCTCTCAAAAGATTTGGACCTTTTTCGAAAGATTTCCATTCGATGTGAGCTAATGATAGTAGGATCACTTGCCTGGAGTCCACTGCAAAGTATGAATGTGGTTTTCTTGCTTAAATCTCATATATAACTCCTAGAAATCCATTATGATCGAGCTCACTGTGCGAAGCCATTCAGCACCCAAGATAATTGTCACAACCACCCATTAATAGAAAAGATGTGGGTCTTTAGGTGGTAGTCTCCCATATGAAGTTTAATATTTTCTCAGCAAACTTCACATTTCATGGTCCCCCCATCAGTGATAAGGACTTGGAAATTAAAGATTGTCTGAACAAAACAATGAACAACTTTGGTGACTTGATTATGAATAAAGTTATGAGTGCTTCCACTGTCAATCAATACCACCACTAGCCAATGTTTAAGAAAGCCTCGGATTTTGAGTGTTTGAGGCAAAGAAATCCCTGCCAAAGCATGTAGTGAGATAACTCATTCATCTTGCATAGATGTGAGATCATTTTTAGGCTAGGTTTCATCAACTTCTCCCATGATCCCCCGAAGGGGTGGGGCTTCCTCAAATGAGTTTTTATTAGTAGCATCAATTTGAAAGAATTTTGGTTCCTTGCATTTATGCCCCGAGGAGAATTTGTCATCACAGTAGTAGCACAATCCTTGTTTTCTTCTTTCAGCCATTTCTGCCAGAGACACCTTTTGAATAAAGGGTTTAGGGTCGGACCCTAACATTTGCCTTGTCATGGACTTTTCATTTGGTTAATTCTATTTTAATCTCATGTTCTTCTCATCTTTGTAGACCTCTTTTGTGACACTACAATAGAAACAAAAGTACTAGGGCTTGAAACATTAGGAGCTAGAGCAATGACATGAAGATTGGCATGACGATTCACAAGAATTATAAATAGAAGTATAAAAATTAAACTATTTTCCTTGATTTACAACATATCATGTGCATCAAGCTTAAACATAATGTTTTTTGGAGGATATTGCACCCCTTCAACATAACACCTATTTTCCCAAAAAATTCCAGTGTAAATATCCTTGTGTTAACATCATAGCAATTACTCCTTATGGATTGCAGAAATGTTCATGCAACCACTGAGTTTATGTAGATCAACATTGACAATCAGTTTGTTGCCACCCTAGCCGAGAATTATCAGGTAGTGCTCAATGTAGTGCTTTTTATTTTCCCCCTTAATCTCCACAAAGATGGATTTTAGTTGTGCCATGATAGACTCCATTTATTCCTCACCCAAAACCTAGTCCACAATCCTAAATAATTAACCATGTGTTATTGTATGATGTAGGTATTATGGATACGTTTTTAAAATTTCAATTTCAATTGGTAAATTTTTGCAATTTTTGAATTTTCTTTAAATATGTATTTTTATTTTTTTTAACATACTTTTTTTCCATTCCCAACATGTGATTTCATGGAAATTTGGGGGGACATTCAAGCCATTTTGGTCAGCCTTTCCAATGTCCACCTTGTTCTTACACTCTGGAAGCTAATGTGACATAGCTTAAAATGTTTCACTTCTAGCTTTGAAGGGTCACAAAAAGGATGTCAGCCTTAGAAGAAACCCATTCCTTGAACAACTGAGCCACCTAACAATTTGACAGGCATGTTTAACATTTCATACTTTTTGGTGTATTATATAATGATCTTCTAGTGATCATAAATGCTGCAAATTCTCTTTACCGTCTAGAATATGGTTGAGTATTAGCAGCACTGTGGTTCAGCATTAGTTAGTTTCTAACCGAGAACTTGGGGTTTGAGGGAAACTTGGTCTTCCATATGTCATGACATCAAATTCATTTGTCTTCAACATCCTGATTATTGCATCTGCTATTCGGTTTTGCTTCTACCAGGGAATTTGATTTTATCTTCTCTTACAAGTTTTTGTTCTTTATGATTTTGTTTGGTTCTTTATTTATTTTTCATCTTATGCATAAATCACCATGTCCTTAGCCTTAGAGTGGTGGTAAATTTCTATGCTAGTACCCTTTTTGGGTTTTCATCTCCTCTTATTTTACATTAGGGACAATGAAGAATGATGATTAAGGTTGTTATTATGGGGTTTACACCATTCCTTTTATTATTATTATTTCCCATGGGTTTCATTGTTATATTCTCTATTTTTAATGGGTAAGAGTGGATAAGGTAAATTGATTGAACCACGAATTAGTGAACCCACCTTGTATTGGTGGAATGGGCATGAACGTCATGCGATGTTGGCTGTGTGTGTTCGGGTTGCATGGGAATATTTTTTATGGATTCTATCTGATTGCCTCACTCAAGGTGTTTGGTATAATATAAATTTAATTGGTGCATTTGCATGTAAGTATGTTTTGAGACTGTGTTCAAGTAACTTGGAGACTCATCCATATCGTAAGGAATCAAGTAATGTCTGTCAACTTCCAATTCGAAAGTCGGTTTTGGGACATGGAGGAAGCAAATTTTAGCTTCCATGTACATTATTTTTTCTTTCTTTGTAGCAAATAACAATCCATACCATGTATATTCAAATTTCAGACTACAAATTGAACTCAATGAGGAGGCTAAAGGTATATTTGATGTAATCTTTCATAATGATAAAGCTAGACATTGCCAATATGAAAACTATAAATTCGAGGACTACTAAGTCAAGAAGAAACATATTACTTCTACTCATGGGAAAGAATTTGAATTTCCATTTTAATATTCACTATCAATCAAACTTATAGATATTTTGTGAAGGATGCTGATAAGGAGTGTAAAGGAAATCCAAAGTAGGTTATTCTATGTAGGGATATTTATTTAGACACTTGTGATCTGATGTGGCTTAAAAACTATGTAAACTGGAGAATCAAAGTAGAGGATTTTTATATAAAAGGGATGCGCCTTATTACACTTTGAAAACTAGGGTAGGGGCGGATCTTATAGGAATGTAGGCTAGGGGCGATGTACAAGCTCCTAACATCTCATACTTTAACTAAAGTTGAAATATTTTGAAGTAGAAATGAATGGTCATAGAAGAAAATATATACACGGTTCCTATTATAGAGCTGGTCTTTTAATTTTATGAGTTGATAAATATACCTAAAATTATATCTCATTTTCTTGGTTGATGTTCTTATGAGCGTAATGTAGGTAAGAATGAGGATCTGTCTCAGAAATTTTGGAAGTAATTGTTCTTATACTCATATTTTATTTTATAAATTTTTTTGTGGTTAAAATATAATATATAACTTCTTTAAGCTCAGGTGTAATCATAAATGTGTATTCTAATTTTATCCAGTAGTAATTTTATTGTTGTCTTTCATTGTTGCTATTTATTTCTTTCACAGCACGAAATATCTGGGACAAAAGTCTATCACATTCACCATAGGGAAGGAGATATTTATTAAAGGTAACATCCCTTTTAATCTCTTCCTTTGATTCAGGATGTAACAATGAAAAAGAGGCTGGCAGTGAAAATATTTAGTGTTTCTACTATAATTCTAATAATTAAAATATTGATATCAGTCTGACTTTAAGGATAAACTATATAGGAGCAATAACAAATAAATTTATGTAGTTTTTTACTATGCTCATTCAATCAAATTTTATTATGGTGTTTTAACATATCCGAGAAAACATGGTTTGTAAGGCTTTCTCATCACAATCCCTATGAGGCTTTATTTCTTAATGATTGAAATTTCATGGTGAACATGGTTTGTGTACAGAAAACTAATGAATAACAGTTTGTAGTTATGTTTCAAATAATAGTCTGATGTTTCCTTTAATCATGGTTGTTCACCACTTGCATATGTATAATATATTTCTGAAGAAATCATCTTGAATTGTCAAACAAATTACAATCAGGAATTTTATCTACCATTCACTTGAAGCAATATAAATTGAAGAAGAGATAATTCATATTTTTCCAATGATTAATTGGACTAAACTAGACCAAAAAAAGCTAATAAGTGGAAAGAAGAAGCTCCATTTAACCCATTCCTCATCTAGCTCTACCATGTTGTCCAATTTCTATTCATATGGTTCTCTAAATGGAAAGGAAGGTTGCAAGTATCATGAGGGCTCTGCCTCATTCATTTATTCAAAATCAAGTCTATTGGTTCATCTGAATGTTCCTATCTCCTTACAAATATTGTTCGAATACGAAACTATGCCTTGGATGGTTCACCCTACATAGAATATAAAATCCTCATTTTTGTTTCTCTCTAGTAATTTTACTTTATATTCTCTATAGATAAGGGAGGTCCTAACCCCTTAATGTCTAGTTGATCACTCTATTCACATCTAACATTCATGATATCCTCTAGTTGTAGATACATTGAAGCAAATGTGATTGGCACAATATCCCCTTTTATGTCATGTAATCATTGTTGTTGTCATATTCTATGTTCACTTGGTAATCTTTGGACCACTCTAGGTCATTGTAGTAACTACTTCTAGAAGAAATGATGGACTTTATATTAAGATTTTTCATTCATCCTCTAAACAATCAACATAGTGTGGCTCTTGAAGAGTTTTGTACTTGATTAGTTTCTTTCCGCCTCTATCAATATAGACACTAATCTTTCCCCACTAAGAATTGTAAATTTTTTACTCTCCCTATATGCAGTATTAGCTTTTAGGTTATTTTGGAAGTATTTACACCATGTTTTGGGGTGCTTCATAATATGTGTAGTGTGCATTGTGTACGATTGATTTATGGTGTTTTGTGTTGGACTTGGAGATTGGTGTGGTTTACTCTTGATTTTCTAGACCTTGTAGGGATGATTGTTAAACCATAGATCTACCATCTCATTATGAACTCAACATTATATCAGATATACTGTGAATTATTGCTTCTTTGTCCAACATTAATTTAGCCTTGTTCCAGTTTTGAAACTAGGGTTTCAACACTCACTATTTGGGGAAAAAAAAAAAAAAATATGCTTTTCCACCCTCTTTTCCATATATTTTATGTTTTTGAAACTCTAAGGCCAAAAATCCCTTTGGGATATTTCATATATATGCTTCATTCCCATGATATGAAGTTGTCCTTTTAGGGAGAGGTTTTTGTTTGTTGAGATTATGGCTATTCTGTAGATGAGGCCATTTTCTGACCCTCTATTTGATGTATTGGTAGCTTTATTGAGCTTGCATATGGGAAATTAACCCATTTTATTGTATCTGTCTATATTTGACTAGGTTGGACTAGTCATGCTCCAGGGGCTAGCACTCTAAACACTATCTAAGGTGTATAAATACATCATCCTTCTCATTTCTAAATCATTCATTCAATTTTCTATATTGATAAAAACCTAAGGGCAGCTTAACACTTCTCTTTTGAGTACTTGTAATTGGACAACAATCTTCTCCCTTTGCATTTTATTTCTCTGTAAAACACATGGTATGGGCCATGTATATTGTGATCATTATTGAAGTGTTGTTATATTTTTCTGATGTGTTATTCTGATATTGTTGTTATATTCACCATAGATTAACAATCTCCTTACAATATCAACATTTCTTTAGACAATGTTGCACAATTCCCCAGACAACTATTAGTTTTTTTCTACAAGATATAACCTCAATCATAACTTTGATCTAACACCATGCATGATGTAAATCCATATAACACAACCTTTTTTTTCTTGTTAGTGCTTTAATTATATAACTAATACTTCTAAGGTTCATCCTTACATCTCCTCATTTTCCCTGGGAATTTCAGTTTCCATTGGCCACATTGGTAAGATTTCTTACGATTAGAGGAAATTTTAGCCTAAAAGTTCCCATGAAAATTTCACATAATTTCCATGTCATAATATTTTAACCTATCAAAATTATTTAAATTTAAAAAGAGGTACATGTAAATATTTTGCATTGAAAAGAAGGAAAACTACTTTTATTAATTATATTTTTGGCTTATCTTATTACACGTTTACTCAAATTTCAATTGTAGACACTCATTGGATGCGAAATTAAATTCCACATCCAATGAGAACCCATTACACATACTTTTGAGAAGGCCCACATTGATAAAAATTGAAGATACATTAAAAAATCAAGTTGAACACACTTTTTTTAATGTATCTTAAATTTTTATCAATCTGGGTCTTCTCAAAAGTTTGCATAATGGGTACGCATTGCATGTGGAATTTAATTCTACACCCAGCACGTGTCTACACATGAAATTTGAGTAAACCTATAAGGAGATAAGTCAAAAATACAATTAAGAAAAATAGTTTTCTTTTTCTCCCTCCAAAATTCTTGACTCTTATTTTATTATTTTAACTATTGTTTTAATATTTTTCCTTAGGAGGCCACTCTTAGGTTGAGAATTCCTCTAATGTAAACCCTGTCTATCCCTCTACCTTCACCATTTGAAAGAGATCTATCATCTTAATGTAAATGACTTCATAGCCTTTGATTGATGAGGAAATTTGGTCATGAGAGTTGATAATTACGCATCTTATCCCAAACACCAATTATTTCTCATGGATGTTGTGGGGAATGTTGTTCTCACATTGCGCCACAACTTACACTTAATTTAAATCTTAAAATTTCTTGCACCGTCATCAGATATATTTCATAGATTTGACTATATCAATTGGTTGTGTGGATGCATCATGTTATCACTCAGATTTTCCTTTGAAGTTATTAGAAGAAGGAAAAGGTTTGAGCTAACCACAAACCAACTTTTAGGCTTAGGTGCTAGCCCACTTAGTCCAAAGAGGGCTCTCTCTTTATGATTTAGCTATGTTTGAAAGGATTTTAGTCTAGTATTAATGTTCAATGAGGTTGTTTTGTTTGAGAGTGGTGGAATTCTGAAACAAAGGGGAAAACTAGGCTTTTAGGTCATTGGCCTATGGAGTCAAACAAGGATAGTTCACTGGAATAAGTCAAATTGCTAAGGTATGAGTTCAACAGGTAGGATAACAGAGTAAAAACAAACTTTGGGGCTTGAATGGATGATAGTTCTTCTCGAAACTAGAGGGTAATCAAGAATCCTCAAGTTAGGATTAGAAGGAAGAAGGGAAGATAGGTCAACCAACAAAGGGCAATTAAGAATCATATACCAGGGACTTATTAGAGAAAAACTACAGGGATAGAGGAGCAATTAAGAATTCCTTTATCAAAATAGTTTAGAAGAAAAGATATAAATGGTAGACTGTTGATAGCGGAGAGAAACAAATATAATCCTGATATACTTTGACCATTTTATCATTTAGATTTCAGATGCATTAAACATTGAAACATATTGAAAATACATAAAATCACAAGGATAGAATACTTATTTGCAATTATATTGCATGAGAATCTGATGAAATGTCCTCAACTTTCATTCCTTTTCCAGCAAAAATCTATATTTGAATACAAAAGCTTTCTTAACTTAATATCATAGATTTACAGAGATTTTATAGAATCCACCACAAATACTTTGAATGGAGAAGTATTTATAAAAAAATTACATCAAGAATATCTCATAACTACATGAGATTCATTTTAGCGAATACAAAATATCCTTTACAAAAATATGGAGACATATGTAAAACGGATTGTTGTTGTCCCTTTATTCATGGAAGAGCTGGAGGTTGAAGCTCAAATTTGCCTCTTGTTGTTGCTTTGGTAATTGTGTGTTGGATTCTTGCTTACTTTTCCCTACTAATACTCTTTACCTGTTCCTGATACTCTTTACCTGTTTACCAGACTTTACCTCAGTGAATATTTTCTATTTACCTCAGAGTTACCATAGTAAATTATAGGATTTCGAGCATATTGGTCCACCATTCTTCATTGGGTATCTTCATCCTGGTCAATTTCCTGTATATTTCATCAGCCTCAGTGTGCTTTGAAAAATTGGGCTGGGTTGTGAACAAGTGTTTCACTTCATGCTCAATATAGAAAATATTTTCTAAACCATCATACAACACTTTTCCAGTTGGTAGTGCTTTCACTGTGGAAGAGTTGGCTTGACTTTTGGCTTGCTGGTGCAGTTTATCAATGTAGTCTACCTGAGTCATCAGCTTGTCATTTATGACCAGTGGGTTTGGAAGTCCTTTATCCCTTAGAATGTCAAATTTTACCATGAAATCATCTATGTCCTCTTGAATACTTTGACATCTTCTTTCTAGGTTAAGCATCAAGTTCTTTTTAGTAAGGACTTTCTTCACTTCAAGGATAGTACTAGTTCGATCCTCGATTTCCCATTGTTCCAGCTATTCCCTGCTTTTGCTATTCAAAAAGTTGATCAATTGAGTTGCCTCTTCAGGCTTGTCTCCCAATTCTTCCCTGGTCTTTTGTATGGCCTCAGTAGCTAGTTTAACTAACTCAATCTGTTCAAAAATGATCTGAATAGAAGACCAAATATCATTGATGGAATCAATGATATTGGTCCATAAAATCTCTCTAATATCTCTTAAGGGCTTTTCAAATGTTAAGTCCTTCTCTAATGTTTTTATTCTATCAGTCATCCTTCTGTTCTTTCTCTCTTCTTCAGTGTAGTTAATCTGTGATATCTCATAATTATGCTCCAAGCTAGTAACCATTTCTTTTAATTTATGTATCTCAGTTGCTTGGATTTTCATTTCCTCCATGGACTTGATTAAGTCCTTTATTTTCTTTGTTGAAATTGCTGCTGCTTCTAGTGTACCTATTGTTGCTGTTACTGGAAGAGTTGTTATTAGGGGAATGTTGGGTGCCAAAGCTATTGGAATAGTAGATGGCACTACTATAGAAACTATGGGTACTACAGTCTGAGGCATGGTGGTCAACTCACCTTGTTTAGACTGCAAAGCTTTTTCCAACTCTTGCTCTGTTTCTTTCAGCTGTTCATTCAACTTAAGGACCAAGTCCATAAGTTCCTCCTCATTTTGTTTCTCAATGACTTCTGCAGTTTGTGGATGTATGAGGGGAGGAAGTTTGAGATGTTTCATGAGTGCAGCAATGTATTCATTCTTCTTCTTTATCAAACTCTCAGCTGCTTTAACATCTTTGGGAATATGACGCAACTCAATCACCAAGTCTTCTAATGACTTTATCCTAGTGTCCTTAGCCTGAGAAGAGGCTTTTTCCAACTGCAACTGCGTTGTAGTGTTACTTAGAGAATTCTGCAACTGATGTGCAATCATGGCTTTACTGGTCAATGTGGAATAGACCATCTCGTCCATTTGCTTATGGAGCTCAATCTGATCAATTGGGTGGATGTCTCTAGCAAGAACTTCAAATTTTGTTTATAAATAATCAGCCATAGACTTTGGTTGTTGTACTGTTGGCTTCAAAAATCTCATCTGTATTTTTCCCTCTTTGATGTCAAAGGTTGACATCAACCTTGTCTAATTTGTAGGAGCCATTTTCAGATATTTGGCATAAGTTTGAGCTTTGAACTGCTCATTCCTAGCCTTAATTTCTTTGTACTTTTCTTTCAAATCTTGGCCTTGCTCTGAAACTGTCCTTAGTGATGACACTTCTACACTTGCTACACTTGGATGCTTGTTTAGTGCTTGTGTTTGAGAGGTAGATGGTGTCTCCCCTGCTAGTGTCGTCTGCACTATGTCACTTCTCCTAGCTTCTGTGTCACTTTTTGTTTCTTCATATTCCTCCTCAGACAGAGGATTCAGTCTCTACCTTTTCACTTATACTTTGTCCAATGGCGTTGTAGAGGGAGTAGCCTCACTCCTACTTATTTTTTTATTCCGCTCCTCATTAAGAGGGGTTTGCAATACTGGAGGATTGCCCATGTTTGTATCAGTTTGGGTCACTTCCTCAGAAATTCTCTATGATCCTGGATCTTTTCTCTGTTCTGAAGCCTCTGATTGTCCTGATGTCTATGTACTATGCTCCTGTGTTGGTTCCTGTGAAGATTCTCCAGGCACCTGTACAAAGGAATCCAGATCAAGTTGTCTTTCCAAATATTTCATAACATTTTCTACTTCAACTTGTGTACTATCTTGTTCTATAAGTGTTCCCTCTACCCACTCATTTTGATTTTCATATTGTTCTATCTCTGGAATTCTATGATGGATGTAGGGGGACAACTTATGCTTTTGCCTTCTATCACAGATGAAGCTATGAGGATCATAAGGCCAGATGAAACTCTTTTTCAATCTCATTCTCTCAAGGATTTCCTCTGCCTCTTTCCCTACTCTTCTGTTGTTGCAAGAAAATGGGCCTAGCTGATCCTTTATCCTTAACAGAGCTTTCTTCTTAGCTGTCATAAAGTGGATTTCACCAGAATTAATCATTTTCTTGTAGTACTCCAGGGCAAATAATCTCATGGGGACGTATTTAGGTAGTTTAAAGGAAGGCAGCTCACATCCATAAATCCTGATCTTGGTATGGTTCTGGTAAAAGTACCAGTCCCCGACCTTGTATTGCTTGGATAACTGAAGAATTCTCTTAATATCATCACCGATTCTAGGAGGGGGACTTCCTATCAACATAGTAGTTACTAGATGCACAAATTGATTAATAAAATGTCTATAAGGATGAGGAGAAGAAGGAGAATAATGAAAAATGGAAGTACAAAAGATGATTGACCTAGGGTTGCCTCTGGTGTCAAGCCTTTGTACAGAGAAAGGGAATTTACCAGCTTGGTAGTAAAGGAAAAGATGATACAGGACTGAAGAATATTTGAATACCCTCTCATTCTCTAATCTTATGAACTGGTCATGCATCTTGTTAGCAATGAATGCAGCATAGTCATTTTTGCATGCAGGAGGTTGGCTTGGGGTAAAAATATTCATGTAGGCAAAGGTCATTTTATCTACATACTCACTAGTGGTAAAACACATAATGCAAGCAAACACGGTGACAATATCCCTGCCCAAACTGGTAAAGGCACATGTCATGTAGGGAGGGGGGTCTTTTGATTTATATTGTTCTTCAATGAAAGTTTGACTGACTTGGTTGATTTCAGAACTGGACAACCTTGAATATTTATCAAGTAAATAAGCAATTGAAAGGGGAGTGAGGTTCTGGTCAGGCTGTAATTGCAACATTTCGTTTATAGATTCAGCTGTAATGGTGAAAAGGACTTCCTAGTCAGGCGACATTACAGCTCTTAGATTGGTGTTGTAATTTTCATGGCATTGGTGGACAATGTCTGGGAAGATATGGACAATGGGGAACTGATATTTGGAGAGGTTGGACTCCCAAAGACCTATTTTATCAGCATTGTTCAGATAATTGTCTCGATACTTGCAGTATAGCTTCAAAGGGGTTTCATCAAAAGTAAGGTCCTTAATTTGAAAATATTTATTGGCCAAGGGAAGGTAGTCCAAATCTCTGTGGGGAGTAGTGATTGGTCCAACATTTAGGGCGACAAGAGTTTCCATCCTTGGTACTTGTGGATTCAAGGAATAAAGTTGGGAATCGCAAGTAATTCATATAAAATAGGTGTTTGGGGAAGTCTTGTGACTAAGAAAACAGCTTAATTGTATTGAATTATTTGGGTTTAGAGAAATTTAGTGGAAGTTCAGTATAAAAATAGGGTTTCTCAGAAGGAAATGTTATAAATCCCTGTTTTTGGTTAACTTTCGAGACAAATGGCTACAGTGAAGGCTTCGTAGGGTGCGCACAGTAGTCTGTTGTGGCTTGGAGTTCAGCAAATGATGGTGGTTGATGGTTGGAAGTCAGTTGTTGGACTGGACATACTCTGTGCGTGCATGGAAGGCAGAAGTCACTTTTTTGGTAAAAAGGGAAAACAATGCATATTTTTGTTTTTATGCACAAATTCAATGACTTTTGGCGGGTGAATGAAAATGACAATTGGCTTTAACCCAATGGTACACTTTGTTGTTTAATGGAGGTGGTAAGCGGGAGCGGTAATGGTTTTCATCGCACAAATTTTAGGAGGTTGGTGGTTTTGGCAGAGGGTCGCGCGATGTCATAGACTGGCTGACACGTAGCATTGGCGAAAAGTCAAAACCGCTTGCATCATGCATTTAACGTTCGACACAAAGGCTTGCACGACATGGGCGAGAGCCATTGGATGTGGGAAGGCCGATCGGACGGTAATTAGCAGCGGGAAGTGGTGGAGAGTTAATGGAGGGGCCCAATCATAATTAAAATGACTTTAATTTTATCGGGGGTGATATGATTGGAGGAGAGGCTATTAACTAATCCATGCAATTAAGTAATCCCTTTTTAACATGATGGGGGCTTTGGTTCTTAACTAATTGTGGTTCGATTAATTAATCTGACTTAATTAGCTTTATTATGGCTTATTTTTCAAACCATGGGGCGGGATATTTATTTATTATGGGGTTTTTATTAATAATAAGGGAAAGGGTAATTTGTTTCGGGAGTTAAATAATAAAAATTAAAAGTCAATATGACCATGGAAAAGAAAATCCGCTAAGTAAATGTTTCCGAAAATATATTCATCATCCAATATAAAATATATTCATCATCCAACATTATATATTCATATTCCTAAGTAAAAGAGTGATTTTACCTTGGAAAAAGCATTTCAAGGGGATGAGTGGTTTATGGAGGGGTGAATTTTGATGAAGGGGTTTTTTCACTTAGGCCTTACAGGTTATTGGGTCAAGGGTCCAGTCCCTATAGAAGTCAAAGAAATGCTGTGAGCCCCTTTAACTTTCAGGTGGTTGGTGCCTTTAGTACTTATGGGAAATTAGTAAAATTTAGGGAAAAAATGAGTGAGGAAGTTAATTAGTTTGACTTTTGTCCATGATGTAAATGTCTTCATTGTCATCCATATCTTTAAATGCTTTTGATGATGAGAGTATATGACTTGAGCTTTTAACTTAACCATTCATCATACATAATCTGCAACCAATCATCCACTTACCCTACCTACTCATCCTACCATTTTCTTCTTCTTTATTAGGGCGCACTTAAATTGGCAAACCCTTATCAAAACCTTTTCTTTTCTTTTACAATGGTATTCTAACTAAGTCTAACCTTATTACATCCCAGGGCTCAGATTAAACTATTGAGCATCCTTTTATTTACTCTACATATCTACTTATCTGCCAATATTAAACAGTTTGGTCAGATTTTATTCTCTATCTCTAAGCATGAAATTGAAAACATGGAATAAACAAGATTAAACTATTTGGTTACCATGGATTATGGCATAAGTAACAAGTTGTACATAATCTTTATTATACAAAAAGTAAAATAGCAGTGGCATTTGGGCTTGCACACTTTCATTGTCTTTTATTTTTCTTGCGGTTCATTTTCTTTCATTTTTTGACGTTTTTCTTTACTCCTTTTGCCCTTTTATTTTTCTTTTAGGGCATACCCTCTTTACATTTTTTAATTTTTTTATTTTTTACAAATATGGAAAACATTTGCAACAAGCAAAGGTATGTACATATTTCATAACTAAACCAAGTCAATCATGATATATGACATCTATTGGTATAGGAACATAACAGTGAATCCACTTGGGGATGGATTTCCCTGGTGGAAAGTCAAGAACTGTAGATCAATGGCCTTTGTAAGACTTTGATTGTGATCTGCAAATCTTCTTTTCCTTGTTTCTTTATTGGGATGTATGACATAAATTCTTCTGAAACTTAGGGCCTTCTCTTCAGGCTTCAACTTCAAAACCTATACCATCGAATAAACACTGAACATTATGAAGGATATAGTATGTACAATATGAACTTGTAGAATTAGTAAATTGGGTCAATGTCTTGCTTTAACATTCGACCATTGACTGGTCCTCCTTCAATCTCTGCACCATTCAGTTCTTTAAGAAAGTATGAATTGTTTCCTCTGAAGGCATATATAATGTATGTCACTTTCCACAAGAAGTCAAACTTCCCATGTTTCCCTTTGTACTCTCTTCTGGAATCCCACTTTAAGACTTTGTCTCCTAGATAGAAGTCTTCTACTTTGGTCCTTTTGTCAAAAATCTTCTTAAGTTTTTCTTGCAGTACTTGGGCTCTGTTGTATACTTCCTCCTTGGTTTGCTGTAAATGGATAATCTGGTTAATTCTCCTCTGTATATCATTTGGTTCTACTTGGGCTTCTTGAAGTAATTTCATTACTAGAACTCCTAAATATGAGGGGAAAACTGCCTCCATTCCATACACTAGCTCATAGGGACTAGCTCCAATGGAATTCTTAGTAGTAAGCCCATTTTCCCGCAAAGAATTTGTTAATTTCTTGTTCCAAGTTTTCTTATTGTCTTCCAATAGTTTTTTGATAATATTCATTAAACTTTTATTGGAAGATTCTGCAAGTCCATTCCCTTGAGGATAGTAAGCTATGGAATGACCAAGTGTTATATGATACTTGTAATAGAAATCAATCATTTTCTTTGACTTGAAGGCTGCAGAATTATCTGTGATAATTTTGTTAGGACAACCAAACCTAGACAAAATATTAGCCTCTAGGAAACCTATTATTACAGTATTGGTGGCCTGTCTAGAGGGAATAGCTTCTATCCATTTGGTAAAGTAATCAGTTGCAGTGAGTATCCAATTATGCTGAGCAAAAGAGGGTGGATGGATTTCTCCAATGAAGTCAAGACCCCATTGTTGAAAATGTTCTTTTGTGGAAATAGGTTTCAAAGGCAAGGGTAAGAGTTTTCTTTTTCCTTCAAAAATCTAATACTTGTGGCAGGAAGTTACAAATTTTTTAACATCTGAAAACAAGGTTGACCAGTAAAATCTAGCTCTTAGAATTTTTTCAGTAGTTGACGTCCAGTAGAGATGTCCACCACAATCCCCTGCATGAAATTCTTGGAGTACTTTGTCAGCTTCTTCTTTTAATAAATATTTTAACAAAATGCCTTCATGATCTTTCCAAAATAAAGTTATCCATAATGCAAAATTTCGAAGCTTTCATTTTCAAAAACCTACTCTTAGTTCTGGATAACCCTGGAGGAGCTTGCAGGTTTTGTAGAACATATATAATATTAGCATACCATGGGAATCTAAAAAGGGCTAGCTAATCTATGATGTTGCCATCTCCTGTTCGTTATCCAGTTCTGCAATCAAATTTATGTCTAGGGCTTGGCAATTTGTTTCCGCCATAAGTTTGGCCAACCCTTGACCTTTGATTAACTTGGTAGGTTTTATCTCTATATCATACTCTAAAATGGTAGTTATCCATTTCCCCTCTTGCCATCAACTCCATCCTGTGTCAAGAAATCTTTGACTACAACATTGGGAACATAAGCTACTACATGAGAATACAAAATATACACTGTGAAATCTTTAATAGTTTTTACTAAAGAAAAATCTTGTTTTTCCATTATTTTATACTTTAATGAGGCATCTCTAAGAGCTTTACTAAAAAAGGCTATTGGCTTTTCACATCCTTGATCATCCTTTTGTAGTAAAACTGCAGCTATGGTGTGTTTTGATGCAAAGGAAAAGATAATGAAGTCTCGGTCAAATTTTGGGCTTGTGAGGACTGGTGTTTGACTTAAGGCTAATTTTATTTCTTCGAATGATTATTTATCCTCTATTGTCCACTTAATAGTCGAATATTTTTTCAACATGTTATTCAATAATCTAATTAGTTCATCTAAATTAGAGATGAACCTTCTTAAAACATTTATTTTTCCTAAAAATTCCTGAAGTTCTTTAATGTTTCTTGGGTGAGGTATTTTCAAAATAGCTTCAATCCTGGTTGGGTCAATCCAGATTCCATCTTTAGAGATAATGTGGCCTAACAGTTTTCCTTCTTCCAAACCAAATAAATATTTCTTTGGATTTAGAGAGATGCCAAATTTTCTGCATTTAAGAAACACTTGCCTGAGATGATCCATGTGTTGTTGATCTGACTTACAAAAAAATGTTATATTGTCAAGGTATATAACTAGGAAGTCATGGATTTCCTTCACAAAGGTAATGTCCATTGCCCTTTGAAAGGTGGCCCCTACATTTTTCAATCCAAAGGGCATTTTGACATACATGAAGGTGCCCCATGGTGTTGTGAATGCAGTTTTTGCTTGATCATCAAGATGGACTAAAATTTGGTTGTAACCTGAGAATCCATCTAAAAGTGAAATCCTTGTAGAACCTACTACCCTTTGCAGTATGTGATCCATTTTAGGTAAGGGATAGTTGTCTTTGAGTGAGACTTTGTTCAAATTTCTAAGGTCAACACACAGTCTGATTTCTCCTGTTTTCTTTCTTGTAGGGACAAGATTAGACACCCAATCTGAAAACCTAATGGGGGCAATGATTCCTGCTTCATACATTTGTTTGATCTCTTTTTCAAAGGAAGGTAATAAAATAGGATTAATTATTCTTAGCTTTTGCCTAAAAGGTTTCTGATCTTATTTCAAAGGGAAAGTGTGTTGTATGATACTAGTATCATAGGATTTTAAGTCTTCGTAACTCCGGGCAAAAATATCCTGGAATTCTTTCATTAGCTAAATATATTTCAGTTTTTCATCAAGGGGTAATGATTTAGACAATTTTAACAGTTTAGGTTTCTCTTGAGTTCATATGTTGCATTCTTCAATGTCTGCTTTCAAAGGCTCCATCTTAGGCTTTTGAGGGATATCATTAGAGTCAAATAAGTCCTCCAAAGGAGTTAATCCCTTGGGTAATTGACTATCTTTGAGATTTATAACTTCAGTTTCATCATCAATTATTTCATCAATATCCATTTTCTTTAAGTCCTAAATATCTGTTTTCATGAATTTAGTAGGGTGAAGCATGTTTATTGAGTTTTCTTCGAATTTGTTAATGTCTAACTCATTAGTGTGATCAAACTCTGAAACTATGTCTACATCTATATTAATGCTAGCAAATTCTTCATATAATGTTAGAGAGTGATTAATCTACTTATCATTTTCAAAAACTTGCCATTTCTTAAGATTATCAGGTATAGCTGGCCTGTGCCTAACTTCAGATGTATACTGGTGATTGGGCTGAAAAGGAAATTTGTAGATGCTAGAAAACATAGCTAGGCTATGAGCTTGCATGTTATGTTTTCTAGGAATAGTTGCAAGCTTGGTTTCTAAAAAAGTGTTAAGGATTTCTGCAACTGTACCTCTGTAAAGTCCTAATCTAGGGTCTCTGGTTGTGTAAGCTCCGTTAATCTGTTTAACTATCAGTTCAAAATCTCCCATGATTTATTGAAGAGGAAGTGAAGGGATGAAGGGAGGAGTGGAACGGATTTCAGATGAGTGAGGGAATAATGATGAACTAACAGAAAGAGAAGTAGTCTCAGAAATTTTAGGTGTTCTATCGGTGGTAAGAAATGACTAAGTGGAATTCTGCAGATATTGATTGATTGACAAATTGGCTCGTTGGGTTTCAATTTCTCTGAGGAATTCTAGATCTTGGACTAGGTCCAATAGTTCACTGTCAGATGTGGTTCTAAATAGAGAGAGTTCAAAGTGTTCGTCAAAAGGAAGATCTTCAAGGAAAAGCCACTCAATAGGACATGATTGTGATCTGAACAAAACTCTAGGACTTAATGAACTTTCTTGCCTTCTAATGATTCTTGGAATCAGGTTAGGATTTTAAAACACAAGGGGAGGATTTGGATTGGGGTTGGCCCTGCTGTAATGAGTTCTTCCTAAGGCCAAATTTCAAGCTTTCCAATGCTATTCTTTTATATATTTTCAAAATAAATTCAAAATAACTTGAAAATAATCCTTTAAGACTATTTAAATTCAAACTTTATGTTTTTCAAAGATTTATTTAACTGAGGATTTGGTTTCCCCAGTATGGTTGCCACTATGTTATCACTCAGATTTTCCTTTGCAGTTATTGGAAGAAGGAAAAGACACGAGGTAACCACAAACCAACTTTTAGGCTTAGGTGCTAGCCCACCTAGTCGAGAGAGGGCTCTCTCTTTATGATTTAGCTAGGTTTGAAAGGATTTTAGGCTAGTATTAATGTTCAATGAGGTTGTTTTGTTTGAGAGTGGTGGATTTATAAAACAAAGGGGAAAACTAGGCTTTTAGGCCATTGGACTATGAAGTCAAACAGGGATAGTTCACTGGAATAAGTCAAATTGATGAGGTATGAGTTCAACAGGTAGGATAACAGAGTAAAAACAAACTTTGGGGCTTGAATGGATGATAGTTCTTCTGAAAACTAAAGGGCAATCAAGAATCCTCAAGTTAGGATTAGAAAGAGGAAAGGAAGATAGGTCAACTAGCAAAGGGCAAGGAAGAGTCCTATTCCAGGGACTTATTAGAGAAAAACTATAGGGATAGAGGAGAAATTAAGAATTCCTTTATCAAAATAGTTTAGAAGAAAACATATAAATTGTAGATTGTTGATAGCAGAGAGCAACAAAGCTAATTCTGATATACTTTGACTATTTTACCATTTAGATTTTAGATGCATGAAACATTGAAACATATTGGAATTACATAAAATCACAAGGATAGAATACTTATTTTCAATTATATTGCACGAGAATCTGATGAAATGTCCTCAACTTTCATTCCCTTTCCAGCAAAAATCTAGATTTGAATACAAAAGCTTTCTTAACTTAACAGCATAGATTTGTAGAGATGTTATAGAATCCACCACCAATACTTCGAATGGAGAAGTATTTATACAAAAATTACATCAAAAATATCTCATAACTACATGAGATTTATTTTAGGGAATACAAAATATATTTTACAAAAATATAGAGACAGATGTAAAACTGATTGTTGTTATCCCTTTATTCATGGAAGAGCTGGAGGTTGAAGCTCAAATTTACCTGTTACTATTGGTTTGGTAATTGTGTGTTGGATTCTTGCTTACTTTTCCCTACTGATACTCTTTACCTGTTCGTGATACTCTTTACTTGTTTACCAGACTTTACCTCAGTGAATATTTTCTATCTACCTTAGAGTTACCATAGTAAATTATAGGACTTCGAGCATATTGGCCCACCATTCTTCATTGGGTATCTGCATCCTAGTCAATTTCTTGTATATTTCAGTAGCCTCAGTGTGCTTTGCAAAATTGGGTTGGGCTGTGAACAAGTGTTTCACTTCATGCTCAATATAGAAAAGATTTTCTAAACCATCATACAACACTTTTCTAGTGGGTAGTGCTTTCACTGTGGAAGAGCTGGCTTGACTTTTGGCATGCTGGTGCATTTTATCATTGTAGTCTACCTGAGTCATCAGCTTGTCATTTATGACCAGTGCATTTGGAAGTCCTTTATCCCTTAGAATGTCAAATTTTACCATGAAATCATATATGTCCTCTTGAATACTTTGACATCTTCTTTCTAGGTTAAGCATCAAGTTCTTTTTAGTAAGGACTTTCTTCAATTCAGGGATAATACCAGTTCAATCCTCAATTTCCCATTGTTATAGCTGTTCCTTGCCTTTTCTATTCAAAAAGTTGATCAATTGGGTTGCCTCTTCAGGCTTGTCTCCCAAGTCTTCCCTTGTCTTTTGTATGGCCTCAGTAGCTAGTTTAACTAACTCAATCTATTCAAAAATGACTTGAATAGAAGACCAAATATCATTGATGGAATCAATGATATTGGTCCATAAAATATCTCTAATATCTCTTAAGGGCTTTTCAAATGTTAAGTCCTTCTCTAATGTTTTTATTCTATCAGTCATCCTTCTGTTCTTTCTCTCTTCTTCAGTGTAGTTAATCTGTGATATCTCATAATTATGATCCAAGCTAGTAACCATTTCTTTTAATTTTTGTATCTCAGTCGCTTGGATTTTCATTTTCTCCATGGACTTAATTAAGTCCTTTGTTTGCTTTGTTGAAGTTGTTGCTGCTTCTGACGTACCTGGTATTGCTATTACTGGAAGAGCTATTGTTAGGGGAATGTCGGGTGCCAAAGCTACTGGAATAGTAGGTGGCACTGCTGTAGAAACTATGGGTACTACAGTCTGAGGCATGGTGGTTGACTCACCTTGTTTAGACTGAAAAGCTTTTTCCAACTCTTGCTCTATTTCCTTCATGTGTTCATTCAACTTAAGCACCAAGTCCATAAGTTCCTCCTCATTTTGTTTCTCAATGACTTCTGCAGTTTGTTGATGTATGAGGGGAGGAAGTTTGAGTTGTCTCCTGAGTGCAGCAATGTCTTCATTCTTCTTCTTTATCAAAATCTCAGCTGCTTTAACATCTTTGGGATTATGACCCAACTCAATCACCAGGTCTTCTAATGACTTTATGCTAGTGTCCTTAGCCTGAGAAGAGGCTTTTTCCAACTGCAACTGCATTGTAGTGTTACTTAGAAAATTCTGCAACTGATGTGCAATCATGGCTTTATTAGTCAATGAGGAATAGACCATCTCACCTGTTTGCTTATGGAGCTCAATCTGATCAATTGGGTGGATGTCTCTAGCAAGAACTTCAAAATTTGTTTTTAAATAACCAACCATAGAATTTAGCTGTTGTACTGTTGGCTTCAAAAATCTCATCTGCATTTTTCCCTCTTTGATGTCAAAGGCTGGCATCAACCTTGTCTAATTTGTAGGGGCCATTTTCAGATATTTGGCATAAGTTTGAGCTTTGAGCTGCTCATTCCTAACCTTAATTTCTTTGTACTTTTCTTTCAAATCCTGGCTTCACTCTGAAACTGTCCTTAGTGATGACACTTCTACACTTGCTACACTTGGCTGCCTGTTTAGTGCTTGTGTTTGAGAGGTAGATGGTGTCTCCCCTGCTAGTACTATCTGCACTGTGTCACTTCTCCTAGCTGTTGTGTCACTTTTCGTTTCTGCAGATTCCAGCTCAGATAGAGGATTCAATCTCTGCCTTTTCACATATACTTGGTCCAATGGCACTGTAGAGGGACTAGCCTCACTCCTGCATCTTTTTTGATTCCATTCGTCATTAAGAGGGGTTTGCAATAATTGAGGTTTGCCCACGTTTGTATTAGTTTCGGTCACTTCCTTAGAAATGATCTGTGATCCTGAATCTTTTCTCTTTTTTGAAGCCTCTGGTTATCCTAATGTCTTGTACTATGCTCCTATGTTGGTTCCAGTGAAGATTTTCCAAGCACCTGTACAAGGGAATCTAGATCAAGTTATCTTTCTAAATCTTTCATAACATTTTCTACTTCAACTTGTGTACTATCTTGTTCTACAAGTGTTCCCTCTACCCACTCATTTTGATTTGCATATTGTTCTATCTTCGAAATTCTATCATGGAAGTAGGGGGATAGCTTATGCTTTTGCCTTTTGTCACAGATGAAGTTATGAGGATCATCATGCCAGATGAAACTCCTTTTCAATCTCATTCTCTCAAGGCTTTCCTCTATCTCTTTCCCTGCTCTTCTGTTGTTGCAAACAAATGGGCCTAGGTGATCCTTTATCCTTAACTGAGCTTTCTTCTTAGCTTTCATAAAGTG
Organism: Pinus tabuliformis; assembly: GCA_031772625.1. Taxonomy (NCBI): domain Eukaryota; kingdom Viridiplantae; phylum Streptophyta; class Pinopsida; order Pinales; family Pinaceae; genus Pinus; species Pinus tabuliformis. The sequence continues at coordinate 241,222,380 of CM062810.1, read as the reverse complement.
GATTTCAATAGAATCGATCAGTTGACTATAGTACTCCAGGGAAAATAATCTCATGGTGACGTATTTAGGCAGTTTAACGGGAGGCAGCTCACAGCCATAAATCCTGATCTCGGTATGGTTCTGGTACAAGTACTAGTCCCCGACCTTGTATTGCTTGGATAACTGAAGAATTCTCTTAATATCATCACTGCTTCTAGGAGGTGGACTTCCTATCAACATAGTAGTTACTAGATGCAAAAATTGATCAATAAAACGTGTATAAGGATGAGGAGAAGAAGGAGAATAATGAAAAATGGAAGTCCAAAAGATGACTAACCTAGGGTTCCATTTGGTGTCAAGCCTTTGTACAAAGAAAGGGAATTTATCAGCTTGGTAGTAAAGGAAAAGATGACACGGGACTAAAGAATATTTGAATACCCTCTCATTCTCTAATCTCATGAACTGGTCATGCATCTTGTCAGCAATGAATGTAGCATATATTCATATTTTCATGTAGGAGGTTGGCCTGGGATAAAAATAATCATGTAGGGAATGGTCATTTCATCTACATACTCACTAGTGGTAAAACCCATAATGCAAGCAAACATGGTGACAATATCCATGCCTAGACTAGTAAAGGCACATGTCAAGTAGGGAGGGGGGTCTTTTGATCTATATTGTTCTTCAATGAAAGTTTGACTGACTTTTTTGATTTCAAAACCAGACATCCTTGAATATTTATCAAGTAAATGAGCAATTGAAAGGGGAGTGAGGTTCTGGCCAAGCTGTAATTGCAACATTTCATTTATAGATTCAGTTGTAATGGTGAAAAGAACTTCCTGGTTAGGGGACATTACAACTCTTAGATTGGGGTTGTAGTTTGCATGGAATTGGTGGACAATGTCTAGGAAGATATGGACAGTGGGGAAATGATATTTGGGGAGGTTGGTCTCCCAAAGACCTATTTTATCAGCATTGTTCAGATAATTGTCTTGATACCTACATTATAGCTTCAAGGGGTTTCATCAAAAGTAAGGTCCTTAATTTGAAAATATTTATCGGCAAAGGGAAGGTAGTTCAAAAACCTATGGGGAGTAGTGATTGGTGCAACATTTAGGGTGATAGGAGTTTCCATCCTTGGTTCTTGTGGATTCAAGGAAGAAAGTCGGTAATCTCAAGGAATTTAGATAAAACAGGTGTTTGTGGAAGTCTTGGGACTAAGAAAATAGCTTAATTGTACTGAATTATTTGGGTTTAGAGCAATTTTGTGGAAGTTCAATATAAAAACAGGGTTTCTGAGAAGGAAATGTGATAAATACCTATTTTTGGTTGACTGTCGAGACAAATGGCTAGAGTGAAGGATTTTCAGGGTGTGCACAGTAGTCCATTGTCGCTTGGAGTTCAGCAACTGATGGTGGTTGACGGTTGGAAGTTAGTTGCTAGACTAGACGTACTCTATGCGTGCATGGAAGGCAGAAGTCGCTTTCTCGGTAAAAAAGGGAAAACAATGCATATTTTTGTTTTTATGCACAAAGTCAATGAGTTTTCGTGGGAGAATAAAAATGACAGTTGGCTTTAACTACCCGATGGGACACTTTGTCATTTAATGGAGGCGGTAAGTGTGAGCGGTAATGGTTTTATCACACAGCTTTTGGGAGGTTGGTGGTTTTGGCAGAGGGTCGCGTGATGCCACAGACTAGTTGAAACGTAGCATGGGCAAAAAATCAAAACCGCTTGCATTGTGTGTTTAACATTCAACCCAAAGGCTTGTGCGATATGGGCGGGAACCATCGGATGTGGGAAGGCCAATCGGATGGTATTCGGTAGCAGGAAGTGGTGGAGAGTTAATGGAGGGGCTCGATCATAATTAAAATGACTTTAATTTTATTGGGGGTGATATGATTGGTAGAGAGGCTATTAACTAATCTAGGTGATTAATTAATCCCTTTTTAACATGATGGGGGGTTTGGTTCTTAACTAATCGTGGTTCAATTAATTAATCCGACTTAATCAACTTTATTATGCCTTATTTTTCAAGCCATGGGGCAGGATATTTATTTATTATGGGGTTTTTATTAATAATACGAGAAAGGGTAATTTGTTTCGGGAGTTAAATAATAAAAATTAAAAGTTAATATGACCGTGGAAAAGAAAATGTGCTAAGTAAATGTTTCCGAAAATATATTCATCATCCAACATTATACTTAGGATAAAATGTATTTTGGGAGGTTTTATAAAAAACCATTTATTTTTCCTAAGTAAAAGAGTGATTTTACCTTGGAAAAAGCATTTGAAGGGGAGGAGTAATTTATGGACAGGGTGAGTTTTGATGAAGGGGTTTTAGCACTTAGGCCTTACAAGTTATTGGGTCGAGGGTCCGGTCCCTCTAAAAGTCAGAGAAATGCTCTGAGCCCTTTAACTTTCAAGTGGTTGGTGCCTTTAGTACTTAAGGGAAATTAGTAAAATTTAGGGAAAAAATGAGTGAGGAAGTTAATTAGTTTGACTTTTGTCCATGATGTAAATGTCTTCATTGTCATCCATATCTTTAAGTGCTTTTGATGATGAGAGTATATGACTTGAGCTTTTAACTTAACCATTCATCATACATAATTTTGCAACCAATCATCTACTTACCCTAGCTACTCATCCTACCATTTTTTGTTCTTTATTAGGGTGCACATAAACTGGGAAACCCTTATCAAAACCTTTTATTTTATTTTACAATGGTATTATAACTATGTCTAACCTTATTAGATCCAAGAGCTTACATTAAACTGTTGAGCATCCTTCTATTTACTCTACATATCTACTTATCTGCTAAGATTAAACAGTTTGGTCAGATTTTATTCTCTATCTCTAAGCATGAAATTGAAAACATGGAATAACGAAGATTAAACTATTTGGTTGCCATGGATTGTGGCATAAGTAACAAGTTGCACTCAATCTTTATTATACAAAAAGTAAAATAGCAGTGGCATTTGGGCTTGCACACTTTCATGGTCTTTTATTTTTCTTGGGGTTCATTTTATTTCATTTTCTAACCTTCTTCTTTATTCTTTTTTCCCTTTGATTTTTCTTTTAGGGCATACCCTCTTTACATTTTTTAATTTTTTGATTTTTTCCAAATATGGAAAGAATTTGCAACAAGAAAAGGTATGTACATATTTCAGAACTAAACCAAGTCAATCATGGTATATGACACCTATTGGTATAGGAACATAACACATCAGATATTCAGCTTTAAGTACGCATTGGAAGAATTCAGAGGATATGGCCATGGGTTTGGGATTAGGCCAGTTTTTAGTGTTATAAAGTTAAGCTAGAGACTCAGCTCGAGAAGCCCCTATACCATTATAGTGCTAAACCCATAAAAGGGGTAGAAGAAGAAGCTTTGGAATTATTAAATTGAGGGGTTCTTCTACAATCCAAGGTCCTCATTCACAGTATTCAATGCCTCTAGAGAAATTGTAGCTAAGAGTTCTTCTCATCAAATATAAATTAAGTATTCCAAATATTGAAAGAGAAAGGTCATTTTTATATCTATTACATATTTTCATATTATTTTTGAATCCAAAGCATATGAGCTACCTCGAATAATTTACTTCTCTCCTATATGAAATGAACTACAATAGAATTTAGTTCAATTGATAATTAATGTCTCTATGGTATAGGAAACATGAAAACAAGAAACATTGGAGATCTTGTTAGTAGAGGATGTACTCAACCTAGTGGTGCAACCTAGAATTGATCAAACCTTCACCAAGGCACTCCTCTTTATATTTAATCAGATTTTCAAAATGTAAGAGCCAAATAATTTGCAGTGTTATATTCTCTTTTGAAAGCCTAACACCCAAGCACGATTCCTCCTATTTTATTTGTAACTTTTCCATTTATATGATTTTTTAAATGAATGTAAAAACTTAAATCCATGTTACAAATGGAAATAGTAATGACCATAGACATATTAATTTTAACAACATTTGTAACTAGTAGAGGGTACCTTGAAGAAGTCCTAGGGAAATCCATTTGATATAGTTTCTTATATCTATTGTTTATGTATCATTAATATGTTTACACATTATAATGAAATTTCAACTCAATTAAATGATTGTTAGGTGTGTAGAGTGCTTCAATTCCATTATGACCTAGTGACTACTATTCATCGAATCTTTTACTCATTGCATGACCTCCCAACATCTCACATTTTTAACAACCCTACCCAAGTTGAGTATATTGACTAAACCAACCAATGAATGAACTAGACAATATTGTTAGTAGTGTGAAAGTTGTGATTAAGCTTAAAACCCTAAACTAGCACATGAATGATCCCATCCTCTAATCTAACCTACCAAATTGTGGCCACATCATAGAAGAGGAATAAGTTGAGATTTTGTGGTTCATTGAGAGCCATGAGGATTTTGTTTTCTAATAATCCTTGTTCCTTTATACAGTAGTGCCCACTCTATATATTTGGATTCTAAGAACTAGAACAATAAAATTGGATGCCACAACCATGACAATTGTGTTTGCAATGATCTATGCATCAAATAGAGGAATTAGTGACTATCATCCACAATAATAATTGAAGAATCCTCTAGATATTGTGCGGGACGTTGTGTGAAACATAACACACCGATGTTTGCATTATGGCTTAGTTGTTGGTTGGCATTGGTGTCAACCTAGCAGCATTGGTGTATTGTTGGTTGGCATTGATTCCACCCTGATAGAGTGTGATGTGGAGTCTTGTTTATGCACATGGTCGATTGGTACATGTATTGGTCTTGATGATTAGTTACAAGCGATAGTGAGATGGTACTTCGCTTGTGCATTGGTTTCATACCTTAGCTTAATGGTTGTAGATGTTAGTGCAAGTATTTGGCTTATGTTTGGATGCATTGTCAAGTTGTGGAGTTGCTACACCTAGTTGACAGTGATACTTGGTGTGTGTGTGTGGAAAATTTTTAGCCTGTATTCTTAGGCGTAGGGACTATCATTGGTTATTTGAAGATTATGTAGGTGTTGGAGAAGCTGTAGAGAAATTTGATGGCTTAGGTGTTAGTGCAACTAATGGATTGCATTCAAGCCAACCTAGCTTGACTTGTGATGATGACGAAGTTGTGACAATGGTTTTTTGGAGTGTTGCAGTGGCTACAAAGGGTCACTGAGGTCTTAGAAAAGTTTGTTAAGTAGTGGACCATGTTTGGGTAGGTTCTAAACTGAAGATAGTTGACTTTGACCATCCTCTGCACCAGACGTATGGAGCTAAGCTTGTGCATGTGGCTAAAGGGCTCCAACCACATGGAAGAAGGCTTATTTGTGTGGTTGTAATAAATTTATAGTAGTTTGATGCATGCTGTTGTGGCTTGAACTCAAAATGCTTCAAATTCCTCATGTGCATTGCAAATTTATCCTATTTCCTCACGCATATGGAGATGTTATTTCGTCTTCTAATTTGTATAAGTATAACCTAACTTCTAGAATATTGTCAAAAATAGAATATTCATTGCTAAGTGAAGTTAGTGGCTAGATTAAGTCAAGAAGAAATGAATCAGACCACTTCCAACATATGAACAGAGCTCCACTACATAATGGTAATTATTGATTTAACCATTATAAAATATTACAAATAAATGGAGATCATGAGGTCTTTAGATGGTTCTCTTGAGAATAAACGTGATGGTTGTGTAAGTTTGGAGAGTTTGTGTGAGATAATAGTGGTGTGTACAAGTTGTGTAGCGGATTCTGCAAAAAAAAATTCAACAGTTCAGAGTTGTAGGAGATGGCAGCAAAAGTATGATTCAACTAGGATTTTATGTAGCAGTATGGTGATGGAGTAAGGAATGATTCTAGATCATTTCCTATATGATTTCTGATTATATTTTAATCAAATTATCTTTTGTGTATGCAACATGTGTTATTGTTAGGGTTTTTGCAGTGATTGAGTGAGTTATGCAGAATCATTCCAGTGAGATTGTTATCTTTGTTTTAAGGCTATAATGCTAGAAGTTGTTGTGTTGTGCTAGTTGAATAGTTCAGATTGGCTCGAGTATGAAATATTTATGAAATGAGGGTCACATAAAAGAGTGGAGCGAGGGATTCTCCAAATTTAGTACAAAGAACATATTTCTTCACAAGTGCAATCGGAGTTGGGCAAGGCTCATTGGTCATGGTGGCCTCTAACAAATCAAGTCCGTAGAGTTGTGAGATGAGGATGATATTTCTTCATGAATTAAATCATAGTTGGGTGAGGTTCATTGGTTGTCAAGGCTTCCAGTGGATGGATGTCTGTAGAGCCATGATATGAGGATCAAATTTCTTTACTGAAAGTAGCCATATGTATTTTCTATGTATTGAATTTATTGGCGAATAATAAAATTATTGAGTAGTGCAACAACATCAAGGGTGGTTTTTTTCCTTAGAGAGGCTTTTCCACTAGAATCACCTATGTCCTCTTGTTCATGTTTATTTCGTTATTTGTATGTATCTCATGTATTTTTATTATGCGACCTGATCCACTAATGGGTTAATGCATGTTGTTATTCAATAATTGGAAAAATATTTTAAAGGTTAAATAAACATTGTCACTACTAATTCACCCCCCTCTAGTAGTGAGCACATTTCCAACAATTGGTATCAGAGCTAGGTTCTCTTCAATAAAGCTTGACCTCTTAGAGTGTAGATCATGGGATTAATGCAAATAACAAAAGGAAACAATCTTGGAAGAATAAGAGATGCAAAGAAGACAAGAATGTTGCAAAACCCGAAGAACCTCTTTTGTTGATAAAAGGTATAGCGAACAATATTTTGAGTCATGGACAGTTTCATTGTCGTTATAGTGTTGATGATTTTGGGGTTATTGAAGAAGTTTATGATCAAAGTTTTGAATTTTATTCCTCAAGAAGTGAGAAAGGTGTATTTTCGTTGTAGGATTCTGAAGGTGAAGATCTTAGAAGAATAGTGATCCTTGAACCCAAAAACAAAGCTTAAGAAAGGTTGATAGAAGAGATTAAGATGGAGAACAAAGATCTGAAGAAACTTCTTCATATTATTGAAGAGAGAGAGCATAATTTCAAAGAAGATATTTCTTATTTAAAAGATCAGTTGGAGAAAGCAATGATAATTGAAGAGGACATTAGCGGTCAACTAAAATTCAAATCATCCATTGTGAGAAATTAGAATCAGAATTAGAAGAAATCATTAAGAGAGAAAATGAGGTAGCAGTTGAAGAGCCCAAAGCAATAAGTTTGAGCAAGAATAAGGGAAACCACTATGAAAATCAAGTGTGAGGTCAAGAGCCCAACAATATGTCAAGGAAAGATATGAGAAATGTTATTTGTTTTTGTTGTCAGAAATTTGGACACATTTCAGCCAATTGTAGAAACAAAATGATAAATCATATCAATCAAAATAAGTAGCCAAATAAGGAGCATCCTAAAAGACCGGTCTCATCAAATTTCATGTATAAAAAATTATTTTATGGGTATTGTTTCTTAAGTAATGATTTTGGTCATAAAGGTGTTGTCTGTATGGTTTATGGAGCAAGGAGAAGAAATCGGGTCAGTAAAAAATCCAAATTATTTCCACCATTTATTGGACACATTAGAGGCTATGTCTATGATAATGTGATCCATAAGGCCAAGGATTGTGAGCTTCCGTTACAAGAAATCTGAGCAGAGGAAAAATTCATGCAAGGGAAACCACAGAAGAAAAAGGAAGGTGATCCAAAAGTTAAAGTTCAACATATCAAGATATGGAGGAGAAAGGAGTAGCAAAGAACTCCCACTAAAAATTGAGGCCTTCATAGTCTTAGGGGGCACATATGGCCACATCATAGACTACATGAAAATAATTAAAGGTGTTGCCATATTGAAGGGTTTGTATGTAAATTAAGTTCCAAATGGTTGTCGTGATTTTGTAGCACTGATAGTTGATTGTTGCAGGAGATCATTCAAAGATGGTTTATACGCAGGGGGAGCATCTTGGTATATCAATTACATCATGGATCCTTGTTAGCAATAAAATAAAAGAAGTTTCTCTAGAGAAGTTTGTCATGCCATGCATTTATCTAACTTTGATTATTGCAGGAGCTGTTAGAGATTGAGGAGTATGTGTATATTAAATTGGCAAGATTTATCATAGCCTTGCATCTGTTAGCGTGTAGTTACATATGATGCATATATTTTCATGTCTCTAGTTATTATCCAAGTGAATTACCACATGTGGATAGATTTCTCTACATTTCCCATGTATTGATGTTGTTGTTGCTTATGCTCCATATGCATGCATATATTGACTTTTGTAAATTCTCCCACTTCGCGTAGCCCCAAACATCAATTTATTCACATAACCTGTTTTTCACACAGTAGCATTTTAATCCAAGTGTTCAAAGACTTAACTTACTTACCTCGCGCTCCTTTGAGGAAGCGTTGTTCTACCTCGCTATAACTGACTGAAGTATCTACCATGAATTTGGCGATGAATCCTCCTATGATCGATCGAGCCAGTGATCGACAGCGCATGCGATCTTATCTTCTGATGCTTCCAATATGTGCACCAATTCTGAAGTCCACACAATAGGTCTATCAAATCTACACCTTCCTTGGCTATCTTCTAGCTTCGTGATCCACTTGTATAGCTTAGTGGGGAAGGATGCAAAGAAAATTTTGTTGATCTCTGTATATAAGTACAATTCTAACCACTCTTCCTTTGATAGTCGTGGATTCCTGTTTTCCTGCACCGCGAACTCGTGAATCTTCCTATCCAACCAATCTTCAATTCCTTTCTTTGTCGGATTCAAGTGATACGGTATCAAACATCTTTATGAAAATCTTGGTCTCAGAAACAAAACCATTTGTTGGCTTGTTGGGGCCTAACCCAAGTTCAGATTTAATTAGTAAAACAAATCCCTAGATGATGGCCCTTTCGGCAATAGTCTGTGGTGTGTGGATTGAGACCCCACTCGAAGTAGTATGGGAGGGTGTTGGAACTAGGTTTCCGCACCCTTTAGATGTTTGACAAGTTTAACTGGTCAAACTATTCATCCCTACTGCAGAACACTTCACGAAATTCCCTTTTCGTCATGCCCTAATACATTGCCTTCGCACAACCCTAACTAGGGGCTGTGGAGCTTCCACACTGCTAGACCATCGCCCTGCGCTATTACCCGAGATCTTACTTATCTTCCTATACCAATTAATTACCTTTGCATACTTGGATGTCTTACGTTATATTTATTTATACAAAACATTCATCTGAGTTCGTGCAACAAATAAACAGTGTACTTGCAATTTATACCCAGTCATACATTAAAACAAGAAAAGATACACAGGAATATGGTAAACTTCTCTTTATTGATTCTTTCAACTGTTGCAGACTCGACCTGCCCTGTGCACTCAGCTACAAGGGTCCGCACACTTAGCTGCAGAATATTAGGCCTCTGCACACTTAGCTGCAGAATATTAGGCCTCTGCGCACTTAGCTGCAGAGCCTTCTCCTACTCTACGAGCCAAAGACACACTTTACACTTCAACTCGATCACTTAGACTTATCGTTCCCTATCTTTCTTCCCTTTTTCCTACTTAGAGCCTCGCTCTATTTATCCAATCCCATGGTCTGTGGACCATGGGTAGGTCTATCCAGCCGACATTACATTACAAAAACTAGGGCAAACAACCCTGTGACTCTATTATGATTTTGTGCTTTGTGCCCACAATTCGTGGAGCTTCTACAAAAGGATTTGGTCAAAAGTTGGGCTTTAATCCCCAAAACATGCCTTGGGGGGATTCCATGGCCAACACATGTTGCATTTATTCCTCTTCTTCACGAGTCATGCTAGAGATTTCAGATTTCTTACTAGGTTTTTCCATTTTATTTCTTTAGGGCATCAATTAATGATAATTATGCTTCACTATGCCCTTTGAACTTCAAACTAATTTTTAAACCCCAAACTTATGCAAAATTTTAAAAAAACTACACACCTTTTTTCTCTTTGTAGAAGCTCAATATTGAATATGTTGTATCACTATAATTGCGGATCTCCAAGCTCCACAATTTCTTCCTGTTGTATCCCTCTGAGTCCTCTTTCCAATGCCACCATTATGATCATGATTGGATTATACAAGAAAGAGTTATTCCCAACCTACCAAGATGACATGCTTATATAATTATTCAATAGACTGAACTTATATGAAGTGCCACGTGTCACTGTTTCGACCTTCGGATCTGAAAAATATATACAAAAAACTACAGTATATCCTCTTTCTTCAAATTCTTACGAAATTTCGATTTGATGCTCAGAGAAAAATTTATTACTATTTTCCCAAGGTCACCTTTTTGGAATGTAATTCGGGAGTCTGCAAAAACCCTAACTTCCCCAGCTCATATCTCCAAAATTATATCAAGACAAGATCTGAAATTTGGACCCTAGTTTCACAACACATTCGGCTCAAATGGGTTGTTATTTTAGCTTCTGAAACGTCTCAGAAAAAAGTTATAGCGAAAATTCCACAATGACTGGTTTGGAGCAACGAAACCCTAGAACCCAAAGCTCTGATACCAAATGTTATGAAATGAGCTCACAAAAGATAGAAAAGATAGATCAACGCCTTAGAAATCAACCTCTTCGAGGGGGAAACCTCCTTTACATTACACAAATGAACAATTCTTGGATGATACAAATGACAAAACCTCCTTTCTATATATAGGAGTCTAAAGGGTCACAATATAATCAAAGCTGACATAACAATAATAATATAAGGGCACAACAATAACAATAGTGGCCTTCTATGGGGCACAATAATAACAATAAGGGCTACAATGACAATAATAATGGGGGAATCACTAGTATTATAGCGACCTAACATAAATTATATAGAGGGTTTGGAGGATGATGCTAGCGCTCATAGGGAGTAGTTTAGGTTTGTGGAAATGGAGAGGATGCCCTAATTGTTTTTCAAGAAGTTTTCACGGTGAGTTAGAGTGTGTGGTTTGTTCTTGAAAAATATTAATCTTTTTCTTATGAAATGGGATGGATGAATGATGGATAGATAGGGGATATGAAGTGGATGGAGGGCTTGGAGCACTTTGGTGACTTGGTCTTTGCACAAATTCCCTCTTTTAACTATTATCCCCATTCCTTGAAATCATCACCCCTCCTAATTCAGCTTTTCCACATTGCATGAGTGAAGGAGTGAGCTGCAATTAACTAGTTGAAGGTAGCCGAGACTGCTGACCCATCCTTAGCTTATAAAACATCATCTCTAATGGGTTGACAATAAATTTTTAACTATAATATGCTCAAGAGAAGAGGTCAAGAATATTGCATACCTATACCTACCTGATGGTTGTTGGAGAGACATGCATGTTTTTGTTGAGTTGATGATTGATCCATGGTCCTCTCGAGGTGATAATTTCCTTTGTTTTCTTTTGCATAGGTCCTCATAGATTGGTGATTCTAAACCTATGTCTTATAGTTACCATGAGTAAGCTATCCTAGTCAAATCTGACCTTCCTGGAGTGATGGGCTTGTCCATGGGTGTTGTTCACCTTCCCTACACCTTATTCCACCATTAGACACATTTCACACACTTCATTATTCCTTTCCTACCATCTCCTAAGTAGTCAGCCTATTTCTTGTAGTAAAACAGGGCATCCTGAAGTAGAGCTAGGACATTCTGTAGTAGTACTACATGAAACAACATATTTGCCTTGTTTTTTCCATATCCCCCAACCGGTAGAATGGATTGAGTTGAAATTTTCTAAGCATGTTTACATTATCCTTACGCACTTCCATATAAAACCAATTTGGTGAATGGATGCACGAATCTTCAGAAAAAATAAAATTGGCTGAAGTTGATGGAGGTTGATTTCTTGGAAACCGTTCACTAGAATTTTCAATTTCTTGGGAATGTTACCATCATCTATATGCATCTACCAATGAAACAACTTTTTAAATGGATAAATGAATACTGAGAAAATTCAAAAATGGTTGTAGGTGATGGAGGTCGGTTTCTCGAAAAATGTGCACTAGAATTTTCTAAAATTGCTTGAGCATGTTACAATCATCCATATGCATCTCCACCTAAAACATCTTGGGAAATGGATGCATGGTTTTCAAGATATGACAAAATTAATTTTCTTCTCTATGTATTTATGTTTCCTGTAGTGAAACAGAGCAATCCTGTAGTATTTCAGGACAGTAAGGAAAATGAGTGGTAAAATCTCGGGAATGATGACTAGATGGTAGAAATAGATGAGGGTGATGGATTTGCACGGCCTTTGTCCTTCTAGAGAGTCTGAGAAAAGGAGGAGAAAGTCCAAGTTTGACTTCCTTTGACTACAATTTTGACTAATTTTTCTTTTCTTTGGTGCCAACTTGTTTTTATTGCTTGCACAGGTTGGAGAGCACCTACATTCATTAGAGAGATACATGGAGCAAAGTTTTTTTATATTTTATTTTTTTTCTTCTAGGCCTACTAGCTACCTCAATGAGGTTTTCAACTCGTAGGTCGACCTAGGCACCTCAAAGGAGGTTTTCACCTAAGATATTTTGTTTTCCTCCTTTTTTCCTTTTTTTCCCAACCCATTGATCACCTCATGGAATTTTTCAATCAATGAGCCAATCTCAGGCGCCTCAAAGGGGGTTTTCACCTGAGGTTTTATTTTTTCTCTTTTTTTCCATTTATTTTTTATTTTTTCTACCCTACTCTACTTGAAAATAGAGTCTCTTGGAAGTATAATAATACTTACATTGGAGCCATCTACACATCAAGCTGATAGACAAGCTGATGTGTAGGCTTGAAATGTATGCTTTGACATGTACCTGAATTTTAGAGATCAAATGCTTTGACTTTGATGATACCAAGCAGAGTTGAAGAAGAGAGTGTTGTTGCAACTTAGTGACTACCTAGAACCAAACCTCAATATAACATTGATGCCCTTACTTTGATTTCTTATCTGGATCATTCTTCATGTCTTCTTATACCATGACCTTTAAATCTTCCTCTTTTAGCTAATTTTTCTCTTGAACACATCGAGGATTTTATGGTAAACATGAGGGAGCTTTCTCAATCTGTAATTTTGATGTTTTCTCTTCATCAAATGCAGCCCATGACTCTTTTGTATTCTCTTTTGAATATTCTTTTTCTTTATGTTGTCCTTCAATGACATAAAGAGAATATCATTTTTGTGATACTGTTCCTGAGCTAAGATGAATACCATTTAGATCAAGAGGAGATATTTGGAAGGGTTTACCTCAGAATTGTAGGTGGCCTGAGATACTTCATTGTGTGGGTTTGGAAATGGTGGTATAGGTAGTTGAGTGAGAGTGGATATTTGGGATGGTTGTGGTTGGGGTTGTGGTTGTGGTGGAGGTGGATGGTAGGGATAACATTGAGTTGAGTATGTAGGATATTGAGGAAAATATTGAGAATATTGTGGATGGCTCCCTAAGTTCCTTGCGAACCTTGTTGCCAAGATTGGTTTTGGGGTTGAGATGGCCAATTTTTTCAAGGAAAGGGTGTGTTCCAATTACTTTGAGGTGGATATGCATAACCTTGAAATTGTGAATTAAGCTCTTGCAGCATACTAGGTTTACTAGGCTGCCATGCTCCTCCTGGAGCTACATAACATAGCTACTTTGGTGATTGACTTGCTCCATTGTCCTCTTGGTAATCTTCCTTCAACCTTGGTAATGATGGGCAATATTTAACATCATGTGATTATGCATGGAAAACACAAATATCAACATCTTCTTTTTCTTAATATTGCATTCTTAACATTTCTACTTATTTGGTTAGATTGCTAAGAATTTCTATTTTAAAGTCATCAAACAAATTTCCAAGTTTAGCTTGACTTACCAACCTTGATGCTGATTTACTTACTCTTTCCCTTCCTCTTGATATGTGTTTGCATGTTTCACAAATTTCTTCAAAGGATAATTGGTATACATCACCTCTATTCATGAGATTAAGAATATCAAGCCACTCATCCTTAATTGTTCTAAGTAAGAGGGTTTTTAGTGTGCCAGATCCTAAATGATGTAGTTTTCCCCTCTTAACATTATACATGAGCCTTTCTATTAGATCCTCAAGGATCTCATCTTATTAGTGATTCATTATAAATATTTGTTCTTTAATATCACGATCTTTATATTTTCCTAGAAATATATTTTGCATGTCATTCCATACTTTGAGACCTCCCCAACAACGATGCCAAAAAGTGACAACCCTCAATATTGCAACAAGAATGCTGCAACTCCTAGGGTTAACAACTTTAATTATCAACCCGGGGTTCATATAAACTTAAGAGGTATCAACACTATATGTGTAGCATACAATGTGTCCTTCCTTTGTTACCATGATGTAATGGACTACATGTAATGAAATCAAATCCTAAACTAATTGCAGAAAATGAAATGCTCGAAATGGAAACCTTAACCTATTGCAAGAAGGAATTACAAGGAAAGAAACCTATTCTAATTGCACAAAGTAAATATAAATGTCTACCATTATGTTTCAAAGGTTTTAGATCCATTAACAGAGTTTAATGGATGTGGCAATCAAGAAAATAATCATTATATTATCCAATTCATAAATTTGTCCATTAACCCAAACCGCTGAAATGTTTTGCATGGGTAAAGAGGCAAGTCCTAAGTGTACTTTAGTCCTCCCTAGTAATTAATTTAGAGCCTAGGGGTCTTTATTCAACCCTAAGAGATAATAATAAAGCTTCTTGAGCGAATCTGGGCAAGTATATGCATGTTGGAAGGCTACTACAGGGTTTCTCGTAGTACTAATACAAGAAACAACAAATTCTCTATAGGGAGTTATAATTCATTGAATGACCAACAAAATCAAATCCAAATTGGATGGGACAAATTTTTTTACTGACTAGGATATATTAGGTCTCAATTCCAAGTGAATCACTCCAAAACACCTTTTTTAACCCATGCTAAAAAAATGGTGTAAAATTACTAATCTAAAATCTAGAAACTCGAGAACTAGTGAGCTAGTAAATCTATCAAATGCCTAACCTAATCAAGTGAAAATAAAATGGGATAGTTTTTTTATTAATTATAATGTTTTTTTTATATAATTCAAGTTGAACCAACTTGATTGAAGCTCGTTAGAATGCTCTAAAAAATATCATAATTTTACTATTATTTTCCACAAGAGTTCCAAAAATCTAGATTTGGGAATAAGCAAACTAATCCAAGTATCTCAATGATTACTATGACCTTCCAAATATTTTTTGAGTATTAAATGATGCTTTTTATCCTACAAAATAACATGCATCAACCATTTAACCCAATTCCTATAACAAGAAATCACTAATACTAAATGCAGAAAGAGAAAGAAACAAGAACAAGAGAAGCATGTGAATAGGAAGTGAAAAGAAGAAAAGAAAATGATACAAAAGGGATTTGAGGTTCTTGGGATGGCCAAGCCCAAGGAAACTCAGATTTCTATGGAGGATACCAAGATTTAGAAGCTGAACATGACACCAATATTCATTATTTCCATCAATACAATTGCATCCTTGTAAAAAATGACAACGGAGTTGCAAAAGTACGAGTTCTCTCCATGAGAAGACTAATAAAAATCCACCCCTAGAGGAAAATTCCACTTGGTACTTATAAAAAATGATTAGGAATCATACCCCATGAAAGGAGGAAGCTTTCCCTACCAAAATCACTTGATTAGTGGATTTGGTTCCCAATACTAGGAATCTGCATTAAATGACAGGGAACACATTCCTAGATTTTCTCAATCATTGCAGCTCCACAATCTATGCCATAATTCCATAATATCTTGTTGATTTATTATTTAATATTGATCCTCTTGTAATAGAGAGAAAGTCCCTAAATTATCTCATCTTCCAAATCTTCATAAGCTGCCCAATACTGTCACAACATTCCACAAAAATAAATAATATTAGGCATAAATATGAAATTATCCATAAATCTTCCTAATGAACATATTAAAGTTAAAAATACATTATCTAATGCAAAAATAGAGGTTTAATCTGCTAAACGATGGTCAAATGGGCCTCAATTTATGTCTAATTTAGACGCATGGGCCTTAATTTATGTCTAATTTAGAGGCCCATAACATTTCAAGTGGGTTTTTAAGGCAAATTTTCATTTTTTACCAGTGTGCACAAATTAGGAAAAAATTTGGTATTTTTTCATAGAAACTCCTTTTGTTCATATAAAATGGATTCTTAAGGCATGTGGTGGTAAAAGGGGTAAAAATACACCATTTCCCTTTTGAATCACTCAATTTGGTATTAAAATGAGTTCACGACATATGTTTTTGTTGCAACATTGGGTAGCGTGAAGGGTGAAATAGGGCAGAAATTGATTCGAAGATATCTAACAAACGATGCATCCATTGTTCCTGAAATGTTTATGGTAAATTCATTAAGGTAGGGTAAATAAATACACAAAATTTCAAGAAATTCCAGTTTGAATTTTTCAAGAAATTAGCCGCTTTGACCTACAATAATTTCTCATTTTTCTCGAGATATGTGCACCCATCGAATAAGATATTTTGTGGGAATATGCATAATATTAATGGTAACAACCTCAGAAAATATCAAGATAATTTGATTTACCATTTGAGATAATTTCAAAAATAAGTATGCTATATGAAAATGGTGCATTTTGTGGAGCAAGGTCAACGTGATGGAGCAGTGTAATTGAGCAAAATCAGCACTAGATCAACACTCAGATCATGTTCTCTTCTCCAAAAAGTTTTTCAAAAGGTAAACTTGAAGTAAAAAAAATAAGACTTTATTTTATTAAAAATTAAGGAAAATGTGATAAATAACCACTTCAATTACCATTCATGCAATCCATCTTCTCCATCATTGACCTAGCCCTCAAAAACCTTTTTCATCATTGAATTTGTTGGAATTAAGGATTTGCTAAGAGAGGGCGGGGGGGGGGTGTGAATTAGTAATTTAAGAGACTCTTAATTTTCTTTTGTTATTGTGCTTAAAGTTCCTTCTTATTTTCTTTCATATGTGAAAGCATTCATTCATGAAGCAGTAAATCTTATAAACTTTCATAACACATACTCAAACAACAATCACATGATCAGCATACATTTGACACAATATTTTCACGTGGAAACCCAAAGGGTCAAAACCACCAATTTGTTGTTTGTTTTATGATGTAATTTAAGCACCAACATAATTACATTTGTTTGTTTGTGAGCACCCACTCACTAGAGGCACCAACCCCCTTTTTTTAGGAAGCACCAACTTGTGAAGAGGCACCAACCTCTTTTGTTTAGCAAGCACCAACATGCCAAGAGGCACCAACTTGTCATTGTCACTGTTTTACTATTTCATACAATTTTCATACTGAAAACAAAAGCATACAAATTACAAGCAAAATACCAACTTACTGGTTGTCTGCAGATTCAACTCATACACTCTGCTATCTAAACACTTGTGGAAATATTCCTCTTGTTGCACACTGTAACACTTGCTTTGTGCCATGCTTTATCTACTGAGGGCTCTCCACTGTTTCACCACAGAACTACCCTTGCAACACTCTGCTCCAATTCATAGTTCATTGCTCTTCTCTCTGTTGAGGGCTCTCCATTGTTTCACCATAGCACTACCCTTGCAACACTCTTCACCAATACATAGCTCATTGCTTTGCACTCTCGCAAGTATGCTCACACTCCCCAATATCTCAATGGAGGTTCATAGTTGTGTTATTGTGCTAATCTTGGCTCGATGTAGTCACTGTCATCATCAATTCTGCCCATGCATGTACCCCAGGCATGGCACCCCATTCTTCTGTTGATTTACGCAAACTCCAGTTCAGTCGTTGCATTAAACTCATAAGGATGGGCGACGATCACTTCTTTGTCGTAAAACTAACTCTCCATGTTGTGTATTAACTCTTAGTCATCCTTACATATTTCATAGAGGCTCCCCATACTTCTTTATGGTTCGCAAAGATATACCTGTACATCGTAATGGAGTCTCTATTTTGCATTTATTTATAATACATGCACAAGAGGTCTTCGACCATCAACCTTACAGTCTTGCATTTAAAATCACAACTGCCAATTCATACAACTTAATGGCACCCTGTACCATCATATCAGGGTTTTTCATCACAGTGTTGTGTAGTGGTGTAACAGTATGAAATAGTTGATTATTGACCTTCGATCAAGTCTAACCCCTTTTGCATTAGACCCCTACTATATCTCCACCATATCACTTGGTTCGGTGATCGAGTGCCAACCGTATTGTAGCCCCGCATGGTATGTTTTTCATTTGTGGCCAATATGCCAACAGCCACAAACCTACGATCGTTGATCTCTGATTTTTAAGCTCCTTTCATTCAGTGCTTACCACACACTTCTTACCATAGTATCAAGGGTAGTGATCGGGGGCATGACCTTAAGGTGCTAAGTATTTCAGTGCTCTATCAGGGACCTTTGGTTCCCTTAAGCCTTTGCAACCACCTGCTATCCCGCATCTTGACGAAATTTCACTGTGGCACATGAGCCAACTACTGCAATCCTCTAATCGCCGATTGCTGAAGTGATGTCATCTAATGCTACGTGCCATCTTCTGACGAGTGACATGTTTCCCTTAGATATGGCCAATTAGTCCATCCATAAACATTGAAACAGCTTGCCACATGTCTGTTGGGCACGGGATCACCCAAGGGCAGTTTTGGGGCTAAAATCACATACTTTGGTCAAATTTTGTAATCTGAGTGTAAAGACTCCACATTTTGTGGTCATGGAGTGTGTAAGTGTTAAAGAGTCATAGGTTTGTCTACCCTTATTTTGAAAATGTAATATCGGTTATAAAAGATCTACCCATGATTCGCGGACCATGGGATTGTATAAATAGAGCTAAGCTCTACGTAGTTAGAGGAATGAATCGATGATGCAATGAAGATATGATGTCTGAGAGATATCTCCAAAGTATAAGTCTATGTCTTGGGTCGTAGCATAGGTAGAGGCTCTATAGCTAAGT
The DNA here is from genome assembly GCA_031772625.1 of Pinus tabuliformis. Taxonomy (NCBI): domain Eukaryota; kingdom Viridiplantae; phylum Streptophyta; class Pinopsida; order Pinales; family Pinaceae; genus Pinus; species Pinus tabuliformis. Next base: position 241,203,390 of record CM062810.1, on the reverse strand, counting down.
GTGCAGAGGCCTAGAAGTCTGCTGCTGAGTGTGCAGACCCCTGCAACTGAGTGCATAGGACGAGTCGAGCCTGTAATTGTTCGGAATTATCAATAAAGAGAAGTATTCTATCATTTCTGCATCTTTATTTCCAGTTTATGTATCTTGTTATATTGGATATGAATTTCATTTATAATGCTTATATGATGCGCAAATATATGTAATTGTGTGTGGATAAGTGAACGCAAGTAAGAACATCTGTTTATGCGAAGCTAACTAAGATTTGTTAATAAGATAAGACACTTAACCTAGTTTGGGAAATATCGTAGCTCGCTGCCATAGTAGCATGAAATTATATCAGCCCTAGGTTAGGACTACACGAAAGATGATTTTACCCTTTTGTGAAGGTACTAAAGGGTGGAACAAAGAGCTAAAAAACCTGCACAAAGGCAGGTATAACTGAAATAAACCAACATCACATCCATCTCAAGGGTGCGGAAACTTGGTTCCAGCATCCCCCCATACTGCTTCGGGTGAGACTTCAGTCTACGCTCCACGGGTTAATGCCAAAAGGGCCAGTAGTGTAGGGATTTGTTTGGCTAACTAACATTGAACCTAGTTCAGGCCCCCACAAGCCAACAAATGGTTCTATTGTCGGGGCTGGAAACTGCATAAGAGATGTGTGATGCTGTATCACTAGGATCCAACTAAGAAAGAAATCGAAGGCTATTTGGACAGAAGGATTTATGAGTTCGTGGCACAAGAGAGCAGAAACCCATGACTATCAAAATAACAGTGGTTGGACTGATACCTGTATACGGATATCCACGAAATATTTTTTGTATCCTTTCCTACTGAGCTATACGAGTGGATCATGAAGCTAGCAGCTAGCCAGGGAAGGTGGAAACTTGACAGTCCTATTGTATGGACCTTGGAGCTAGTATGAAGGTTGGAAGCATCGAAGGATAAGGTCGTGCCTGCTGTCGACCATTGGCTTGATCGCATCATAGGAGGGTTTGTTACTGAATTCGCGGTCGACACCTTAGTTAGCTATATCGAGGCAGAGCGATGCTTTTTCAAAGGACCACGAGGTAAGTACATAAAATCTCTAAATGCTTGGATTAAAATATTGTTGTGTGAAAAACAGGTTATGCAACTACTTTGATGTTTGGGACTACATATAGTGGAAAAAATTACAGAACAAAGGAAATACGAGTCCAGAGTATAGGCCCTTGATTTCACCTCTACGAGGGGATGAAGAAGGGATAGCAATGTCTCTCTGCAAAGAGCTATTTAGTTGATAAGACAAGGATTCCCGCGAATACCACGTGCACCCACACCACCTTGGTCTTCACCACCATCGCCTCCAACTTCACCCACACCACCTCCACCACCACCACGATTCAGTATGGAAAACACAGTAAAGTTTCCTTTGTTGAAAGGTTTGGCAAATGAGGATCCAGACCAATTTTGATTCGTTGTAAGGGTTATATGGGAAGCTCAAGGTGTTACATATGATCATATAAATAAAGCAACACTGGTCAGGGCTCTCCAAGATCGTGTGCTAACCTAGTACATTAAGTACTCCAACAATAACCCAAATTCAAGAGTAGTGGACATCCAAGCAGCACTAAATCAGGAATTTAGTAGGCCTAAATCTGAAGCATAGCCGATTGTGGGATTCAAAGAGATCACGATGCGACCAGGTGATACACCTTGGGAATTGGATCGAAGATTGAAGTGTCAAAACCGTGAATCCAATATGAATTTGATAGATGGATAACATCACGAATGGTTTGTGGCTTCGCTGCTACCACACTTAAGGAGTTCGTTGTCACAGCAAAAGATAACAACTCGGGTAGAGGCCTTGGAGATTTCCATGAGACTAGATGAGACCCTGATGCAAGATCCTAATCTAGGAGTTCAGTAGATCCATGTGCAGCTGTAGAATCTATGCCTTGAGATGCAAAGTCTAAAGCAGGACAAGATGGTTCAACTAGAGGTACGCGAGGAGGTATGGTGCTTGAAATTCAAGAGTCAGGGTAATGACAAAGAACATTGCCCAGTCTTCACAAGTTACCTTGCAGGAGGAGGACTGATGCCTTTAAGGTTGGAAGCTCAAGTAGGACCTAGCACGACACCTACTTTATGCTGCGTTATCTGTCAGGTAGTTGGAAAACATGCCACAGATAACTATCACTTGCTTCAGAAGTATGTGCAAACACCGTAACAGTTGTTTTGTAACTTTTGTAGCTTGGTAGGACATAACGAGCACACTTGTAGGAGCTATGAATTGATGATGGATAGAACTCCTGCCTATAGGGTTCAGGATGAAATGCGGTCCCTTGACAATAATGCAAGGATGGCACCGACAGGATTTCACAGGCGCAGACAAGGCCAAGGCGGAGGAGGACATGGTAGAGGTTGGAGACAGTTGATTTTCTAAAATTGTGGAGGACCAGAACACTATGCCCGCGATTTAACTAATCCAACATGCTCGTCGTGCAAGTATTGCATGTTGTTTGATCATGAAACAAAAGATTGTCCTATGCTGATAGCTAGGATACATGAAAAATGGGCGCTACCACCTCCCCCGACTCAGAACCTGGAGATGATGAGGTTTGAGCCATGCGAGGAAAATCAAGACATAAATAAGTGCTTCGGAGTGGAATCACGACAGGAGATGACAAGGGGAAACAACAAGAAGATAGTACATGGGTTTGCAAAGCCCCGATGAAAGAGGTTGAGTTCAATTTGGAGCACGCTCATGAAGCATTCATGGAAGCTAAGAAAAGCTTCACTGAGGTCTCCACTTTAGGAAGAAAGGATAAGCCTGAGCCAAATATGGACCCCCCTATGCTTACAACTTTCCTCGAAACCTGTATGAAGTTACTGTGTGATCGTAAGGCTATAAAAGGATTATAGGAACTCATCAATAGATGCATTGGGATCATGCCAAGTGAACCGCACGTACTACAAAATATTGGTAAGCATAAGACAAGGATGGGGCATGAAATGAGACTCACTGCGTAGATCAGAGAATACGAAATGGATCAAGTCATTCTGGATTTGGGATCAGATGCAAATGTTCTACCAAAACAGACATGTGAGTGAATGGGGAGACCTGTACTGCAATGGTCTCTGATTCAGCTGAGGATGGTGAATCAGTATAAAATCATACACATGGGGCGGCTGCCAGGAGTGATCGTGGATATTGAGGGAGCGAGTGTGCTAGCAGATTTTGAAGTAATAGTGATTGTGGATGACATCAATCCCTACCCTGCGGTCTTGGGAATGGATACTAATATGAATGGGGTAATCAATCTAAAGAAGCGAAAGATGGTCTTTGAGAAGAAATCACTGCGTGTAATAATACCCCTAGATCTTGCTGAAGGATTGCGCTATATGGAACTAATTCGTGATTATGAGAGTGATGATGATTTGGACTGCATCTATAAGATAATAGTGCGAGACCAAGACTTGGTGAATCCCACCATGGATGGATGGATTACATGGGAGCGTGAGAGTTCCTGCACTTTGGATTCTAATAAAGAAATAGAACATTGGTAGAATCGGTTGCTAAATTGCAACATGATGACCCGGTTGTTACACTGTGTATCGTCAAAGGTAAGAGCTATGCCTAGCTATGATGTTTTAAATGAGGTAGATGTATTCTTGGATGCATTTGAAAAGGAGGTGCCAGGAAAACAATGCTTCCATGCCTTAGACTGGGCATTGTGCGCTACGCCCACAAGATGGTGGGGTAAGCACAAGGGAAGTTTTTATGATTGGCGCGAATGTAGGAGAATGATGAGAGCATGATTTAGGAAGCCTAAGATGTGACTGATGGACAAGTACGGTGGGCAGAATGATCCGTGCACACATCTAGCCAAATGGATGCAGGCCTATGGAGAAAAGACACAACCTGAGTGGGTTCACCTATTCTGTCATAACCTGGATGTTATCCCAATGAATTGGTATATAGAAATAGAGCTCCACCATGGGACAGGTGAATGGGATATCCTGCACAAACGATTCATGATGAAATTTAGTTTTGAGGATGGGTTTGATGGTATTGATGAAGCATTACAAGAGGTGAAAGCAGTCATCCTTATGATATCGCGGGATCCTTTAGACCTGATGCAGCTTGAATGGGCTACTCAGCTGAGTCGCGCACTTGAATGTTATAATGTAACTGCTGAAGAGGAAGATGAATATCCACGGAAGATTAACATTCCAGAAATAGAAGGCCACCATGAGGTTCAAGGACCATGGGTTGAGAACCCTGATATAACTACATCGGTGAGAACTAAATAGGTGAACGTTGGTATGGAGGTTGAACCTAAATTCGTGAAGATTGGAGACTACTGGAACAACATGATGGTGGATAAGGTCACTGAATTACTCCGTGAATATCAGGACATATTCCCTACCGAGTTTATGGATTTGAAAGGAATAATCGAAGATCTAGGAATGATGAAGATCACGTTAAAGCCCGACGCGAAACTAGTTAAGCAAAGGCCTTACCGCCTAAATCCGAAATACAAGGAGAAGGTTCACTTAGAGCTAGCTAAGATGCTAGTGGCTGACATCATTGAGCTTGTGGAAGAGTCTGATTGGGTAAGCCCAATGGTGGTGCAAGAGAAGAAGTATAACGGTGAGATAAGGATATGCGTGGATTTTAGAAAATTGAGTGACGCTTGTGTGCATGATCCTTTCCCAACTCCGTTCACATATGAAGTGTTGGACAATGTAGGTGGCTAGGAAGCATACTTCTTCATTGATGGGTTCTCTGGGTACCACCAAATAAAAATCGCGCTAGAGGATAAGAGCAAGACAACCTTCGCGACTGAGTGGGGTTGTTTGCAATACACTATAATGCCATTTGGGTTGAAGAATGTGCTTGATTGTTGCAGCATTCAAGGAATTTATTCATAAGTTCCTGGAGGTCTATTTTGATGACTGGACTGTATTTGGGCTAGTTAAGTGCCATGTAGCGAGCTTGTGCTTGATGATAGATACCTGTCGAAGATACCTTATCACGCTCAACCTTAAGAAGTGTATGTTTTGTGTTCCTTTTGGGAACTTATTGGGGCATGCGGTTTGCAGACAAGGACTGATGGTAGACCCCACAAAGATCACAGTGATACTAAACTTGGAAGTGCCAAGGAGTGTGAAAGAATTGCACGCTACTCTGGGACATATGGGATATTACAGAAAGTTTATCAAAAGCTATGCCTAGATCACTGCACCAATGGAAAAATTGTTGAAGAAGGATGTCTTGTTCTGCTAGAACAATGATTGTAAGAAAAGCCTAGATATATTGAAAGAAAAGATGGTTATCGCACTTATTCTAGTCTTCCTGAACTGGAAGAAAGAGTTTCATGTACATGTTGAGGCGTCATGTACAGTGTTAGGGGAAGTACTAACACAGGATGGCAAAGAAGGCTTGGACCACCCCATCACATTCGCAAGCTGTAGATTATGCAAAGCAGAGAAGAACTATTCCACTACTGAGCGCGAGGGGCTAGCTATGGTGTATGCGCTCCAGAAGTATCGACACTACTTGCTAGGAGGTCACTTTAAGATGTATATGGATCACTCTGCACTAAAGTACCTTGTCAATAATCCTGTTTTGGGGGGGGGGGGGAATTTTTAGATGGTTCTTATTGTTCCAAGAGTACAATTTTGAAGTTGTTGTGAAGCCTGGATGACTGAACATAGGACCAGATCATTTATCGCGCATCGAGATAGGGAAGGAATCCACTAATTTGGAGGAAGGATTACCTAACATGCATCTCTTTGCTATGTGCATCGCGGATGGACATTTTGAGGATATAATACACTTCCTAACAACAGGAACTGCGCCGGAAGGATACTTTGTCCAACAAAAGAAGGAATTAGTGGTGCATGAGATAGATTTCTCTGTCATTACTGGGCATCTATTCAAGATGGGGACTGATGAGATATTGTGAAGGTATGTACCTATGTTTTAACAAAGCAGCGTCCTCACAGATGCTCATGGGGGAGCTGCGGGAGGACATTATGCAGGGAGAGCAACCCCGCAGAAGATTCTACGTGCAGGGTTGTGGTGGCCAACCCTTCATCAGGATTCAAAAGCATATTGCAAGGCATGTGACGTATGTCAAAGAACAAATAGGCCATCGCGGAGGGATGAAATGCCTTTGAATTCAAAAATGACATTGCAACCTTTCGAAAAGTGGCAATAGATTATGTAGGACCTATTCAACCCCAAGGGAAGATAGGAGTGAGGTACATTATCACTGTGATGGTACTTGACCTGTTAGGAAGAAGTGCAGCCAGTGAAGGATTGCATGGACACAACGGCTGCGAAGTTTCTATTTGAACATGTACTGATGCAATTTGGATGTCCAAAGATCTTGATGAGTGATCGTGCTACGCACTTCCTGAATGAGATGATCAACACCCTAACGGAGGAATTTCAGGTGTATCACCAAAAGAGCACACCTTATCACCCATAGGCTGACGGGATAGTGGAGGCATTCAAAAAAGTTCTTGAAACCGCGCTGACCAAGGTTTGCAATGCTCAGTGAAACGATTGGGACCTATGCATACTTGCAATATTGTGGTCTTATCAGACAACATGAAAAGAACTAACAGGACAGACACCCTTTAGGCTGGTATACGGGAATGAAGTAGTCATGCATATGGAATACATTGTGCATAGTCTATGCATAGCAGTGCTCACAGGTATGATGGATCGTGAAGCCCTGGAAGAGAGGCTTGCGCAGTTGGATGAGCTTGAAGAAGAGATATTTTTGGCTAGATTTCATCAACAGGTCCAAAAGCAACGTGAAAAAGCGTGGCATGATTGACATATTAAGCTACGCACTTTTAAGGTGAAATACTTGGTGCTGTTGTATGAAAGTAAGTTTGATAAATTTCTAGTGAAAGTTAGAATGCATTGGCTAGGGCCCTATGTTATTAAGGAGATTACTGACGGTGGCGCGGTCCAGCTGGTTAAGTTGAATGGCAATCCCTTCCCAGGAAAGGTGAATGGTAGTCGATTGAAGCCATACACAGGTGGCCCGACCATCTGACGAGGTCACAGAGGCACAGTCTTAGCTCTCTAGGAAGCTAAAAGGAGGCACGGGACTATAAACTACACTGCTGGGGTTGGGGAGCTGTGTAATTTCAGGACTACATGAAGCAGTGAAGTGTCACAGGGCCAGCAATAGCGCAAAGACAGCTTCGCTAGCATGCAGATCTGTTGGAAAGTGACCGTTAAAGTCACTATTCATGATTTGATGGTCATTTTGTAGCCAAATGGAGTGGGCGGCAGGCATTTAAGGTGAACTTTGTGGCTTATATTCTTGAAAATCTACCACCAATCTAGCATTAATGGGCTGAATGTGGGGGGAACGGTCGAATTTGAATTCAAAAGGCCCTATAAATTACAAGTGGTTTTCCAATGAAAAACACTTGGAATTTTGAAAATTCAATTGTTATGTTATCAAGTGTGTATGGACCTTACAAATTTTGAGGCTTTGAAAGCAAGTTCAGTGTTTGCAACATTTTTGAAGGATACGCAGGACCTCCTGACTAGAATGATGTCAACACCTGAGGAAGCTGCATAAGAAATTGTGGTAATAGACGCCCCAGAGAGTGTCAGAGCAATAGTTGAGGTCCCTAAATCACCCAGAACACTAAGACCTAAGAAGGATAAGCAGGATATGATCCCGGTGCGCGTCTCACCAAGAAACCCACAAAGGGCCAAGCTCACCTTGCAGGAAAGGGGGAAGGCCATTAATCTGGTGGTAGAAGAGGAAGAATTTGAAGAAATCCTGGTGGATGGTGAGGATTTGGAAATGGAAGTCACAACCCAAGGTGCGGACCCTATCACTCGGTTACCAAAATATGTTCCTCCATGCAAGGGCAAAGCCAAGGTGCCGAAGGACAAAAACGAGAGCAAGAGCTCCTTGCAAACTCCGTTGATCCTAGATGACATTGTTTTTTAGGGGCCACACTTAGGGCGAGTTCCTGTACTGAAATTCGAAGATTAGGACCTCGTAGATCATGAGAAATTCTCACATCTAACGACTAAGAAGCTAATGCATCGACGGATTGATGTGACTGATGGAACAATTGAATTGGAGCAACAAACCTAGCTCAAGGGTGTAGGGAAAGCTAGGCTGCTCAACCTACTCTGGGTACCACATTACCACCGTGCCCTAGTGACTGTTTTCGTCACTAGGTAGTTGCTCTACTTTGTGCATGATGGGTGTTTGTGGCTGGAGGAGCCCATTCCCATCATAGACCACTTGATCCATCAGATCACATAGCTGCCTTACTCAGGGGAGGATCCAACCAATATATCAGAAGGAAAAGGTGGTGAGTTGGCTCTTGTGGAAGCGATGAAGAAGAAATTCAAGTTGGAGAAGAAGAAACGAGGATATGCCATCTCCAGCATTAACAACCCTATAGTCAAAGTTGCAACACAAATTTTAACAGGGAAAGTGATGCGGAATTGTCACGCGAATGAGGTGCCCGCACCTGTGATTGCACTGGCAGCCTAATGCACTAAAGGAGTCCAGTCCAGCTGGGTGAATTATCTGTGCAGTGAGTTCCTTGTGAACTGTCGCGAGGCACAAGAGCAAGGCAAGACATTTCACTACACGTGGCTCTTGCTATAGATTGTACTTGTGGCATGGGAGCTGCCCAAAGACAGCCAATTCCCTTCGGTTGTGCCGAACCTTCCAGAGGCAGTGAAGTATGCTTCATTATGGGTGACCAAAGATGCACAACCAATAAAAGAAAGCAAGATCTTTTGGATCTTGACGGAGATGAATATCTAGATGGGGATCAATCCCAAGCCACAGTTGTCGCCTAGAGTGCATGCTAGTTTGCAGAGCTTTACAGAGTTCAAAGCAGATTTCCACCATGTCTTTATCAGGGTGCAAAAGGACCCTACAAAGATATAGCATAACCTACCATATCTGGTGACTGATGATGTTATATTTGCAGTGCTTGAGTCTTGTCCACTGGAGTGGCACACTCCAGTAAGCTTCTCGGTGGAAACGGACAAGTCTGCCACATAGTGTAAGAAGGAAGAACCAAGCTCTGAACGGCGCAGCTAGCAGAGAAGAAAAGAAAAGAGGAAGCAGAGGCTAAGGCCTAGGTAGTGCATGATGCTGTGAAATTGGCTGAACATAATCAAGAAGGAGGAGAAGAGTGCAAACGACAGAAGTCACCTTCGCCTGACGTTGAGGCAAAATCAAGGATAGAAAAAGGTGGCACAGACCCTCAGATGACGTCCACCCAACTAGAGCATCTGCATCAACAAGAGAAGGCAGCCTCACGAAAGAAAACCAAGGCTTCAAAGACATCCTTGGACCCAATCACCCTCCTTAAGGGGGATTTGCATGACATTGGAGAAATGTGAGGGATGTCACTACGGAGGCCCTCCAATAGTTCAAAGAGCAACAACAATTGGTATTGGGGGCTCTCTAGATAGACCTACAGGAGCTACAGGTTCACACTCCATAGGCTGGCACAGTGTGCACCAGCCTTGCGATTGACACTTTAGCTCCTAAGGAGATGTTGCGCACAAGGGTAACCAACACGATAGTGCTACCAGATGGGGCAGTGGCTACAGATAATGAGGTTGACAGGCCCACAGTCAGCAGTTTTAAAGGGGTAGGATTGAATATGGCTGCGCTTGAGAGATGCTCTACCTCCTGCAGGATGGAGTCACTACAGAACTCAGGGCCTGGGAGAGTCATGCTCTACAGGTGATGAGCAAGTAGTGCATCAACGTCATGTAGTTGGACCTACAACACAATGAGGTAGTGGAGCAGAATGAGAAAATAATTCAGGTAGTGGAGGAAGCCTACCGAATGGTCCCATACTTGGACATTCAGGCAAAAGAACCAGTAGAGGTGTGTATCCGCAAGTTGGCCACAGGGGTGCATGATGCTCGTGAAGAGATAGCCTGGGTTAGATGGAGCTGAACCTACAGATCGCAGAATTGCAGTTACGGTCTCAACCTTCAACTCCATCGAAAGGTAGGGAACATCGCACCACCATTGTTACAACACCAATAGCGGTGGTTGACAGTGCAGTAGCAGACTGCATGCATCTTTTTGAACATTCATTCAAGGTCCTAACCACCTTGCAGGAGGACTCAAATGTAGAGCATCTAGAGATAGAGGTGCACTAGTTACAGCAAAAATATGATGAGGTCAAAGGGACCACGCAGATGGTTGCCCTTACACATAGGCTTGCACGGATGTAGGAGGCAAAGGCACTGAAGGAATAGGTGGATGTCTCTCGACACAAAGAAGCGGTCTATAAAGCGTGCCTACAACCATGGATAGACAAGGCATATACGATCGCAGCCTCCATTAAAGGAAATCTTGCGCAACTAGAGGCAGCTCAGCAAAAGATTCAGGGTAGTAGTTCAGTGGTAGTCACTGAGCAGCAAGTGGAAGAAGTCCAGCAGGTGGCTTCTTAGTGCGTTGTCAAGGTTGTGGTTATCCAAAAGGATTTGGGAGGTCTTCGTGCTAAGATATCCAGACCTATAGAGTGACTCAAGGGTGAGTCATGATGTTTGTGTTGGCGGCATGTTGTGTGCAGGATCCCCCAAGGGCAGTTTTGGGGCTAAAAGCCCATATTTTGGTCACATTTTGCAATCCAAGTGTAAAGACTCTGCATTTTGTCGCCGCGGAGCATGTAGGTGTTAAAGAGTCATAGGGTTATCCTCCCTTATTTTGAAAATGTATTGTTAGTTGTAGAAGATATACCCATGGTCCGCGGACCATGGGATTGTATAAATAGAGCTATGCTCTAAGTAGTTAAAGGAATGAATCGATGAAGCAATGAAGATATGATGTATGAGAGATAGCTTTGAAGTAGAAGTCTAAGTCTTGGGTCGTAGCGTAGGTAGAGGCTCTGCATCTGAGTGAGCAGAGGCCTAGAAGTCTGCAGCTAAGTGCATAGACCCCTGCAGCTGGGTGCGCAAGATGGGTCGAGTCTGTAATTGTTCGGAAATATCAATAAAGAGAAGTATTCTACAATTGCTGTGTCTTTATTTCTGGTTTATGCATCTTGTTATATTAGGTATGAATTTCATTTATAATTCTTATATGATGCATGAATATATGTAATTGTGAGTGGATAAGTGAACGCAAGTAAGAAAAATTTTTTAAGCGAAGCTAACTAAGATCTGTTAATAAGATAAGTAAGACACTTAGCCTAGTTTTGGAAATATCACAGCTCGCTGCCCTAGCAGTGCGAAAGTATATCAGCCCCAAGTTAGGGCTACGCGAAAGCCAATTGTACCCTTTCACAAAGTTACTAAAGGGTGGAACAGAGAGCTAAGAAAACTGCCTGAAGGCAGGTATAGCCAGAATAAACCAACATCACATCCATCTCAAGGGTGTGGAAACTTTGTTCCAGCATCCCCCCATACTGCTTTTGGTGAGACTTCAATCCTTGCTCTGTGGGTTGATGCCGACATGACCAATACTGTAGGGATTTGTTTGGCTAACTAACATTGAACCTGTGTCAGGACCCCATAAGCCAACAATGTCCCTCCATACCGTGACATCATGTTGACACAAGAAGCCACATGTCCCTTAGCAGAACTAATCAGTTCCTGCCACTTCTTCTCATCAAACCTCCTCTGGTTTTGCTGTTTGTCCTTATCGTAGCCAATCGGATGCCTCCACGTGTCCTACTTGGAGGAGAAAGAAAGGCGCCTCACCTACTTTGGTTTTTCACAAAACTCCTTTGTATTTTCCTTTTTTGCCTCCCTAACGATTTAAAAAGGAATTCATAGTCCTGGCTTATCCCCTTATATTGTGAGACCTCCCACATGCGGGATTGTCGATATGTAATTCGTTGAGGCCTATGATATGCGATTTGTCAAGACCTTTGAGTGGTCAGAAACTTTGATTAGATAGGACCTCTCATTGCGGTTGGTCAAGACCTCCAATTGCAATTCGTCGGGACCTCTGATTGGCTAGGACCTCCAATTACGATTCGTCAGGACCTCCAATCTCCGATATTCCTCAATATGCAAGGCTTGAATCATACTAAACTTCAGTAGGCCATATATCTCAAACCGCAAGTCGATTTATGGACTTCTGCATACTGTTGGAAAGCTCTTCTAGATCAATTTCTAATGAAAGGAGTCCAATTAGCCACTAAGCCCATATTTTACCCCAAAATATGGCTCCAAAGTTTCTACCTAGCTAGAATCACAACCACTGAGACCTGGAACCCCATCATTAGGCTGATCCTTGTTTGACATCAATGCCAGCACTTACATAGCAAACCACCTTCATACCATCAAATCTCGAACAATATCCCCCTTTGGGATTGATGGCAACACTACAGACTCCCCCTCAGCTTGGCATGGTATGCTCTGATACCAAATTTCTCCCCCTTTGACATCAGTGGCAAAGAAACATTCACTAGCACTCCCCATGAACCAATGCAGCCTACTCTGTTATGAGTTTCTCCCGCTACATAGGTTCGACCTCCTAAAATTAAATCACTTGGAGGGAGGAGTCACAGCTCCTATCTACTGCATGAGATACTTAAATGTTTCTCTTGCAAGTGTCTTGGTAAAGATATCTTCTAGTTTCCCTTTAGTGGGCACATATACAAGTTTAACAGTATTGGATGCAACTTGTTCCATCAAGAAATGATACTTGATAGGAATGTTCTTGATTTTTGAATGCATGACTCAATTTTTTGAGATGTTGATTGCACTAGTGTTGTCACACATTATTGGAATGGGATTAGGAAACTCTACCTATATATCCTTTAAGGTTTTCTTCATCCATATAATTTTTGTATAGTAAGTCGTAGGAGCAATATATTCTTCTTTAGGAGTCGATAGTGAGATGGAGCCTTGCTTCTTATTAACCCAAGATACCAAGCAATCACCCAAAAAGAAAGTTGCACCAGAATTACTCTTCTTGTCATCTAGACTTCCAACCCAATTTGCATCTATGTAAGCCTTCAGATTGAAGTCTTTATTCCTGGGATACCACAACCCATACTCTATTGTACCTTGAAGATCTTTGAAAATTATCTTAACAATGACCACATGACCTTCTCATGGACAAGCCTTAAATCTAGCCACAATTCCCACTGGTTGCATCATATTTAGCCTTGAAGTTGTCAGATATAGTAAGATTCCTATCATCGATCTGTGTTCAGTCTAATTTACCTATGGCATTGCATCTTCCTTGCACAGTTTACAACCTGTAGTCATGGGTGTGTTGGCAGGTTTGCAGTCCCCCATTCCAAATTTCTTCAAAGTTTCCTTCAAGTATTTGGATTCAGATATAAAAACTCCTCGTGCAGACTGAGTAATTTGTAGACCCAAGAAGAAGGAAAACTCACCAATCATGGACATTTCAAACTTTGTTTGTATACAATTTGCAAAATAATGTCCTAGGTGCTCCACATCACTATCAAATATCATGTCATCTACATACATAACCACTATCAGTAGATGATCATCTTTAGATTTTACAAAGAGATTGTTGTCAATTGAGCCTTTCTTAAAACCTTGTTGCTAAAGATACATTCTGTCGACACCGCATAATTTCAAGAAATAATGTTCAGTGGTGGTCAATTTTGTATTCCCACTATGTATATCTTTTATTATTTATTTCTATGATGTAAGACATCCATGTTCTCAATGCTTTTGCATTGGGAGAATTATCCAATTCAATGTATATTTATGGTGTGGATATTTAACTAAACAAAAGAAACACACTAATTCATTGCTAATTAATTTAGTTATTTATTTATTATGTTTTTTGGGGGCTAGTTTATAAGGTATGTGAATCCATAACCTATTATGATGAGCTTTTTAACAATGCACCCATACACCATTTTTTTTAATTTGTTCATCACATTTAAAATATATCTATATATATATATATATATATATATATATATATATATATATATATATATATATATATATATATATATATATATATATATCTATATATATATATATATCTATATATATCATATATATATATATATATATATATATATATATATATATATATATATATATATATATATATATATATATATATATCTATATATGATATATATAGATATATATATATATAGATAGATAGATATATATATATATATATATATATATATATATATATATATATATATATATATAACACAAAAAAATCAAAGACATAATTTGAGAATGGATGCAGCTCTCTGGTGACACAATTGCTAACTCAGGAGTCTGCACCACAACACTATATTGTGTTCATCATATAGGATTATATTGTCGTTTAACAACTTCCTAGAATATACAAACTGCCAAGAAACTAAGTGTAAATAAGGTGAATATTTCAATAACTCATAAAAAGATCTAAATATGGGAGAATCTTCTAGAGATTTCTCCATTATTTCAACACTCCCCCTTAATTTAGAAACGTGTTTTCTACCACACACAATTGAGTCCGACATACTTAAAATTTTTCATTTCCAAGAGGCTTTGTAATGAAGTCAGCCATATTTTCATTGGTATTATAGTGGATTAACTCAATTTCCATGAATCACATCTTTTCTCTAACAAAATGATAATGTGTCTCAATATGTTTTGATCTTTCATGGTACACATGAATGTTGTCTAGCTTGATGGTGCTTTCATTGTAACACTTGATAATAGTTTCCTTTTCCTATACTTCTCTGACATCTTCAATAATTTGTCGTAGCAAAATTTCTTCACTCATAACACTTCACAAAGATTTATACTCAATTTCAGTGGATGGGAAAGAAACAATTGATCATTTCTTACTGCTCCATAACTTGAAGTTGATTTTCTGTCATCAAGATTTTTAGTCCAATATATTTACTATACCAATATATTGAAATTTCATCCATAGTTTCTTTTTGAAAATCTCTACATGTCATTGATTCAATTATCTAACATCATTGGCTTCTATCCTTGAAATTTCATGCCTACTTTCTTTTCGAAGATATCCATGGATTATTGAATTCATCTTTCCAACATCATTCACATCTATCCTATAAAATTATCGTTAATATTTCTGTATGTCTCCAATGGACTTAAAATTCCAAACATGTTACTAGAATCTTAAAAGTGACATTTGTAGATAACCTTCTTATATATCCATGAGTGTACTTCTCATAAGATATTTTTGGAGAAATGTTTCTTACAATTTTGACTTTATTCATCGTAAATGACTTCTAAGTTCAATTGTGTACTGACAAATTATGGAGAGGTGACTTGATGCATATGGAGACTCACAAATATGGCACATGCATGTGTGTAGAAAATAAAACTAATGGAATGTTTATGACAATATCTATACAAATAACTTTACACCAGCAAGGTATTTATCCTCATAATAAGCACGTATCTAATAGGTGAAATTTTCATAATATATAATCCTAGTGACATGTAGATGACATCATTTTTGGTGAGATCCTTATGGGGAAAAAAATTATACATCTTACCTCCATGACATTAGGTATAACTAAAAAAACTTCTAAATCAACTACTTACTAAGGAAAAAACAAGCCCATTACTTTTCATATACTAGTTGAAGCTTCTTATGGAATGCATAGCTATATAGAAAGAAACACGAGCCTAGACTCCTTCCTTGGGACTTTGCAAGAATTTATGTCTATTTTGTATTAATGAAATAGTATTGTAGTCTCATCCTTGAGTAAATATGAAGCTAGGTATAAAAAAATATTAAATAGAACCCAATATTAAAATAAGTATTCATCACATGGTGATAAACATGAACCATAAATAATAATAACAACAAATTTCAACAAAACATAAAAATAGAGGAATATGAATTTGAATATAGATTCAGAGTCTTGTAAAGAGGTGTCCCTTTTTAAAATAAGCCTTGCATTGATGGATGCTCAATAACTAGAAACAAAGGCTAGAGGAAGATTTATATCCTTAGCATTGATTATAAAATCTTTAGAGTAATAAACATATGGAATCTGGTATGGCTTCCTTGTTGACATTATAAACAATTTCACTTGAGGCCACATTTCGGTCCTCTATTTGATGTATCAGTGGCTTTACTTTCCCTACATATGTGAAATTAACCTAATTTATTGTATTTGTCTCTATTTGAGGGTTTGCCTAGTCACGCTCTTGGGGATAGTGCTCTAAACCCTAATGGAGGTGATTAAATATTAAATGCACCACTCTTCTCATTTCTAAATCATTCATGTGATTTATTATTTTTATAAAAGCCCAAGGGAAGTTTACCTATAGTGTTACTCTCTTGAGTACTTGTGCTTGGACATTCTCTCTTTTGTGTTGGATTTCTCTTTCAACCACATGATGTTGGTTCATTTATATTG
Source organism: Pinus tabuliformis (assembly GCA_031772625.1). NCBI lineage: Eukaryota > Viridiplantae > Streptophyta > Pinopsida > Pinales > Pinaceae > Pinus > Pinus tabuliformis. Next base: position 241,187,016 of record CM062810.1, on the reverse strand, counting down.
CATTTACTATTGAAGTATTGTTATACTCCTCTATTGTATTTTTCTTGGCTGGATTAAGCTTTGTTTATAATGTAACTATAATCTCTAGAATGTACCCACATCATCTGGGTTTTCCCTAAGAGTATTTGATCATGATTTGAAAATGTTCTTTTCAGGCTGACATCTCATCAAACACTTGTGTAGAAGACAGGCTCATTTTCAACTCATAGGTGACCATTTCATGTGAGGACCAAACATTATACACCAATTGTGCTCCTTCCAACCTTTTTTGTTATGATCCTGACCTATGAGAAACTCCAGAATACCAAAAATGTGAAGAAACATAGCCCAGAACACAAAATAAAATGAGAAAAACAACAAGTATTTTATTATTCAGAAATAGATTCAGTGTTCACTTTCCTCTTCGAGGAGGAAACCCCCAACAGAGTAGAGGTCAATTACAATAAGACTCGATGATCTTTCCTTTACTAACAAATACTATTTATATCTAAATGACATCCAAAACCCTAACTACTAGTGGTCCCTTGCATAACACAGGTTAACCACTTTATCTATTAACTATGGCCCCTTTACAACTAATTGTGCTCCCTTTTCTCTAATGTGGGTCAACCATTTACAATTATCAATGTGGGATTTATTTACTCTCTAACTAACTATGATGGTGAATCAACCCATTGGGATTATTACATAAATAAAGGGGTTAGGGTTAGACCCTAACATGCCCTCCCCCATCAAAAGAGGCCGTGTCCTCAAGGTTGAAGCTACAAAGACTACTGAAGAATAGTGGATGGTTCCCAGGTCTCATTTTCTTGAGAGGTATCTTTCCACTTGAAGAGGACTTCCTTGATCTTGTGGGAAGATTGGTTTAAATTTTGCAATTGTTCCCCACCACCTTCCTGAGGCATGATACATGGATGACCGGATGGATTTTTGAAGATGGTGGTAAGGCCAGTTTGTAGGCAACTACTTGATCCGGATTTAAACAGGAACGCAACAAATTACAGAGATAACCATATACACAAAGATGCAGCGGAAATAATACTTCATTTCATTAACGGAAAATACTGAAATATGCTTACAAACAGAAATGGCAATAAACTAGCTAGGGCGATGGTAGCTTATCTCTGAGAAGAGATGTGATGGCTACATGCCTCTCAACTGTGTTACAATGAGGCTCGAAGGCCTATTTATTGTTGAGAAACAATGGACAACCCTTAACATTCCAAAACCTAACCCTAGGAGATGAAACGCCAAACTGTGGGCCCCGTTTGGGTAAATTGGTACATCAACTTCCCGGGGTCGTAACTTTGGCATACGATCTCTGTTTGACGCGTACAATAGCTCGTTAGAAAGATCTATCCGAGCACTACCACTTTGGGAAGGGCAACATTGGTCCATGGACCCATGTTGCCCCCAGATTTCCCAAAAAACGTCGTTTAGGGCCTCAAAACGGCTCCGGAAGTTCAGGACCCGAAAAACTGCTAAAAATAGTAAGTTGTGCTACAATTAAGGAAACTGAAAATGCTGAGAAAGACAATGGTGGGGGTCCAGGTGGACTTGGCAGGTGGCCACCAATATCCACCTGGATCATTCCTCCCCCCTTAGGAAGCAATGGTCCCCATTGCGTTGAGCTCCTCCATGAGATGAGGAAACTTCTGCTGAACTTGTTCCCTGGTGAGCCACTTGCCCTGCTGAAGGAGTTGGCCCGCTTTGACAACTCGATACAGTTGGATATTCTGTTGGCGAGTGTTCTTGATCTGTGTGTCCATGATCCGATCAGTTGCAGCTTGTTCCATGCAATCTGGATTTAATTCTGTGGGTTTGAGCTGTTCTGCAATGTCGGATGTGTCTAACAATGGTGGAAAGTATGGCCGAAGGCGGTCCACATTAAATACTGGGTGCAGGCCAAGGAATGGGGGAATGCTGAGCTCAAATGCATTGTCTCCCATAGCCTTAGTAATGGTGTAAGGACCATATCGGAGTGGTCTCAATTTTCGATAGGCTCCAGTAAGGCGTTCCTTTTGCAAATGCAACCAGACTTTGTCGCCCACCTGAAACTTGTGTGGCACCCGATGTTGATCATGTCGCTGCTTGTACTTGGCATTTGATTTCTCAAGAATGTCATGGACCTGCTGGCGAATATGTTGGATTCGCTCAATGAAGCTGGTGGCCTTATCTGTTTCGGACTGGACATGAGCTGAATTCATGTGAGTAGCTGCAAGTGGCATGGCCACATCAATGGGGCATAGTGGCTGGAATCCCAAACCCACCTGAAAAGGGCTATGGCCAGTGGAGCTGTGAAGAGCTCGGTTGTAGCTGTGCTGAACGTAGGGGAGGCTCTCGTCCCATGTGCGTGGATGCTTTGAGTTATACATGCGCAGAATGTGCACAATCATCCTATTGACAACCTCCGTCTGGCCATCAGTTTGAGGATGGAAGGCTGTGGACTTCGTGAGTTTGGTGTCCAGCATTGACCAGAGACTGGACCAAAAAGTGCTGAGGAACCGACTGTCCCGATCTGAGATGATAGACTGTGGGATCCCAAAGTGCACCCACACTCGTTCAAAGAAGAGTTTAGCAGTGGCTTCTGCTGTGATATTCTTCTTGCAGGCCATCATAATGGCCATCTTTGAGAACCTGTCGACGACCACAAAAACACAGTCATTTCCATGCTTAGTGGAAGGAAGGCCTGACATGTAATCCATGGAGATGGATTCCCAAGGTCGACTAGGGGTAGGCAACGGGGTATAGAGGCCTTGCTTCTTAATGGTCGGTTTGGCAATGGCACATGCAGTACATGATCGGATGTACTTCCCAACATCCTGTCGAAGATTCGGCCAATAGAAATAGTTTTGCAGTACTGCCACTGTTTTCTCGACCCCGAAATGCCCAGCAGCCCGACTGTAGTGTGCTTCCCAAATCATCTTGGCACGCTCGCTTGAAGGAACACAGAGGTGACCGAGGTGGCATAATAGGGCATCCTGGAGGTGAAAATCTGCAACTTGCCGACCCTCCAAGAGTGTCTGGTATGTGTGGCCGAATTCTGGGTCGCTTTTGTAGAGAAGTGGCCAATCAGAAGTCTCGTGCCCGCAAGAGTTGAGCACGGTGGTTAGCGCCATGATCGGTGGTCGACTGAGGCAATCTGCAACATTATTGGTGCTGCCCTTTTTATACTTGATATTCAAGTGAAACTGTTGCAGGTATGTAGACCACTTCTGATGGCGATCATTCTGCAATTTCCCTTGGGTCTGTATGAACTGCAGAGGTCGGTGGTCTGTGTGGATGACCGTTTCCTTCCCCAAAATGTAATGCTTCCATTGTCGACAGGCCTGTACAATGGAATACATCTCTTTATCATAAGTGGGGTACTTCCGGACTGTGTCTGAAAGTGTTTCACTGTGATATGCCACTGGATGTCCATGTTGAGTAAGGACTGCCCCAACAGCATAGTCAGAGGCATCTGTCTCGACCTCAAATGGTTGTTGTAAATCTGGTAACGCGAGCACTGGTGCCGTGCAGAGGCGATCCTTCAACTCCCTGAATGACTTCTGTTGAGATTCAGACCAAAAGAATTTTGCTTTTGCCCCGCCCTTGGTGACTTGACTCAAGGGCCAAGAAATATGAGAAAATCCCAACACAAACCTGCGGTAGAAGTTGGCAAGACCTAGAAAGCTGCGGAGCTCTGTTAGAGTGGTTGGAGAGGGCCAATCCCGAATGACTTGGACCTTGGCTGGATCGACATGCACCCCCTGTTCATCAATGATGTATCCCAGATACTGAACCTCGGTCATGCCAAAAGTGCATTTCTCCAAATTGGCACATAGCTTGTGTTGCCGCAGTGTTTGGAGAACCTGTCGGATGTGGTGGAGGTGCTCTTCCCAACTCTGGCTGAAGATCAGAATGTCATCCAAGTATACTACTACAAAGGAGTTGGTGAATGGCCGCAAGATGTCATCCATTAGCCTCATAAAGGTTGCAGGAGCATTCGTCAATCCGAAAGGCATGACCAACCATTCGAAGAGGCCCTCCTTGGATTTGAAGGCAGTCTTCCACACATCTGAGGGTTCAATTGGTACCTGGTGATATCCTGACTTCAGATCGATCTTGCTGAAATATTTCGCCCCCTTTAGTTGGTCTAGGAGGTCATCAATCCGCGGGATCGGGTACCTATTACGGACAGTGATTTTGTTCAGTGCCCGATAGTCAATACAGAGTCTCCACGTCCCATCCTTCTTCTGTACCAACACTATCGGGCTACCACAGGGCGAAGAACTCGGACGGATGTGACCTTTCTGCAGGAGCTCCTGAATCTGTCTCTTGATTTCATTGTTCTCCAGAACGGAGCGCCGATAAATTGGTCCATTGGGTAGCGGCGCACCTGGGGTCAGATCGATGGAGTGCTTGACTTGACAGTGCAGAGGAACCCCTGCCGGGGAGGTGAAATGTCTTCGTACTCCTCCACAATCTTGTCCATCTGTAGCTGCCGTGCAGAGGAACCCCGTTTGGAGGCCGTGGCCACTGTCTTCTTCTTCCCTTGAGGGCGTATCATCAGGAAAACAAATTTCCTGGTTTTGGAAATGATCTTACTGCATTGTTTTGCAGTAATCAAAGAGATGGCGGCAGGTGGTGCTACCTCTGGTATCCTGAACAACTTATTTCCCAATGTAATAATAACAGCACGGGGCCTTGATTCATACACAGCATGTCGCTTCCACAAGTATGGTTGTCCTAGTAATACATCACAAACTTTAAGGGGAGCAATGTCACACAATACCTCATCCGTGAAGGGCTTGATGTTGTATGGAAGGCGACACTGCTGGCTCACGCGAAGATCTCGCCCTTGGTGAAGCCACCCAATGGTGTATGGTTGTGGATGTGCTGTGGTCGGTAAGCCCAACCGCTTCACGACCTCTGCCGAAATGAGGTTCTTTTGACTCCCGCTATCAACAATGAACTGTATCGGGGAGCCCTTTACCCACATCTGGGAGTGGAAGAGACGCTCCTCCTCCTCTGGATCTTCGGGTTCATTTTTCTGGATCTTTGCGGTAGCAACAGTGGCGCTGGGATCCGCATCAATGATATGCTTCCCTTTTTCATACCCCTTATCGGGTTCTGACTCAGAGTCGGAACATGCATCTGATTCTGAAACCTTTAGCTCAGCCACCAGTGACTGCTTGGCCCGACACTCACTTGTGTTGTGAGTGGAGCTCTTATGGAACTCGCACCATTTTCCAGTGTCCTTTCTCGGCTTCGCGGCGTTGCTCTTTGCTTGCAGCTTCGGCTGGTTGTCTTGGGCTGTCCCGCCTTGGCTTTGTCCTTTGTTCTGTGGTTTAGGGGCACCTTTCCCCTGCTTTGGATTCGCAGATCCAAAGTCTCGCTTCTTTTGTTTAAACTTCTGCTCGACCTTGACGGCATACCGGTATGCTGCGCCGAGCGAGGGGATGTTTAAGAACTGTATTTCTTCCTGGATGTACTTGTGCAGGCAGCCACGGTATTTGAGTATCAAATGTTGCTCCGAATCCTTGATACCCAACTTTGTGCGAAGGGTATGGAAAAGATTGGTGAACTCCGGCACGTCTTGGTCCCTTCCCTGCCGCAGCGTGGTCCACTTTATGTATTCATCCTCGTAGCTTCCGACAGGGTAGTACTGCTCCTTGATGGCATCCCGGAACGAATCCCAGGTGGGTGCGGCTGAAAACAGTGAGCCAGTACTTTCATCCTTCTGCTCGCAGTAGGTTTCCCACCAGTCCTTGACGTGGGGGGCTGCTTTGAGAAGAGCAAAAACAATCTTTTCCCGACTCGAAAATTCATGAACAGAAAAATAACCCTCTAGCAGATTTAACCATTTATCTACGGCATCGGCGTCTATCTGACCCTCGAATATGGGGATTTCAAAATTAACTTGTACCTTAAAGGGTGTGGTGTTTCCAGAGGAGCTACTGGAAGCCGATGCGCCGCTTCTGGGTAGCCGCTGAAGGATCTGCGCAAAGCTGTCCATCATCGCGTTCCGTTGTCGCTCGAGCGCTTCTTCGAGCAAGATTTTGATGGGATCTCCTGCCCCCTCGTCTTTCTTCTCGTCCGCCATGGGAGGCCGTCGGGATTTGCGAGGCTGGTCTTGCAAAGGTTCAACCAGTTCAAGCCCTAACTCCTTATATCCCGACCTTGTTGGGGACATGCAAAGAAAAACAGAGAAAAAAGCAGACCGCTCTGATACCACTGATCCGGATTTAAACAGGAACGCAACAAATTACAGAGATAACCATATACACAAAGATGCAGCGGAAATAATACTTCATTTCATTAACGGAAAATACTGAAATATGCTTACAAACAGAAATGGCAATAAACTAGCTAGGGCGATGGTAGCTTATCTCTGAGAAGAGATGTGATGGCTACATGCCTCTCAACTGTGTTACAATGAGGCTCGAAGGCCTATTTATTGTTGAGAAACAATGGACAACCCTTAACATTCCAAAACCTAACCCTAGGAGATGAAACGCCAAACTGTGGGCCCCGTTTGGGTAAATTGGTACATCAACTTCCCGGGGTCGTAACTTTGGCATACGATCTCTGTTTGACGCGTACAATAGCTCGTTAGAAAGATCTATCCGAGCACTACCACTTTGGGAAGGGCAACATTGGTCCATGGACCCATGTTGCCCCCAGATTTCCCAAAAAACGTCGTTTAGGGCCTCAAAACGGCTCCGGAAGTTCAGGACCCGAAAAACTGCTAAAAATAGTAAGTTGTGCTACAATTAAGGAAACTGAAAATGCTGAGAAAGACAATGGTGGGGGTCCAGGTGGACTTGGCAGGTGGCCACCAATATCCACCTGGATCACTACTCCAATGCGTTGAAGTATCTGATTAGGTCAAGAGAATTTTTGGTGCTAGATTCTGGCAACCCTTTTCTTTGAGAGAGGTTTTCTTATATGGTTGCAGTTGTAGGAATACCTAATGCCCTTCTTGAAATTTGCTCTTGGAACAATGTCGGTCTGCCTATTGCTTCATTGGATTCTGAGCTTGATGTAGATTATCTTTGAGATGACATATTATGGTAGCACAATTCTGTAGGAGTTGATCAACTACCTACACCTTAGAACATCCATGGATATAAAAAATAGGTGAAGGTGGGAGTTAGCCATGCACTGCCTCGTATGGAGTCATCTTCATGGCTTCATGATAGTTAGTATTATACCACCATTCAACTAAAGGTAGCCACTGTACCCATTAATGCTACTTTTCTGAAGTGAACCACTTTAGATACGTCTCCAAATATTTGTTGACTTATTCTGTTTGACCATCGGTTTGGGGATGATAGGTGGTACTTAGTTGGACTTGTGTGCCTTGTAGATTTAAAATTTCTTGCAAGATTTGTTGGTGAAAGTGGGTTCATGATCAGACAAAATGGAAGTCAGCATGCCATGCAGTTTGAAGATCCGGTCCATGAACGCTTAAGCCACCAAAGTGGGGGTAAATGGGTGGGGTAGAGTGAAAAAATGAGAATATTTAGAATGTTTGTCCATAACTACCATAATGATGGATTTGTTGCCTGACTTTGGGAGACTAGTGATGAAATCCATGGAAACATTTGTCCTGACAGAGGCAGGGAGTGGCAATGGCTGTAAGGTTCTTGGTAACTTGACTGTTTCTCCTTTGTTGCATTGACACACATCACATTTAGCTACAAAAGTAAGAATGTCATTTTTCATGCCATTCGAAAATAAAGAATGATGAGTGTGAGAATAAGTCTTCTGAAATCTTGAATGCTCTACAGTTGGAGATGAGTGCAACTCTTCCAAAATGTGGGTTTTAACGGTGGATGTCGGTGATATAACTTCTCAATCCTTGTAGCGAAGAATATTATCCTTCAAAGAGCAGTCAACTAAGGAATTATGATCTTCTCTCAAGTTATTAATAAGTTGGGGGAGAGAGGGGTTTGAGAACCATTCCTTGTAGCCCTCTTCAATCCAATCTGGTATGGGAAGAGAGATTGATAGCAGGCTTCTTTCATCCTCAAATTGGTGCGATAAAGCATCATCTACTACACTGTCATGCCCTTTCTTGTAAATTATCTCATAATCATATCCCAACATTTTGGACAAGCATTTATTTTTTTATGGTGATGATAGACATTGCTCCAAAAAATATTTTAGGCTTTGATGGTTTGTGTGAATTTGGAAACATTGCCCCAGTAAGTATGGTCGCCAAGTATCTACTGCATGTAATATGGCCATCATTTCTTTCTCATAGGTAGATTGACCCAGACGTTTTCCACAAAGTTGTTGGCTGGTGGAGGCCAATGGTCGACCCTACTGCATTAATACAGCACCAGTACCAATACTGGAAGCATCACATTCAATCAGAAAACATTTGGTGAAGTCTGGTAGGGCCAATATTGGAGTGGAGCACATGGCCTGTTTAAGAGCCACAAATGCCTGTTGAGCTGCATCATTTCAGAGAAATGAATTTTTCATGAGAAGATTAGTGAGGAGTCTAGCAATGTGACCATAATTGTAGACAAATTTGGGATAGTAGCCAGTGAGACCCAAGAATCCTCTCAAAAGATTTGGACCTTTTTCGAAAGATTTCCATTCGATGTGAGCTAATGATAGTAGGATCACTTGCCTGGAGTCCACTGCAAAGTATGAATGTGGTTTTTTTGCTTAAATCTCATATATAACTCCTAGAAATCCATTATGATCGAGCTCATTGTGCGAAGCCATTCAGCACCCAAGATAATTGTCACAGCCACCCATTAATAGAAAAGATGTGGGTCTTTAGGTGGTAGTCTCCCATATGAAGTTTAATATTTTCTCAGCAAACTTCACATTTCATGGTCCCCCCATCAGTGATAAGGACCTGGAAATTAAAGATTGTCCGAACAAAACAATGAACAACTTTGGTGACTTGATTATGAATAAAGTTATGAGTGCTTCCACTGTCAATCAATACCACCACTAGCCAATGTTTAAGAAAGCCTCGGATTTTGAGTGTTTGAGGCAAAGAAATCCTTGCCAAAGCATGTAGTGAGATAACTCATTCATCTGGCATAGATGTGAGATCATTTTTAGGCTAGGTTTCATCAACTTCTCCCATGATCCCCCGAAGGGGTGGGGCTTCCTCAAATGAGTTTTTATTAGTAGCATCAATTTGAAAGAATTTTGGTTCCTTGCATTTATGCCCCGGGGAGAATTTGTCATCACAGTAGTAGCACAATCCTTGTTTTCTTCTTTCAGCCATTTCTGCCAGAGACACCTTTTGAATAAAGGGGTTAGGGTCGGACCCTAACATTTGCCTTGCCATGGACTTTTCATTTGGTTAATTCTATTTTAATCTCATGTTCTTCTCATCTTTGTAGACCTCTTTTGTGACACTACAATAGAAACAAAAGTACTAGGGCTTGAAACATTAGGAGCTAGAGCAATGACATGAAGATTGGCATGACGATTCACAAGAATTATAAATAGAAGTAGAAAAATGAAACTATTTTCCTTGATTTGCAACATATCATGTGCATCAAGCTTAAACAGAATGTTTTTTGGAGGATATTGCACCCCTTCAACATAAAACCTATTTTCCCAAAAAATTCCAGTGTAAATATCCTTGTGTTAACATCATAGCAATTACTCCTTATGGATTGCAGAAATGTTCATGCAACCACTGAGTTTATGTAGATCAACATTGACAATCAGTTTCTTGCTGCCCTAGCCGAGAATTATCAGGTAGTGCTCAATGTAGTACTTGGTATATTCCCCCTTATGCTTCACAAAGATGGCTTTTAGTTGTGCCATGATAGACTCCATTTGTTCCTCTCTCAAAATCTAGTCCACAACCCTAAATAGTTAACCACGTATAATTGTATGATGTAGGTATCATGTCTAAGTTTTTAAAATTTCAATTTCAATTGGTAAATTTTTGCAATTTTTGAATTTTCTTTAAATATGTATTTTTATTTTTTTTAACATACATTTTTTCCATTCCCAACCTGTGATTTCATGGAAATTTGGGGGGATATTCTAGCCATTTTGGTCAGCCGTTCCCATGTCCACCTTATTCTTGTACTTTGGAAGCTCATGTGACATAGCTTAAAATGTTTCACTTCTAGCTTAAAGGGTCACAAAAAGGATGTCAAGCTCAGAAGCAACACATTCCTTGAAAAACTGAGCCACTTGACAGTTTGACAGACATGTTTAACATTTTCTACTTTTTGGTGTATTATATAATGATCTTCTAGTGATCGTAAATGCTGCAAATTCTCTTTACCGTCTAGAATATGGTTGAGTATTAGCAGCACTGTGGTTCAGCATTAGTTAGTTTCTAACCGAGAACTTGGGGTTTGAGGGAAACTTGGTCTTCCATATGTCATGACATCAAATTCATTTGTCTTCAACATCCTGATTATTGCATCTGCTATTCGGTTTTGCTTCTACCAGGGAATTTGATTTTATCTTCTCTTACAAGTTTTTGTTCTTTATGATTTTGTTTGGTTCTTTATTTATTTTTCATCTTATGCATAAATCACCATGTCCTTAGCCTTACAGTGGTGGTAAATTTCTATGCTAGTACCCTTTTTGGGTTTTCATCTCCTCTTATTTTACATTAGGGACCATGAAGAATGATGATTAAGGTTGTTATTATGGGGTTTACACCATTCCTTTTATTATTATTATTTCCCATGGGTTTCATTGTTATATTCTCTATTTTTAATGGGTAAGAGTGGATAAGGTAAATTGATTGAACCACGAATTAGTGAACCCACCTTGTATTGGTGGAATGGGCATGAACGTCATGCGATGTTGGCTGTGTGTGTTCGGGTTGCATGGGAATATTGTTTATGGATTCTATCCGATTGCCTCACTCAAGGGGTTTGGTATAATATAAATTTAATTGGTGCATTTGCATGTAAGTATGTTTTGAGACTGTGTTCAAGTAACTTGGAGACTCATCCATATCGTAAGGAATCAAGTAATGTCTGTCAACTTCCAATTCGAAAGTCGGTTTTGGGACATGGAGGAAGCAAATTTTAGCTTCCATGTACATTATTTTTTCTTTCTTTGTAGCAAATAACAATCCATACCATGTATATTCAAATTTCAGACTACAAATTGAACTCAATGAGGAGGCTAAAGGTATATTTGATGTAATCTTTCATAATGATAAAGCTAGACATTGCCAATATGAAAACTATGAATTCGAGGACTACTAAGTCAAGAAGAAACATATTACTTCTACTCATGGGAAAGAATTTGAATTTCCATTTTAATCTTCACTATCAGTCAAACCTATAGATATTGTGTGAAGGATGTTGATTAGGAGTGTAAAGGGAATCCAATGTAGGTTACTCTATGTAGAGATATTTATTTGGACACTTGTAATCTGAGGTGGCTTAAAAACTATGTAAACTGGAGAACCAAAGTAGAGGATTATCATATGGAAGGGATGCACCTGATCACACTTTGAAAATTAGGGTAGGGGCCGATCTTATAGGAATGCAGGCTAGGGGAGATCTACAAGCTCCCAACATCTCATACTTTAACTGAAGTTGAAATATTTTGAAGTAGAAATGCATGGCCATAGAAGAAAATACATGCAGGGTTCCTATTAATTTGGTCTTTTACTTTTATGAGTTGATAAATATAGCTAAAATTATATCTCATTTTCTTGGTTGATGTTCTTATGAGCGTAATGTAGGTAAGAATGAGGATCTGTCTCAGAAATTTTGGAAGTAATTTTTCTTATACTCATATTTTATTTTATAAATTTTTTTGTGGTTAAAATATAATATATAACTTCTCTAAGCTCAGGTGTAATCATAAATGTGTATTCTAATTTTATCCAGTAGGAATTTTATTGTTGTCTTTCATTGTTGCTATTTATTTCTTTCACAGCACGAAATATCTGGGACAAAAGTCTATCACATTCACCATAGGGAAGGGGATATTTATTAAAGGTAACATACCTTTTAATCTCTTCCTTTGATTCAGGATGTAACAATGAAAAAGAGGCTGGCAGTGAAAATATTTAGTGTTTCTACTATAATTCTAATAATTAAAATATTGATATCAGTCTGACTTTAAGGATAAACTATATAGGAGCAATAACAAATAAATTTATGTAGTTTTTTACTATGCTCATTCAATCAAATTTTATTATGGTGTTTTAACATATCCGAGAAAACATGGTTTGTAAGGCTTTCTCATCACAATCCCTATGAGGCTTTATTTCTTGATGATTGAAATTTCATGGTGAACATGGTTTGTGTACAGAAAACTAATGAATAACAGTTTGTAGTTATGTTTCAAATAATAGTCTGATGTTTCCTTTAATCATGGTTGTTCACCACTTGCATATGTATAGTATATTTCTGAAGAAATCATCTTGAATTGTCAAACAAATTACAATCAGGAATTTTATCTACCATTCACTTGAAGCAATATAAATTGAAGAAGAGATAATTCATATTTTTCCAATGATTAATTGGACTAAACTAGACCAAACAAAGCTAATAAGTGGAAAGAAGAAGCTCCATTTAACCCATTCCTCATCTAGCTCTGCCATGTTGTCCAATTTCTATTCACATGGTTCCCGAAATGGAAAGGAAGGTTGCAAGTATCATGAGGGCTCTGCCTCATACATTTATTCAAAATCAAGTCTATTGGTTCATCTGAATGCTCCTATCTCCTGGAAAATATTGTTCGAATATGCAACTATGCCTTGGATGTTTCACCCTCCATAGAATATAAAAGCCTGGTTTTTGTTTCTCTCTAGTAATTTTACTTTATATGTTCTACAGATAAGGGAGGTCCTATCCCCTTAATGTCTAGTTGATCATTCTATTGGCATCTAACATTCATGATATCCTCTAGTTGTAGCTACATTGAAGCAAGTGTCATTGGCACAATATTCCCTTTTATGTCATGTCATCATTGTTGTTGTCATATTCTATGTTCACGTGGTAATCTTTGGATCACTTTAGGTCATTGTAGTAACTACTTCTAGAAGAAATGATGGAATTTATATTAAGATTTTTCATTCATCCTCTAAACAATCAATATAGTGTAGATCTTGAAGAGTTTTGTACTTGATTAGTTTCTTTCCGCCTCTATCAATATAGACACTAATCTTTCCCCACTAAGAATTGTAAATTTTTTACTCTCCCTATATGCAGTATTAGCTTTTAGGTTATTTTGGAAGTATTTACACCATGTTTTGGGGTGCTTCATAATATGTGTAGTGTGCATTGTGTACGATTGATTTATGGTGTTTTGTGTTGGACTTGGAGATTGGTGTGGTTTACTCTTGATTTTCTAGACCTTGTAGGGATGATTGTTAAACCATAGATCTACCATCTCATTATGAACTCAACATTATATCAGATATACTGTGAATTATTCCTTTTTTGTCCAACATTAATTTAGCCTTGTTCCAGTTTTGAAACTAGGGTTTCAACACTCACTATTTGGGAAAAAAAACAAAATATGCTTTTCCACCCTCTTTTCCATATATTTTATGTTTTTGAAACTCTAAGGCCAAAAATCCCTTTGGGATATTTCATATATATGCTTCATTCCCATGATATGATGTTGTCCATTTAGGGAGAGGTTTTTGTTTGTTGAGATTATGGCTATTCTGTAGATGAGGCCATTTTCTAACCCTCTATCTGATGTATTGGTAGCTTTATTGAGCTTGCATATGGGAAATTAACCCAATTTATTGTACCTGTCTATATTTGACTAGGTTGGACTAGTCATGCTCTTGGAGCTAGCACTCTAAACAATGTCTAAGGTGTATAAATGCATAATCATTATCATTTCTAAATCATTCATTCAATTTTCTATATTGATAATAACCTAAGGGCAGCCTAACACTTCTCTTTTGACTACTTGTAATTAGACAACAATCTTCTCCCTTTGCATTTTATTTCTCCGTAAAACACATGGTATGGGCCATGTATATTGTGATCATTATTGAAGTGTTGTTATATTTTTCTGATGTGTTATTCTGATATTGTTGTTATATTCACCATAGATTAACAATCTCCTTACAATATCAACATTTCTTTAGACAATGTTGCCCAATTCCCCAGACAACTATTAGTTTTTTTCTACAAGATATAACCTCAATCATAACTTTGATCTAACACCATGCATGATGTAAATCCATATAACACAACCTTTTTTTTCTTGTTAGTGCTTTAATTATATAACTAATACTTCTAAGGTTCATCCTTACATCTCCTCATTTGCCCTGGGAATTTCAGTTTCCATTGGCCACATTGGTAAGATTTCTTACGATTAGAGGAAATTTTAGCCTAAAAGTTCCCATGAAAATTTCACATAATTTCCATGTCATAATATTTTAACCTATCAAAATTATTTAAATTTAAAAAGAGGTACATGTAAATATTTTTCATTGAAAAGAAGGAAAACTACTTTTATTAATTATATTTTTGGCTTATCTTATTACACGTTTACTCAAATTTCAATTGTAGACACTCATTGGATGCGAAATTAAATTCCACATCCAATGAGAACCCATTACACATACTTTTGAGAAGGCCCACATTGATAAAAATTGAAGATACATTAAAAAATCAAGTTGAACACACTTTTTTTAATGTATCTTAAATTTTTATCAATCTGGGTCTTCTCAAAAGTTTGCATAATGGGTACGCATTGCATGTGGAATTTAATTCTACACCCAGCACGTGTCTACACATGAAATTTGAGTAAACCTATAAGGAGATAAGTCAAAAATACAATTAAGAAAAATAGTTTTCTTTTTCTCCCTCCAAAATTCTTGACTCTTATTTTATTATTTTAACTATTGTTTTAATATTTTTCCTTAGGAGGCCACTCTTAGGTTGAGAATTCCTCTAATGGAAACCCTGTCTATCCCTCTACCTTCACCATTTGAAAGAGATCTATCATCTTAATGTAAATGACTTCATAGCCTTTGATTGATGAGGAAATTTGGTCATGAGAGTTGATAATTACGCATCTTATCCCAAACACCAATTATTTCTCATGGATGTTGTGGGGAATGTTGTTCTCACATTGCGCCACAACTTACACTTAATTTAAATCTTAAAATTTCTTGCACCGTCATCAGATATATTTCATAGATTTGACTATATCAATTGGTTGTGTGGATGCATCATGTTATCACTCAGATTTTCCTTTGAAGTTATTAGAAGAAGGAAAAGGTTTGAGCTAACCACAAATCAACTTTTAGGCTTAGGTTCTAGCCCACCTAGTCCAAAGAGGGCTCTCTCTTTATGATTTAGCTATGTTTGAAAGGATTTTAGGCTAGTATTAATGTTCAATGAGGTTGTTTTGTTTGAGAGTGGTGGAATTCTGAAACAAAGGGGAAAACTAGGCTTTTAGGTCATTGGCCTATGGAGTCAAACAAGGATAGTTCACTGGAATAAGTCAAATTGCTAAGGTATGAGTTCAACAGGTAGGATAACAGAGTAAAAACAAACTTTGGGGCTTGAATGGATGATAGTTCTTCTCGAAACTAGAGGGTAATCAAGAATCCTCAAGTTAGGATTAGAAGGAGGAAGGGAAGATAGGTCAACCAACAAAGGGCAATTAAGAATCATATACCAGGGACTTATTAGAGAAAAACTACAGGGATAGAGGAGCAATTAAGAATTCCTTTATCAAAATAGTTTAGAAGAAAAGATATAAATGGTAGACTGTTGATAGCGGAGAGAAACAAATATAATCCTGATATACTTTGACCATTTTATCATTTAGATTTCAGATGCATTAAACATTGAAACATATTGAAAATACATAAAATCACAAGGATAGAATACTTATTTGCAATTATATTGCATGAGAATCTGATGAAATGTCCTCAACTTTCATTCCTTTTCCAGCAAAAATCTATATTTGAATACAAAAGCTTTCTTAACTTAATATCATAGATTTACAGAGATTTTATAGAATCCACCACAAATACTTTGAATGGAGAAGTATTTATAAAAAAATTACATCAAGAATATCTCATAACTACATGAGATTCATTTTAGCGAATACAAAATATCCTTTACAAAAATATGGAGACATATGTAAAACAGATTGTTGTTGTCCCTTTATTCATGGAAGAGCTGGAGGTTGAAGCTCAAATTTGCCTCTTGTTGTTGCTTTGGTAATTGTGTGTTGGATTCTTGCTTACTTTTCCCTACTAATACTCATTACATGTTCCTGATACTCTTTACCTGTTTACCAGACTTTACCTTAGTGAATATTTTCTATTTACCTCAGAGTTACCACAGTAAATTATAGGATTTCGAGCATATTGTTCCACCATTCTTCATTGGGTATCTTCATCCTAGTCAATTTCCTGTATATTTCATCAGCCTCAGTGTGCTTTGAAAAATTGGGCTAGGTTGTGAACAAGTGTTTCACTTCATGCTCAATATACAAAATATTTTCTAAACCATCATACAACACTTTTCCAGTGGGTAGTGCTTTCACTGTGGAAGAGTTGGCTTGACTTTTCGCTTGCTGGTGCAGTTTATCAATGTAGTCTACCTGAGTCATCAGCTTGTCATTTATGACCAGTGGGTGTGGAAGTCCTTTATCCCTTAGAATGTCAAATTTTACCATGAAATCATCCATGTCCTCTTGAATACTTTGACATTTTCTTTCTAGGTTAAGCATCAAGTTGTTTTTAGTAAGGACTTTCATCACTTCAAGGATAATATTAGTTCGATCCTCGATTTCCCATTGTTCTAGCTGTTCCCTGCTTTTGCTATTCAAAAAGTTGATCAATTGGGTTGCCTCTTGAGGCTTGTCTCCCAATTCTTCCCTCGTCTTTTGTATGGCCTCAGTAGCTAGTTTAACTAACTCAATCTGTTCAAAAATGATCTGAATAGAAGACCAAATATCATTGATGGAATCAATGATATTGGTCCATAAAATCTCTCTAATATCTCTTAAGGGCTTTTCAAATGTTAAGTCCTTCTCTAATGTTTTTATTCTATCAGTCATCCTTCTGTTCTTTCTCTCTTCTTCAGTGTAGTTAATCTGTGATATCTCATAATTATGCTCCAAGCTAGTAACCATTTCTTTTAATTTATGTATCTCAGTCGCTTGGATTTTTATTTTCTCCATGGACTTGATTAAGTCCTTTATTTGCTTTGTTGAAATTGTTGCTGCTTCTAGTGTACCTATTGTTGCTGTTACTGGAAGAGTTGTTATTAGGGGAATGTTGGGTGCCAAAGCTATTGGAATAGTAGATGGCACTACTATAGAAACTATGGGTACTACAGTCTGAGGCATGGTGGTCAACTCACCTTGTTTAGACTGCAAAGCTTTTTCCAACTCTTGCTCTGTTTCTTTCAGCTGTTCATTCAACTTAAGGACGAAGTCCATAATTTCCTCCTCATTTTGTTTCTCAATGACTTCTGCAGTTTGTGGATGTATGAGGGGAGGAAGTTTGAGATGTTTCCTGAGTGCAGCAATGTATTCATTCTTCTTCTTTATCAAACTCTCAGCTGCTTTAACATCTTTGGGAATATGACGCAACTCAATCACCAGGTCTTCTAATGACTTTATCCTAGTGTCCTTAGCCTGAGAAGAGGCTTTTTCCAACTGCAACTGCGTTGTAGTGTTACTTAGAGAATTCTGCAACTGATGTGCAATCATGGCTTTACTGGTCAATGTGGAATAGACCATCTCGTCCATTTGCTTATGGAGCTCAATCTGATCAATTGGGTGGATGTCTCTAGCAAGAACTTCAAAATTTGTTTATAAATAATCAGCCATAGACTTTGGTTGTTGTACTGTTGGCTTCAAAAATCTCATCTATATTTTTCCCTCTTTGATGTCAAAGGTTGACATCAACCTTGTCTAATTTGTAGGAGCCATTTTCAGATATTTGGCATAAGTTTGAGCTTTGAACTGCTCATTCCTAGCCTTAATTTCTTTGTACTTTTCTTTCAAATCTTGGCCTTGCTCTGAAACTGTCCTTAGTGATGACACTTCTACACTCGCTAAACTTGGTTGCTTGTTTAGTGCTTGTGTTTGAGAGGTAGATGGTGTCTCCCCTGCTAGTGTTGTCTGCACTATGTCACTTCTCCTAGCTTCTGTGTCACTTTTTGTTTCTTCATATTCCTCCTCAGACAGAGGATTCAGTCTCTACCTTTTCACATATACTTTGTCCAATGGCGTTGTAGAGGGAGTAGCCTCACTCCTACTTATTTTTTTATTCCTCTCCTCATTAAGAGGGGTTTGCAATACTGGAGGATTGCCCATGTTTGTATCAGTTTGGGTCACTTCCTCAGAAATTCTCTATGATCCTGGATCTTTTCTCTGTTCTGAAGCCTCTGATTGTCCTGATGTCTATGTACTATGCTCCTGTGTTGGTTCCTGTGAAGATTCTCCAGGCACCTGTACAAAGGAATCCAGATCAAGTTGTCTTTCCAAATATTTCATAACATTTTCTACTTCAACTTGTGTACTATCTTGTTCTATAAGTGTTCCCTCTACCCACTCATTTTGATTTTCATATTGTTCTATCTCTGGAATTCTATGATGGATGTAGGGGGACAACTTATGCTTTTGCCTTCTATCACAGATGAAGCTATGAGGATCATAAGGCCAGATGAAACTCTTTTTCAATCTCATTCTCTCAAGGATTTCCTCTGCCTCTTTCCCTACTCTTCTGTTGTTGCAAGAAAATGGGCCTAGGTGATCCTTTATCCTTAACAGAGCTTTCTTCTTAGTTGTCATAAAGTGGATTTCACCAGAATTAATCATTTTCTTGTAGTACTCCAGGGCAAATAATCTCATGGGGACGTATTTAGGTAGTTTAAAGGAAGGCAGCTCACATCCATAAATCCTGATCTTGGTATGGTTCTGGTAAAAGTACCAGTCCCCGACCTTGTATTGCTTGGATAACTGAAGAATTCTCTTAATATCATCACCGATTCTAGGAGGGGGACTTCCTATCAACATAGTAGTTACTAGATGCACAAATTGATTAATAAAATGTCTATAAGGATGAGGAGAAGAAGGAGAATAATGAAAAATGGAAGTCCAAAAGATGATTGACCTAGGGTTGCCTCTGGTGTCAAGCCTTTGTACAGAGAAAGGGAATTTACCAGCTTGGTAGTAAAGGAAAAGATGATACAGGACTGAAGAATATTTGAATACCCTCTCATTCTCTAATCTTATGAACTGGTCATGCATCTTGTTAGCAATGAATGCAGCATAGTCATTTTTGCATGCAGGAGGTTGGCTTGGGGTAAAAATAGTCATGTAGGCAAAGGTCATTTTATCTACATACTCACTAGTGGTAAAACACATAATGCAAGCAAACACGGTGACAATATCCCTGCCCAAACTGGTAAATGCACATGTCATGTAGGGAGGGGGGTCTTTTGATTTATATTGTTCTTCAATGAAAGTTTGACTGACTTGGTTGATTTCAGAACTGGAAAACCTTGAATATTTATCAAGTAAATAAGCAATTGAAAGGGGAGTGAGGTTCTGGTCAGGCTGTAATTGCAACATTTCGTTTATAGATTCAGCTGTAATGGTGAAAAGGACTTCCTAGTCAGGCGACATTACAGCTCTTAGATTGGTGTTGTAATTTTCATGGCATTGGTGGACAATGTCTGGGAAGATATGGACAATGGGGAACTGATATTTGGAGAGGCTGGACTCCCAAAGACCTATTTTATCAGCATTGTTCAGATAATTGTCTCGATACTTGCAGTATAGCTTCAAAGGGGTTTCATCAAAAGTAAGGTCCTTAATTTGAAAATATTTATTGGCCAAGGGAAGGTAGTCCAAATCTCTGTGGGGAGTAGTGATTGGTCCAACATTTAGGGCGACAAGAGTTTCCATCCTTGGTACTTGTGGATTCAAGGAATAAAGTTGGGAATCTCAAGTAATTCATATAAAATAGGTGTTTGGGGAAGTCTTGTGACTAAGAAAACAGCTTAATTGTATTGAATTATTTGGGTTTAGAGAAATTTAGTGGAAGTTCAGTATAAAAATAGGGTTTCTCAGAAGGAAATGTTATAAATCCCTGTTTTTGGTTAACTTTCGAGACAAATGGCTACAGTGAAGGCTTCGTAGGGTGCGCACAGTAGTCTGTTGTGGCTTGGATTTCAGCAACTGATGGTGGTTGATGGTTGGAAGTCAGTTGTTGGACTGGACATACTCTGTGCGTGCATGGAAGGCAGAAGTCACTTTTTTGGTAAAAAGGGAAAACAATGCATATTTTTGTTTTTATGCACAAATTCAATGACTTTTGGCGGGTGAATGAAAATGACAATTGGCTTTAACCCAATGGTACACTTTGTTGTTTAATGGAGGTGGTAAGCGGGAGCGGTAATGGTTTTCATCGCACAAATTTTAGGAGGTTGGTGGTTTTGGCAGAGGGTCGCGCGATGTCATAGACTGGCTGACACGTAGCATTGGCGAAAAGTCAAAACCGCTTGCATCATGCGTTTAACGTTCGACACAAAGGCTTGCACGACATGGGCGAGAGCCATTGGATGTGGGAAGGCCGATCGGACGGTAATTAGCAACCGGAAGTGGTGGAGAGTTAATGGAGGGGCCCAATCATAATTAAAATGACTTTAATTTTATCGGGGGTGATATGATTGGCGGAGAGGCTATTAACTAATCCATGCAATTAAGTAATCCCTTTTTAACATGATGGGGGCTTTGGTTCTTAACTAATCGTGGTTCGATTAATTAATCTGACTTAATTAGCTTTATTATGGCTTATTTTTCAAACCATGGGGCGGGATATTTATTTATTATGGGGTTTTTATTAATAATACGGGAAAGGGTAATTTGTTTCGGGAGTTAAATAATAAAAATTAAAAGTCAATATGACCATGGAAAAGAAAATCCACTAAGTAAATGTTTCCGAAAATATATTCATCATCCAACATTATAACTTAGGCTAAAATGTATTTTGGGGGTTTTATAAAAAACCATTTATTTTGCCTAAGTAAAAGAGTGATTTTACCTTGGAAAAAGCATTTCAAGGGGATGAGTGGTTTATGGAGGGGGAATTTTGATGAAGGGGTTTTTTCACTTAGGCCTTACAGGTTATTGGGTCAAGGGTCCAGTCCCTATAGAAGTCAAAGAAATGCTGTGAACCCCTTTAACTTTCAGGTGGTTGGTGCCTTTAGTACTTATGGGAAATTAGTAAAATTTAGGGAAAAAATGAGTGAGGAAGTTAATTAGTTTGAATTTTGTGCATGATGTAAATGTCTTCATTGTCATCCATATCTTTAAATGCTTTTGATGATGAGAGTATATGACTTGAGCTTTTAACTTAACCATTCATCATACATAATTCTGCAACCAATCATCCACTTACCCTACCTACTCATCCTACCATTTTCTTCTTCTTTATTAGGGCGCACTTAAATTGGCAAACCCTTATCAAAACCTTTTCTTTTCTTTTACAATGGTATTCTAACTAAGTCTAACCTTATTACATCCGAGGGCTCAGATTAAACTGTTGAGCATCCTTTTATTTACTCTACATATCTACTTATCTGCCAATATTAAACAGTTTGGTCAGATTTTATTCTCTATCTCTAAGCATGAAATTGAAAACATGGAATAAACAAGATTAAACTATTTGGTTACCATGGATTATGGCATAAGTAACAAGTTGTACATAATCTTTATTATACAAAAAGTAAAATAGCAATGGCATTTGGGCTTGCACACTTTCATTATGTTTTATTTTTCTTGCGGTTCATTTTCTTTCATTTTTTGACGTTTTTCTTTACTCCTTTTGCCCTTTTATTTTTCTTTTAGGGCATACCCTCTTTACATTTTTTAATTTTTTGATTTTTTACAAATATGGAAAACATTTGCAACAAGCAAAGGTATGTACATATTTCATAACTAAACCAAGTCAATCATGATATATGACATCTATTGGTATAGGAACATAACAGTGACTCCACTTGGGGATGGATTTCCCTGGTGGAAAGTCAAGAACTGTAGATCAATGGCCTTTGTAAGACCTTGATTGTGATCTGCAAATCTTCTTTTCCTTGTTTCTTTATTGGTATGTATGACATAAATTCTTCTGAAACTTAGGGCCTTCTCTTCAGGCTTCAACTTCAAAACCTATACCATCCAATAAACACTGAACATTATGAAGGATATAGTATGTACAATATGAACTTGTAGAATTAGTAAATTGGGTCAATGTCGTGCTTTAACATTCGACCATTGAATGGTCCTCCTTCAATCTCTGCACCATTCAATTCTTTAAGAAAGTATGAATTATTTCCTCTGAAGGCATATATAATGTATGTCACTTTCCACAAGAAGTCAAACTTCCCATGTTTCCCTTTGTCCTCTCTTCTGGAATCCCACTTTAAAACTTTGTCTCCTAGATAGAAGTCTTCTACTTCGGTCCTTTTGTCAAAAATATTCTTAAGTTTTTCTTGCAGTACTTGGCCTCTGTTGTATACTTCCTCCTTGGTTTGCTGTAAATGGATAATCTGGTTAATTCTCCTCTGTATATCATTTGGTTCTACTTGGGCTTCTTGAAGTAATTTCATTACTAGAACTCCTAAATATGAGGGGAAAACTGCCTCCATTCCATACACTAGCTCATAGGGACTAGCTCCAATGGAATTCTTAGTAGTAAGCCCATTTTCCCGCAAAGAATTTGTTAATTTCTTGTTCCAAGTTTTCTTATTGTCTTCCAATAGTTTTTTGATAATATTCATTAAACTTTTATTGGAAGATTCTGCAAGTCCATTCCCTTGAGGATAGTAAGCTATGGAATGACCAAGTGTTATATGATACTTGTAATAGAAATCAATCATTTTCTTTGACTTGAAGGCTGCAGAATTATCTGTGATAATTTTGTTAGGACAACCAAACCTAGACAAAATATTAGCCTCTAGGAAACCTATTATTACAGTATTGGTGGCCTGTCTAGAGGGAATAGCTTCTATCCATTTGGTAAAGTAATCAGTTGCAGTGAGTATCCAATTATGCTGAGCAAAAGAGGGTGGATGGATTTCTCTAATGAAGTCAAGACCCCATTGTTGAAAATGTTTTTTTGTGGAAATAGGTTTCAAAGGCAAGGGTAAGAGTTTTCTTTTTCCTTCAAAAATCTAATACTTGTGGCAGGAAGTTACAAATTTTTTAACATCTGAAAACAAGGTTGACCAGTAAAATCTAGCTCTTAGAATTTTTTCAGTAGTTGACGTCCAGTAGAGATGTCCACCACAATCCCCTGCATGAAATTCTTGGAGTACTTTGTCAGCTTCTTCTTTTAATAAATATTTTAACAAAATGCCTTCATGATCTTTCCAAAATAAAGTTATCCATAATGCAAAATTTCGAAGCTTTCATTTTCAGAAACCTACTCTTAGTTCTGGATAACCCTGGAGGAGCTTGCAGGTTTTGTAGAACATATATAATATTAGCATACCATGAGGAATCTAAAAAGGGCTAGCTAATCTATGATGTTGCCATCTCTTGTTCGTTATCCAGTTCTGCAATCAAATTTATGTCTAGGGCTTGGCAATTTGTTTCTGCCATAAGTTTGGCCAACCCTTGACCTTTGATTAACTTGGTAGGTTTTATCTCTATATCATACTCTAAAATGGTAGTTATCCATTTCCCCTCTTGCCATCAACTCCATCCTGTGTCAAGAAATCTTTGACTACAGCATTGGGAACATAAGCTACTACATGAGAATACAAAATATACACTGTGAAATCTTTAATAGTTTTTACTAAAGAAAAATCTTGTTTTTCCATTATTTTATACTTTAATGAGGCATCTCTAAGAGCTTTACTAAAAAAGGCTATTGGCTTTTCACATCCTTGATCATCCTTTTGTAGTAAAACTGCAGCTATGGTGTGTTTTGATGCAAAGGAAAAGATAATGAAGTCTCGGTCAAATTTTGGGCTTGTGAGGACTGGTGTTTGACTTAAGGCTAATTTTATTTCTTCGAATGATTATTTATCCTCTATTGTCCACTTAATAGTCGAATATTTTTTCAACATGTTATTCAATAATCTAATTAGTTCAGCTAAATTAGAGATGAACCTTCTTAAAAGATTTATTTTTCCTAAAAATTCCTGAAGTTCTTTAATGTTTCTTGGGTGAGGTATTTTCAAAATAGCTTCAATCCTAGTTGGGTCAATCCAGATTCCATCTTTAGAGATAATGTGGCCTAACAGTTTTCCTTCTTCCAAACCAAATAAATATTTCTTTGGATTTAGAGAGATGCCAAATTTTCTGCATTTAAGAAACACTTGCCTGAGATGATCCATGTGTTGTTGATCTGACTTACAAAAAAATGTTATATTGTCAAGGTATATAACTAGGAAGTCATGGATTTCCTTCACAAAGGTAATGTCCATTGCCCTTTGAAAGGTGGCCCCTGCATTTTTCAATCCAAAGGGCATTTTGACATACATGAAGGTGCCCCATGGTGTTGTGAATGCAGTTTTTGCTTGATCATCAAGATGGACTAAAATTTGGTTGTAACTTGAGAATCCATCTAAAAGTGAAATCCTTGTAGAACCTACTACCCTTTGCAGTATGTGATCCATTTTAGGTAAGGGGTAGTTGTCTTTGAGTGAGACTTTGTTCAAATTTCTAAGGTCAACACACAGTCTGATTTCTCCTGTTTTCATTCTTGTAGGGACAAGATTAGACACCCAATCTGAAAACCTAATGGGGGCAATGATTCCTGATTCATACATTTGTTTGATCTCTTTTTCAAAGGAAGGTAATAAAATAGGATTAATTATTCTTAGCTTTTTCCTAAAAGGTTTCTGATCTTCTTTCAAAGGGAAAGTGTGTTGTATGATACTAGTATCATAGGATTTTAAGTCTTCGTAACTCCGGGCAAAAATATCCTGGAATTCTTTCATTAGCTAAATATATTTTAGTTTTTCATCAAGGGGTAATGATTTAGGCAATTTTAACAGTTTAGGTTTGAAAGGATTTTAGGCTAGTATTAATGTTCAATGAGGTTGTTTTGTTTGAGAGTGGTGGATTTATAAAACAAAGGCGAAAACTATGCTTTTAGGCCATTGGACTATGAAGTCAAACAGGGATAGTTCACTGGAATAAGTCAAATTGAAGAGGTATGAGTTCAACAGGTAGGATAACAGAGTAAAAAAAAACTTTGGGGCTTGAATGGATGATAGTTCTTCTCAAAACTAAAGGGCAATCAAGAATCCTCAAGTTAGGATTAGAAAGAGGAAAGGAAGATAGGTCAACTAGCAAAGGGCAAGGAAGATTCCTATTCCAGGGACTTATTAGAGAAAAACTATAGGGATAGAGGAGCAATTAAGAATTCCTTTATCAAAATAGTTTAGAAGAAAACATATAAATTGTAGATTTTTGATAGCAGAGAGCAACAAAGCTAATTCTGATATACTTTGACTATTTTACCATTTAGATTTTAGATGCATGAAACATTGAAACATATTGGAAATACATAAAATCACAAGGATAGAATACTTATTTTCAATTATACTGCACGAGAATCTGATGAAATGTCCTCAACTTTCATTCCCTTTCCAGCAAAAATCTAGATTTGAATACAAAAGCTTTCTTAACTTAACAGCATAGATTTGTAGAGATGTTATAGAATCCACCACCAATACTTCGAATGGAGAAGTATTTATACAAAAATTACATCAAAAATATCTCATAACTACATGAGATTTATTTTAGGGAATACAAAATATATTTTACAAAAATATAGAGACAGATGTAAAACTGATTGTTGTTATCCCTTTATTCATGGAAGAGCTGGAAATTGAAGCTCAAATTTACCTCTTACTATTGGTTTGGTAATTGTGTGTTGGATTCTTGCTTACTTTTCCCTACTGATACTCTTTACCTGTTCCTGATACTCTTTACTTGTTTACCAGACTTTACCTCAGTGAATATTTTCTATCTACCTTAGAGTTACCATAGTAAATTATAGGACTTCGAGCATATTGGTCCACCATTCTTCATTGGGTATCTGCATCCTGGTCAATTTCTTGTATATTTCAGTAGCCTCAGTGTGCTTTGCAAAATTGGGTTGGGCTGTGAACAAGTGTTTCACTTCATGCTCAATATAGAAAAGATTTTCTAAACCATCATACAACACTTTTCTAGTGGGTAGTGCTTTCACTGTGGAAGAGCTGGCTTGACTTTTGGCATGCTGGTGCATTTTATCATTGTAGTCTACCTGAGTCATCAGCTTGTCATTTATGACCAGTGCATTTGGAAGTCCTTTATCCCTTAGAATGTTAAATTTTACCATGAAATCATCTATGTCCTCTTGAATACTTTGACATCTTCTTTCTAGGTTAAGCATCAAGTTCTTTTTAGTAAGGACTTTCTTCAATTCAGGGATAATACCAGTTCAATCCTCAATTTCCCATTGTTATAGCTGTTCCTTGCTTTTTCTATTCAAAAAGTTGATCAATTGGGTTGCCTCTTCAGGCTTGTCTCCCAAGTCTTCCCTTGTCTTTTGTATGGCCTCAGTAGCTAGTTTAACTAACTCAATCTATTCAAAAATGACTTGAATAGAAGACCAAATATCATTGATGGAATCAATGATATTGGTCCATAAAATATCTCTAATATCTCTTAAGGGCTTTTCAAATGTTAAGTCCTTCTCTAATGTTTTTATTCTATCAGTCATCCTTCTGTTCTTTCTCTCTTCTTTAGTGTAGTTAATCTGTGATATCTCATAATTATGATCCAAGCTAGTAACCATTTCTTTTAATTTTTGTATCTCAGTCGCTTGGATTTTCATTTTCTCCATGGACTTAATTAAGTCCTTTGTTTGCTTTGTTGAATTTGTTGCTGCTTCTGACGTACCTGCTATTGCTATTACTGGAAGAGCTATTGTTAGGGGAATGTCAGGTGCCAAAGCTACTGGAATAGTAGGTGGCACTGCTGTAGAAACTATGGGTACTACAGTCTGAGGCATGGTGGTTGACTCACCTTGTTTAGACTGAAAATCCTTTTCCAACTCTTGCTCTATTTCCTTCATGTGTTCATTCAACTTAAGCACCAAGTCCATATTTCCTCCTCATTTTGTTTCTCAATGACTTCTGCAGTTTGTTGATGTATGAGGGGAGGAAGTTTGAGTTGTCTCCTGAGTGCAGCAATGTCTTCATTCTTCTTCTTTATCAAAATCTCAGCTGCTTTAACATCTTTGGGATTATGACCCAACTCAATCACCAGGTCTTCTAATGACTTTATGCTAGTGTCCTTAACCTGAGAAGAGGCTTTTTCCAACTGCAACTGCATTGTAGTGTTACTCAGAAAATTCTGCAACTGATGTGCAATCATGGCTTTATTGGTCAATGAGGAATAGACCATCTCACCTGTTTGCTTATGGAGCTCAATCTGATCAATTGGGTGGATGTCTCTAGCAAGAACTTCAAAATTTGTTTTTAAATAACCAACCATAGAATTTAGCTGTTGTACTGTTGGCTTCAAAAATCTCATCTGCATTTTTCCCTCTTTGATGTCAAAGGCTGGCATCAACCTTGTCTAATTTGTAGGGGCCATTTTCAGATATTTGGCATAAGTTTGAGCTTTGAGCTGCTCATTCCTAACCTTAATTTCTTTGTACTTTTCTTTCAAATCCTGGCTTCACTCTGAAACTGTCCTTAGTGATGACACTTCTACACTTGCTACACTTGGCTGCCTGTTTAGTGCTTGTGTTTGAGAGGTAGATGGTGTCTCCCCTGCTAGTACTATCTGCACTGTGTCACTTCTCCTAGCTGTTGTGTCGCTTTTCGTTTCTGCAGATTCCAGCTCAGATAGAGGATTCAATCTCTGCCTTTTCACATATACTTGGTCCAATGGCACTGTAGAGGGACTAGCCTCACTCCTGCATCTTTTTTGATTCCGTTCCTCATTAAGAGGGGTTTGCAATAATTGAGGTTTGCCCACGTTTGTATTAGTTTCGGTCACTTCCTTAGAAATGATCTGTGATCCTGAATCTTTTCTCTTTTCTGAAGCCTCTGGTTATCCTAATGTCTTGTACTATGCTCCTATGTTGGTTCCAGTGAAGATTTTCCAAGCACCTATACAAGGGAATCTAGATCAAGTTATCTTTCTAAATCTTTCATAACATTTTCTACTTCAACTTGTGTACTATCTTGTTCTACAAGTGTTCCCTCTACCCACTCATTTTGATTTGCATATTGTTCTATCTTCGGAATTCTATCATGGAAGTAGGGGGATAGCTTATGCTTTTGCCTTTTGTCACAGATGAAGTTATGAGGATCATCATGCCAGATGAAACTCCTTTTCAATCTCATTCTCTCAAGGCTTTCCTCTATCTCTTTCCCTGCTCTTCTGTTGTTGCAAACAAATGGGCCTAGGTGATCCTTTATCCTTAACTGAGCTTTCTTCTTAGCTTTCATAAAGTGGATTTCAATAGAATCGATCAGTTGACTATAGTACTCCAGGGAAAATAATCTCATGGTGATGTATTTAGGCAGTTTAAAGGGAGGCAGCTCACAGCCATAAATCCTGATCTCGGTATGGTTCTGGTACAAGTACTAGTCCCCGACCTTGTATTGCTTGGATAACTAAAGAATTCTCTTAATATCATCACTGCTTCTAGGAGGTGGACTTCCTATCAACATAGTAGTTACTAGATGCAAAAATTGATCAATAAAACGTGTATAAGGATGAGGAGAAGAAGGAGAATAATGAAAAATGGAAGTCCAAAAGATGACTAACCTAGGGTTCCATTTGGTGTCAAGCCTTTGTACAGAGAAAGGGAATTTATCAGCTTGGTAGTAAAGGAAAAGATGACACGGGACTAAAGAATATTTGAATACCCTCTCATTCTCTAATCTCATGAACTGGTCATGCATCTTGTCAGCAATGAATGTAGCATATATTCATATTTGCATGTAGGAGGTTGGCCTGGGATAAAAATAGTCATGTAGGGAATGGTCATTTCATCTACATACTCACTAGTGGTAAAACCCATAATGCAAGCAAACATGGTGACAATATCCATGCCTAGACTAGTAAAGGCACATGTCAAGTAGGGAGGGGGGTCTTTTGATCTATATTGTTCTTCAATGAAAGTTTGACTGACTTTTTTGATTTCAAAACCAGACATCCTTGAATATTTATCAAGTAAATGAGCAATTGAAAGGGGAGTGAGGTTCTGGCCAAGCTGTAATTGCAAAAGAACTTCTTGGTTAGGGGACATTACAACTCTTAGATTGGGGTTGTAGTTTGCATGGAATTGGTGGACAATGTCTAGGAAGATATGGACAGTGGGGAAATGATATTTGGGGAGGTTGGTCTCCCAAAGACCTATTTTATCAGCATTGTTCAGATAATTGTCTTGATACCTACATTATAGCTTCAAGGGGTTTCATCAAAAGTAAGGTCCTTAATTTGAAAATATTTATCGGCAAACGGAAGGTAGTTCAAAAACCTATGGGGAGTAGTGATTGGTGCAACATTTAGGGTGATAGGAGTTTCCATCCTTGGTTCTTGTGGATTCAAGGAAGAAAGTCGGTAATCTCAAGGAATTTAGATAAAACAGGTGTTTGGGGAAGTCTTGGGACTAAGAAAATAGCTTAATTGTACTGAATTATTTGGGTTTAGAGCAATTTTGTGGAAGTTCAATATAAAAACAGGGTTTCTGAGAAGGAAATGTGATAAATACCTATTTTTGGTTGACTGTCGAGACAAATGGCTAGAGTGAAGGATTTTCAGGGTGTGCACAGTAGTTCGTTGTCGCTTGGAGTTCAGCAACTGATGGTGGTTGACGGTTGGAAGTTAGTTGCTAGACTAGACGTACTCTATGCGTGCATGGAAGGCAGAAGTCGCTTTCTCAGTAAAAAAGGGAAAACAATGCATATTTTTGTTTTTATGCACAAAGTCAATGAGTTTTCGTGGGAGAATGAAAATGACAGTTGGCTTTAACTACCCGATGGGACACTTTGTCATTTAATGGAGGTGGTAAGTGGGAGCGGTAATGGTTTTATCACACAGCTTTTGGGAGGTTGGTGGTTTTGGCAGAGGGTCGCGTGATGCCACAGACTAGTTGAAACGTAGCATGGGCAAAAAATCAAAACCGCTTGCATTGTGTGTTTAACATTCAACCCAAAGGCTTGTGCGATATGGGCGGGAACCATTGGATGTGGGAAGGCCAATCGGATGGTATTCGGTAGCAGGAAGTGGTGGAGAGTTAATGGAGGGGCTCGATCATAATTAAAATGACTTTAATTTTATTGGGGGTGATATGATTGGTAGAGAGGCTATTAACTAATCTAGGTGATTAATTAATCCCTTTTTAACATGATGGGGGGTTTGGTTCTTAACTAATCGTGGTTCAATTAATTAATCCGACTTAATCAACTTTATTATGCCTTATTTTTCAAGCCATGGGGCAGGATATTTATTTATTATGGGGTTTTTATTAATAATACGAGAAAGGGTAATTTGTTTCGGGAGTTAAATAATAAAAATTAAACGTTAATATGACCGTGGAAAAGAAAATGCGCTAAGTAAATGTTTCCGAAAATATATTCATCGTCCAACATTATACTTAGGATAAAATGTATTTTGGGAGGTTTTATAAAAAACCATTTATTTTTCCTAAGTAAAAGAGTGATTTTACCTTGGAAAAAGCATTTGAAGGGGAGGAGTAATTTATGGACAGGGTGAGTTTTGATGAAGGGGTTTTAGCACTTAGGCCTTACAAGTTATTGGGTCGAGGGTCCGGTCCCTCTAAAAGTCAGAGAAATGCTCTGAGCCCTTTAACTTTCAAGTGGTTGGTGCCTTTAGTACTTAAGGGAAATTAGTAAAATTTAGGGAAAAAATGAGTGAGGAAGTTAATTAGTTTGACTTTTGTCCATGATGTAAATGTCTTCATTGTCATCCATATCTTTAAGTGCTTTTGATGATGAGAGTATATGACTTGAACTTTTAACTTAACCATTCATCATACATAATTCTGCAACCAATCATCTACTTACCCTAGCTACTCATCCTACCATTTTTTGTTCTTTATTAGGGTGCACATAAACTGGGAAACCCTTATCAAAACCTTTTCTTTTATTTTACAATGGTATTATAACTAAGTCTAACCTTATTAGATCCAAAAGCTTACATTAAACTGTTGAGCATCCTTCTATTTACTCTACATATCTACTTATCTGCTAAGATTAAACAGTTTGGTCAGATTTTATTCTCTATCTCTAAGCATGAAATTGAAAACATGGAATAACGAAGATTAAACTATTTGGTTGCCATGGATTGTGGCATAAGTAACAAGTTGCACTCAATCTTTATTATACAAAAAGTAAAATAGCAGTGGCATTTGGGCTTGCACACTTTCATGGTCTTTTATTTTTCTTGGGGTTCATTTTATTTCATTTTCTGACCTTCTTCTTTATTCTTTTTTCCCTTTGATTTTTCTTTTAGGGCATACCCTCTTTACATTTTTTAATTTTTTGATTTTTTCCAAATATGGAAAGAATTTGCAACAAGCAAAGGTATGTACATATTTCAGAACTAAACCAAGTCAATCATGGTATATGACACCTATTGGTATAGGAACATAACACATCAGATATTGAGCTTTAAGTACGCATTGGAAGAATTCAGAGGATATGGCCATGGGTTTGGGATTAGGCTAGTTTTTAGTGTTATAAAGTTAAGCTAGAGACTCAGCTCGAGAAGCCCCTCTACCATTATAGTGCTAAACCCATAAAAGGGGTAGAAGAAGAAGCTTTGGAATTATTAAATTGAGGGGTTCTTCTGCAATCCAAGGTCCTCATTCACAGTATTCAATGCCTCTAGAGAAATTGTAGCTAAGAGTTCTTCTCATCAAATATAAATTAAGTATTCCAAATATTGAAAGAGAAAGGTCATTTTTATATCTATTACATATTTTCATATTATTTTTGAATCCAAAGCATATGAGCTACCTCAAATAATTTACTTCTCTCCTATATGAAATGAACTACAATAGAATTTAGTTCAATTGATAATTAATGTCTCTATGGTATAGGAAACATGAAAACAAGAAACATTGGAGATCTTGTTAGGAGAGGATGTACTCAACCTAGTGGTGCAACCTAGAATTGATCAAACCTTCACCAAGGCACTCCTCTTTATATTTAATCAGATTTTCAAAATGTAAGAGCCAAATAATTTGCAGTGTTATATTCTATTTTGAAAGCCTAACTCCCAAGCACGATTCCTCCTATTTTATTTGCAACTTTTCCATTTATATGATTTTTTAAATGAATGTAAAAACTTAAATCCATGTTATAAATGGAAATAGTAACGACCATGGACATATTAATTTTAACAACATTTGTAACTAGTAGAGGCTACTTTGAAGAAGTCCTAGGGAAATCCATTTGATATAGTTTCTTATATCTATTTTTTATGTATCATTAATATGTTTACACATTATAATGAAATTTCAACTCAATTAAATGATTGTTAGGTGTGTAGAGTGCTTCAATTCCATTATGACCTAGTGACTACTATTCATCGAATCTTTTACTCATTGCATGACCTCCCAACATCTCACATTTTTAACAACCCTACCCAAGTTGAGTATATTGACTAAACCAACCAATGAATGAACTAGACAATATTGTTAGTAGTGTGAAAGTTGTGATTAAGCTTAAAACCCTAAACTAGCACATGAATGATCCCATCCTCTAATCTAACCTACCAAATTGTGGCCACATCATAGAAGAGGAATAATTTGAGATTTTGTGGTTCATTGAGAGCCATGAGGATTTTGTTTTCTAATAATCCTTGTTCCTTTATACAGTAGTGCCCACTCTATATATTTGGATTCTAAGAACTAGAACAATAAAATTGGATGCCACAACCATGACAATTGTGTTTGCAATGATCTATGCATCAAATAGAGGAATTAGTGACTATCATCCACAATAATAATTGAAGAATCCTCTAGATATTGTGTGGGACGTTGTGTGAAACATAACACACCGATGTTTGCATTATGGCTTAGTTGTTGGTTGGCATTGGTGTCAACCTAGCAGCATTGGTGTATTGTTGGTTGGCATTGATTCCACCCTGATAGAGTGTGATGTGGAGTCTTGTTTATGCACATGGTCGATTGGTACATGTATTGGTCTTGATGATTAGTTACAAGCGATAGTGAGATGGTACTTCGCTTGTGCATTGGTTTCATACCTTAGCTTAATGGTTGTAGATGTTAGTGCAAGTATTTGGCTTATGTTTGGATGCATTGTCAAGTTGTGGAGTTGCTACACCTAGTTGACAGTGATACTTGGTGTGTGTGTGTGGAAAATTTTTAGCCTGTATTCTTAGGCGTAGGGACTATCATTGGTTATTTGAAGATTATGTAGGTGTTGGAGAAGCTGTAGAGAAATTTGATGGCTTAGGTGTTAGTGCAACTAATGGATTGCATTCAAGCCAACCTAGCTTGACTTGTGATGATGACGAAGTTGTGACAATGGTTTTTTGGAGTGTTGCAGTGGCTACAAAGGGTCACTGAGGTCTTAGAAAAGTTTGTTAAGTAGTGGACCATGTTTGGGTAGGTTCTAAACTGAAGATAGTTGACTTTGACCATCCTCTGCACCAAACGTATGGAGCTAAGCTTGTGCATGTGGCTAAAGGGCTCCAACCACATGGAAGAAGGCTTATTTGTGTGGTTGTAATAAATTTATAGTAGTTTGATGCATGTTGTTGTGGCTTGAACTCAAAATGCTTCAAATTACTCATGTGCATTGCAAATTTATCCTATTTCCTCACGCATATGGAGATGTTATTTCGTCTTCTAATTTGTATAAGTATAACCTAACTTCTAGAATATTGTCAAAAATAGAATATTCATTGCTAAGTGAAGTTAGTGGCTAGATTGAGTCAAGAAGAAATGAATCAGACCACTTCCAACATATGAACAAAGCTCCACTACATAATGGTAATTATTGATTTAACCATTATAAAATATTACAAATAAATGGAGATCATGAGGTCTTTAGATGGTTCTCTTGAGAATAAAAGTGACGGTTGTGTAAGTTTGGAGAGTTTGTGTGAGATAATAGTGGTGTGTACAAGTTGTGTAGCGGATTCTGCAAAAAAAAATTCAACAGTTCACATTTGTAGGAGATGGCAGCAAAAGTATGATTCAACTAGGATTTTATGTAGCAGTATGGTGATGGAGTAAGGAATGATTCTAGATCATTTCCTATATGGTTTCTGATTATATTTTAATAAAATTATCTTTTGTGTATGCAACATGTGTTATTGTTAGGGTTTTTGCAGTGATTGAGTGAGTTATGCAGAATCATTCCAGTGAGATTGTTATCTTTGTTTTAAGGCTATAATGCTAGAAGTTGTTGTGTTGTGCTAGTTGAATAGTTCAGATTGGCTCGAGTATGAAATATTTATGAAATGAGGGTCACATAAAAGAGTGGAGCGAGGGATTCTCCAAATTTAGTACAAAGAACATATTTCTTCACAAGTGCAATCGGAGTTGGGCAAGGCTCATTGGTCATGGTGGCCTCTAACAAATCAAGTCCGTAGAGTTGTGAGATGAGGATGATATTTCTTCATGAATTAAATCATAGTTGGGTGAGGTTCATTGGTTGTCAAGGCTTCCAGTGGATGGATGTCTATAGAGCCATGATATGAGGATCAAATTTCTTTACTGAAAGTAGCCATATGTATTTTCTATGTATTGAATTTATTGGCGAATAATAAAATTATTGAGCAGTGCAACAACATCAAGGGTGGTTTTTTTCCTTAGAGAGGCTTTTCCACTAGAATCACCTATGTCCTCTTGTTCATGTTTATTTCGTTATTTGTATGTATCTCATGTATTTTTATTATGCGACCTGATCCACTAATGGGTTAATGCATGTTGTTATTCAATAATTGGAAAAATATTTTAAAGGTTAAATAAACATTGTCACTACTAATTCACGCCCCTCTAGTAGTGAGCACATTTCCAACAATTGGTATCAGAGCTAGGTTCTCTTCAATAAAGCTTGACCTCTTAGAGTGTAGATCATGGGATTAATGCAAATAACAAAAGGAAACAATCTTGGAAGAATAAGAGATGCAAAGAAGACAAGAATGTTGCAAAACCCGAAGAACCTCTTTTGTCGATAAAAGGTATAGCGAACAATATTTTCAGTCATGGACAGTTTCATTGTCGTTATATTGTTGATGATTTTGGGGTTATTGAAGAAGTTTATGATCAAAGTTTTGAAGTTTATTCCTCAAGAAGTGAGAAAGGTGTATTTTCGTTGCAGGATTCTGAAGGTGAAGATCTTAGAAGAATAGTGATCCTTGAACCCAATAACAAAGCTTAAGAAAGGTTGATAGAAGAGATTAAGATGGAGAACAAAGATCTGAAGAAACTTCTTCATATTATTGAAGAGAGAGAGCATAATTTCAAAGAAGATATTTCTTATTTAAAAGATCAGTTGGAGAAAGCAATGATAATTGAAGAGGACATTAGCGGTCAACTAAAATTCAAATCATCCATTGTGAGAAATTAGAATCAAAATTAGAAGAAATCATTAAGAGAGAAAATGAGGTAGCAGTTGAAGAGCCCAAAGCAATAAGTTTGAGCAAGAATAAGGGAAACCACTATGAAAATCAAGTGTGAGGTCAAGATCCCAACAATATGTCAAGGAAAGATATGAGAAATGTTAATTGTTTTTCTTGTCAGAAATTTGGACACATTTCAGCCAATTGCAGAAACAAAATGATAAATCATATCAATCAAAATAAGTAGCCAAATAAGGAGCATCCTAAAAGACCGGTCTCATCAAATTTCATGTATAAATTTTTTTTTTAAGGGTATTGTTTCTTAAGTAATGATTTTGGTCATAAAGGTGTTGTCTGTATGGTTTATGGAGCAAGGAGAAGAAATCGGGTCAGTAAAAAATCCAAATTATTTCCACCATTTATTGGACACAATAGAGGCTATGTCTATGATAATGTGATCCACAAGGCCAAGGATTGTGAGCTTCCATTACAAGAAATATGAGCAGAGGAAAAATTCATGCAAGGGAAACCACAGAAGAAAAAGGAAGGTGATCCAAAAGTTAAAGTTCAACATATCAAGATATGGAGGAGAAAGGAGTAGCAAAGAACTCCCACTAAAAATTGAGGCCTGCATAGTCTTAGGGGGCACATATGGCCACATCATAGACCACATGAGAATAATTAAAGGTGTTGCCATATTGAAGGGTTTGTATGTAAATTAAGTTCCAAATGGTTGTCGTGATTTTGTAGCACTGATAGTTGATTGTTGCAGGAGATCATTGAAAGATGGTTTATACGCAGGGGGAGCATCTTGGTATATCAATTACATCATGGATCCTTGTTAGCAATAAAATAAAAGAAGTTTCTCTAGAGAAGTTTGTTATGCCATGCATTTATCTAACTTTGATTATTGCAGGAGCTGTTAGAGATTGAGGAGTATGTGTATATTAAATTGGCAAGATTTATCATAGCCTTGCATCTGTTAGCGTGTAGTTACATATGATGCATATATTTTCATGTCTCTAGTTATTATCCAAGTGAATTACCACATGTGGATAGATTTCTCTACATTTCCCATGTATTGATGTTGTTGTTGCTTATGCTCCATATGCATGCACATATTGACTTTTGTAGATTCTCCCACTTCGCGTAGCCCCAAACATCAATTTATTCACATAACCCGTTTTTCACACAGTAGCATTTTAATCCAAGTGTTCAAAGACTTAACGTACTTACATCGCGCTCCTTTGAGGAAGCATTGTTCTACCTCGCTATAACTGACTGAAATATCTACCACGAATTTGGCGATGAATCCTCCTATGATTCGATCGAGCCAGTGATCGACAGCGCATGCGATCTTATCTTCTGATGCTTCCAATCTGTGCACCAATTCTGGAGTCCACACAATAGGTCTATCAAATATACACCTTCCTTGGCTATCTTCTAGCTTCGTGATCCACTTGTATAGCTTAGTGGGGAAGGATGCAAAGAAAATTTTGTTGATCTCTGTATATAAGTACAATTCTAACCACTCTTCCTTTGATAGTCGTGGATTCCTGTTTTCCTGCACCGCGAACTCGTGAATCTTCCTATCCAACCAATCTTCAATTCCTTTCTTTGTCGGATTCAAGTGATACTGTATCAAACATCTTTATGAAAATCTTGGTCTCAGCAACAAAACCATTTGTTGGCTTGTTGGGGCCTAACCCAAGTTCAGATTTAATTAGTAAAACAAATCCCTAGATGATGGCCCTTTCGGCAATAGTCTGTGGTGCGTGGATTGAGACCTCACTTGAAGTAGTATGGGAGGGTGTTGGAACTAGGTTTCCGCACCCTTTAGATGTTTGACAAGTTTAACTGGTCAAACTATTCATCCCTACTGCAGAACACTTCACGAAATTCCCTTTTCGTCATGCCCTAATACATTGCCTTCGCACAGCCCTAACTAGGGGCTGTGGAGCTTCCACACTGCTAGACCATCGCCCTGCGCTATTACCCGAGATCTTACTTATCTTCCTATACCAGTTAATTACCTTTGCATACTTGGATGTCTTACGTTATATTTATTTATACAAAACATTCATCTGAGTTCGTGCAACAAATAAACAGTGTACTTGCAATTTATACCCAGTCATACATTAAAACAAGAAAAGATACACAGGAATATGGTAAACTTCTCTTTATTGATTCTTTCAACTGTTGCAGACTCGACCTGCCCTGTGCACTCAGCTACAGGGGTCCGCACACTTAGCTGCAGAATATTAGGCCTCTGCACACTTAGCTGCAGAATATTAGGCCTCTACGCACTTAGCTGCAGAGCCTTCTCCTACTCTACGAGCCAAAGACACACTTTACACTTCAACTCGATCACTTAGACTTATCATTCCCTATCTTTCTTCAATTTTTCCTACTTAGAGCCTCGCTCTATTTATCCAATCCCATGGTCTGTGGACCATGGGTAGCTCTATCCAGCCGACATTACATTACAAAAACTAGGGCAAACAACCCTGTGACTCTATTATGATTTTGTGCTTTGTGCCCACAATTCGTGGAGCTTCTACAAAAGGATTTGGTCAAAAGTTGGGCTTTAAGCCCCAAAACATGCCTTGGGGGGATTCCATGGCCAACACATGTTGCATTTATTCCTCTTCTTCACGAGTCATGCTAGAGATTTCAGATTTCTTACTAGGTTTTTCCATTTTATTTCTTTAGGGCATCAATTAATGATAATTATGCTTCACTATGCCCTTTGAACTTCAAACTAATTTTTAAACCCCAAACTTATGCAAAATTTTAAAAAAACTACACACCTTTTTTCTCTTTGTAGAAGCTCAATATTGAATATGTTGTATCACTATAATTGCGGATCTCCAAGCTCCAAAATTTCTTCCTGTTGTATCCCTCTGAGTCCTCTTTCCAATGCCACCATTATGATCATGATTGGATTATACAAGAAAGAGTTATTCCCAACCTACCAAGATGACATGCTTATATAATTATTCAATAGACTGAACTTATATGAAGTGCCACCTGTCACTGTTTCAACCTTCGGATCTGAAAAATATATACAAAAAACTACAGTATATCCTCTTTCTTAAAATTCTTACGAAATTTCGATTTGATGCTCAGAGAAAAATTTATTACTATTTTCCCAAGGTCACCTTTTTGGAATGTAATTCGGGAGTCTACAA
The DNA here is from genome assembly GCA_031772625.1 of Pinus tabuliformis. NCBI lineage: Eukaryota > Viridiplantae > Streptophyta > Pinopsida > Pinales > Pinaceae > Pinus > Pinus tabuliformis. Next base: position 241,148,281 of record CM062810.1, on the reverse strand, counting down.
AAACCCTAACTTCCCCAGCTCATATCTCCAAAATTATATCAAGACAAGATCTGAAATTTGGACCCTAGTTTCACAACACATTCGGCTCAAATGGGTTGTTATTTTAGCTTTTGAAACGTCTCAGAAAAAAGTTATAGCGAAAATTCCACAATGATTGGTTTGGAGCAACGAAACCCTAGAACCCAAAGCTCTGATACCAAATGTTATGAAATGAGCTCACAAAAGATAGAAAAGATAGATCAACGCCTTAGAAATCAGCCTCTTCGAGGGGGAAACCTCCTTTACATTACACAAATGAACAATTCTTGGATGATACAAATGACAAAACCTCCTTTCTATATATAGGAGTCTAAAGGGTCACAATATAATCAAAGCTGACATAACAATAATAATATAAGGGCACAACAATAACAATAGTGGCCTTCTATGGGGCACAATAATAACAATAAGGGCTACAATGACAATAGTAATGGGGGAATCACTAGTATTATAGCGACCTAACATAAATTATATAGAGGGTTTGGAGGATGATGCTAGCGCTCATAGGGAGTAGTTTAGGTTTGTGGAAATGGAGAGGATGCCCTAATTGTTTTTCAAGAAGTTTTCACGGTGAGTTAGAGTGTGTGGTTTGTTCTTGAAAAATATTAATCTTTTTCTTATGAAATGGGATGGATGAATGATGGATAGATAGGGGATATGAAGTGGATGGAGGGCTTGGAGCACTTTGGTGACTTGGTCTTTGCACAAATTCCCTCTTTTAACTATTATCCCCATTCCTTGAAATCATCACCCCTCCTAATTCAGCTTTTCCACATTGCATGAGTGAAGGAGTGAGCTGCAATTAACTAGTTGAAGGCAGCCGAGACTGCTGACCCATCCTTAGCTTATAAAACATCATCTCTAATGGGTTGACAATAAATTTTTAACTATAATATGCTCAAGAGAAGAGGTCAAGAATATTGCATACCTATACCTACCTGATGGTTGTTGGAGAGACATGCATGTTGTTGTTGAGTTGATGATTGATCCATGGTCCTCTCGAGGTGATAATTTCCTTTTTTTTCTTTTGCATAGGTCCTCATAGGTTGGTGATTCTAAATCTATGTCTTATAGTTACCATGAGTAAGCTATCCTAGTCAAATCTGACCTTCCTGGAGTGATGGGCTTGTCCATGGGTGTTGTTCACCTTCCCTACACCTTATTCCACCATTAGACACATTTCACACACTTCATTATTCCTTTCCTACCATCTCCTAAGTAGTCAGCCTATTTCTTGTAGTAAAACAGGGCATCCTGAAGTAGAGCTAGGACATTCTGTAGTAGTACTACATGAAACAACATATTTGCCTTGTTTTTTCCATATCCCCCAAACGGTAGAATGGATTGAGTTGAAATTTTCTAAGCATGTTTACATCATCCTTACGCACTTCCATATAAAACCAATTTGGTGAATGGATGCACGAATCTTCAGAAAAAATAAAATTGGCTGAAGTTGATGGAGGTTGATTTCTTGAAAACCGTGCACTAGAATTTTCAATTTCTTGGGAATGTTACCATCATCTATATGCATCTACCAATGAAACAACTTTTTAAATGGATAAATGAATACCGAGAAAATTCAAAAATGGTTGTAGGTGATGGAGGTCGGTTTCTCGAAAAATGTGCACTAGAATTTTCTAAAATTGCTTGAGCATGTTACAATCATCCATATGCATCTCCACCTAAAACATCTTGGAAAATGGATGCATGGTTTTCAAGATATGACAAAATTAATTTTCTTCTCTATGTATTTCTGTTTCCTGTAGTGAAACAGAGCAATCCTGTAGTATTTCAGGACAGTAAGGAAAATGAGTGGTAAAATCTTGGGAATGATGACTAGATGGTAGAAATAGATGAGGGTGATGGATTTGCACGGCCTTTGTCCTTCTAGAGAGTCTGAGAAAAGGAGGAGAAAGTCCAAGTTTGACTTCCTTTGACTACAATTTTGACTAATTTTTCTTTTCTTTGGTGCCAACTTGTTTTTATTACTTGCAAAGGTTGGAGAGCACCTACATTCATTAGAGAGATACATGGAGCAAAGTTTTTTTTTATTTTATTTTTTTTCTTCTAGGCCTACTAGCTGCCTCAATGAGGTTTTCAACTCGTAGGTCTACCTAGGCACCTCAAAGGAGGTTTTCACCTAAGATATTTTGTTTTCCTCCTTTTTTCCTTTTTTTCCCAACCCATTGATCACCTCATGGAATTTTTCAATCAATGAGCCAATCTCAGGCGCCTCAAAGGGGGTTTTCACCTGAGGTTTTATTTTTTCTCTTTTTTTCCATTTATTTTTTATTTTTTCTACCCTACTCTACTTGAAAATAGAATCTCTTGGAAGTATAATAATACTTACATTGGAGCCATCTACACATCAAGCTGATAGACAAGCTGATGTGTAGGCTTGAAATGTATGCTTTGACATGTACCTGAATTTTAGAGATCAAATGCTTTGACTTTGATGATACCAAGCAGAGTTGAAGAAGAGAGTGTTGTTGCAACTTAGAGACTACCTAGAACCAAACCTCAATATAACATTGATGCCCTTAGTTTGATTTCTTATCTGGATCATT